>JAODJX010000049.1:7035963-7056012 GCA_026776945.1 Isichthys henryi | reverse complement strand
TTTTAAAACCCCACCTTTTTTGGCACCAATCCCCGAATGTTGTTTTGGGGGCAATTTTTACCATTTCCTGTATCCACCCCGTGTTACAGTGTTAACGCAAAAAAAAAAAAAAAAAAAAAAAAACTACCCAGAGCTTATTTTAGTCCAACCACAACTTGAGCACAACCCATTCATACAGATTCAGCTGAGGGCCAGCAAAATCTTGCCAATCCTGGCCACAGAGCAGGGCTATTATTGTTAACTGAAACTATAAGAAAATATTTTGTAAACTGAAGACAAAAATAAAACTTAATACCAATGATGCACCGACTGACTGACTGACGAGAAATGTTCGGGTTTTGGCTTAATCAGTGCTGACAAGCAATTGGCCATTCTAAATATGGTCATTCTTATGAGCCAATCTTTTGTCCAAAGCCAGGCAAGACAAATAGCACATTACAAACATGTCAGTAGGTATAAATGCAGCTACGCTGAGCATGGAAAGTTCTCCCAGTTTACAAGTGCACTACTTATGACAGAACAAACCGGCAAACACTAATGACAAGATGCCTGCTACAGGACAATAAAAAAGAGCAACGTGAAATAATTTCAGCATGCATAACATTCTCTGCATTGCCAATACATCTCCTTTGTCAATTACCCATCTCAACTGTATGTAATTTACTTGCTAGTTCTTGGGCTACACTTAAACCTGGGTTTTCACCAAGTGAGCTACCTATCTTCATATACCCTAAGACTGCTAAAAATATTGTACTCGTGTTGCACAGTACGCACACAATCCATAGATGGGTCGGCTATGCTACCAAGTACTATGTGCCACATGACCGATGCACTGGTTCCAAAAAGGTCCAATTTTGACTGTGGAAATGGTTTCTATCAGCGAAATCCAACATGGACTGTTGGCATCCCAAACACACAGAATATCAGTGGCAGCATCTTCCACACATTCTGAAGTAAAAAGCAAACACTTTAGACACAAAATGAATTAAGATTTTGAATTTATTCATTACTTTGGCATGCATTATAAACTTTCAGTTCTAAAGTGTGCAGTAATTGACCAATGTGATAAATGTTCACTTACACAAAATTTCTGAAACATTAGCACTTTCCATTACCATTTAATGGTACATAGATAGCATAATGATTTGCTTGTCTTTACCATTAATACCTGGAATATGTTTCGCCTCTTCAGTTGGAAGCATAGTTGTCCAAAATGCCTTGACATGTATACAAACATTTTTGCAATTCTATGGGTGTCAACTTTGTGAGAAGAGTTTGGTGAAGGGCCTTTACACACACACACACACAGACACACAGACTAAAGACTGGATTTCAAATGAAAATGGAATATATAAAAATCATTCTGTACATTTCAAATACCCTTTCTTACACCATACAAATTCGACACCAGGAAACACTGGGTCCAGGACACCTTCTCACTGACCATTTTCTGATCCCAAGCTTCTCACATACATCGTTTTAGTATCCATTAATAAAATGTTTATCAGGTTAATAATCACATCAAAACCAACTATGGTGCAGACATTACCAGGGACATATCACTTACGAGTCCAGGTCCAACCCAGTCTGCTCCCCAGCAAATTGTAATAGTTCATCCTCATTTTACCATGGCACAATCACAGTGACAAAACTAAGCTTCAGCTAAGGTCACAGCTGGGAAAGCTTAGTTTAAGAGAAATACCTTACACCACAGTAAGAATGCATGCTCAGGCAGTAAGGATGCCTGGAAAAGGCTGAGGACAAAGCAGCTCTTGTGTTCACTTCAAATGTAAAAATCTAAGCACTGCGGCAATGCTTTCTTGCAGCATTCAACATTTACAATAGTTAGTCGCAAAGTCGGGCCCCGCCTTACACTCACCTAGCAAAAAAACAGGTATTACATGGATAATGCTGCAGTCCCAACTAGTTACTGGGTACAAAAGCTTTGGGAAGTCATCTCCCCATCAACAGAGTCCAAATACCAGCGATCACAACTTTGTTTAAACTGTAAACATGTCCTTTATATTACCCTGACTTGGATGGATGTTAAGGAATGAGTAAGACTGCCAGTAAATGAACTGCAGCTGGGGCTCTCAAGTCTCTAAGATGGGATCACAGCACCAACTGCAAACACCCCTCTGTAGCTTCAACACTTACAAAGCAAGAATGCAAACTGTGGACTATCAGCTTTGGTGGGGAGTGAGACAGACAGGACAGTAAAATGGCACCAAAGACAGCCCATTGCTGAACACAATAATGCACATTTGCTAAACAGAACAGTCAGCCATTGTTTTAACAAAACAGAATAAAATAACTAAATAAATTTGGAAAATTTGAAAGATATGCAAATCAATTTTAAAAATTCAATTTTAAACAAACTCAATTCCCAGTTAAAGTACTGTATTTAAGTGAACGTGGCAATTAAGGAAATTTACACATTTCATTCCCAGAAGCACAGGTCATACTGTTCACAGTAAAAATCAGACCATGTAAACATTTAGAACACACCAGTGCATTCATAAGCTTAGAGCATGACACAGCATCCAAAAAGCACCATAACACTTTAAAACAGTGCAAGTTAGCAGTTGAGGTGGAACCACAGGTACATGTGACTAATAATTAAATATCACTGCAAGTAGCTTAATAGCAGATTTTACTGTTCAAAACCCTGCACAGACATGGTAAAATAGCCATCCATGACAGCAGGCATGCAACATCCCTAAGAAAGCATAGGAGAGGGCCATTCAAATCACAGTCCAAGCACTACTGATTTTCCAACCTTCACTTACCCATGAGCTGGGTGTGAAGCTTCTGTGCCCATCAGAATCAGTAATTAAACTGCCTAGGAGAACTGAAAACAAGGCCTGTGCTGTACAAGAAATGAGCCCAGAGCAGGGTGTCTAGCATAAATCCACAACATGTAGTTTATTACAACAGTTATAATGCCTCTAACCTAACATGCAACATGACAATGGCATACATTATAAAACTGAAAAGAAAAAAGCTTTGACACCAGGAATTAAACAGCATTATACTAAGCACAGCTAGAGAAAAACTACAGTGATCAAAACATCTGAGAACCAAACCATCTCAACCACAGTAGACTTGACACATATCCATGGCGTGCAAAACAGATTAAGGCATTCATACTTCCACCATCTTGAGTTTAGCATGCACAAGCCATGTCAGAACAGCAAATTCTGTTCTCACCGAGTTCAAAGACAGTCTGCATATAACCTTTACTACCTTGGATTAAAACTTAAAGCCAAAACCACTGCTGAAAAGCAGCCAAATAGTCACTGTAGACTCTTTGTGAAGCACCTCCGCACTAAAATGGACACAACACTGCACACACATACTACCTTCCCCAGGCTGAAGAAAAATGAATGCCAAAAACATTAAGTCATACTGTTGTACAATTTACACACCACACGATCAGAAAAATTACAGATTCCCTGAAGTACCTCCCTCTCACATGCTGTCCTTATAGTAAATCTATACTAAAACTGCACAAGCCCCTAGTTTTAGGAATCAACCAAATATAGTTCTCATAACCAGCACTATTACCTCAGGCAGAGTCGTAAAACCACAATGCAGCAAAAGTGGCTATCAGAGGCACGGTTCTAAAAAAACCACCGCGGGCAGGGACTGGATCAGTCACAGTAGGCTATACATTTCCAGACACCCGGCTGCACCTCCCTCTTACACATGGAAGTAATCTGGTAAGTGGAGCTTCAAAGGAAGACTAACCCCCTCCACAAACCACTAAAAATCGCACACAGAGCTCTTGAGTGCGTCCACTATGCGAGCACACAATCAGCACATTGATAGGAAAAAAAAAATCACTGCAGCACAAGTATTTGCATCAGGCGAAGGACAGATTAATGGGGAGACAAATTAGTGAAATGAACAGGCCAATCCCAAAAATTCTACCCCCCCTTTGCAGACCAAAGCCTCATGGCTGAATTCCACCTACAGTGGACTTAAAAATGAAAAACACCTTTTTAAAAAGTACCTATTTTAACTAAAGTAAGATACACAAAGACATTCCAGTGACCATTTAAAAAAAACTGATGACCAGTATTACCAAAGAACACAACTTTTGCCCCTTCTACGGGGGAAATCCACAGCAATTACAGCTGGCTCTCTTGTTGTGTCTCTGGAATTAAAGGGACGAAAAATTTCAGCAGGTCACACCTACATATTACTGAATACGCCCACCACCAGCGACGCTGAAGGGCAGGATACTCCCAAGATGCGTATCCTAGGGTCATTCAAATTCCCAGCCCCGCCACAAAAGTATAACGCAGCGTTATAAACACTGAATCCATGTTTCGGCCAATTTCTCTGTTCCGGCAATTAAGCGTCGTGTCAAGCATTAAGATACGGTCAGGTTGTCTAAATAAACCCATTCGTGAAAGTTTCACCTCTGACTGGCCCACAGTAGAGGAAAAAACATTGTGGGGAGGGTATTTCCAGAGCAGACCCACTAACACCCCACTCACTCCCCAGAAAAACTAACCAGGGCTTCAGCTGAGATCAAAGCCGTCCCCACCCCCACAGCCCCAGCCCGATCCCGCAGTTTCAGCTTTCAAAGCACAGATCCAGCAAAAGCGCCGCAAACACTCGTATTTCAGTCCGGGCTCCTCCTCGCCTTCTTTCCCAAACACACACCGGCCCCGAGGCCCGTCTTTGTTTGGGGCGAAACCGACGGTGAGTTCGCTTAGCTCGGGACGACCAAAACGTCGCCTGAACACACGGTCCGGGAGGGGACAGCCTGGATCGCAGTGTTATAGCTCGACCCGATCCAACAAGTTTGGCGAACTGCACAAATACACAAGTTAACTCGCTGTGTGTATATGTGTATGTGTGTGTGTGTGTGTGTGTGTGTGTGTGTGTGGTGGGTTGGGGGGGGAGAGCAGCACGGAAACCCGAACACTAACTGAACACCGAACATTCAGTTTGTGGTAAATGTCCGGCCATTACGGGAGTATTTACCAGACATTTCAGCTATTACGCCAGTCCCCGGAACTAAAGGTGAACTAACCAAAAAACTTCACCGCCACGATGCCACAGAAGACTAGTTAGTGGAACGTCCTCAAAGTCAAAGTAAGCCTGGTCGGGGAAAGGCGGGCGGCTCCGCGTGTTTAGAACGCCGGACCCCTCAATAGATCACTCTCAGTGCGGATATGCTCATTTTATTCACAAAAGACAACACCTATGCGAAAAGTTAAGGCGAAAACTAGCACAATTTTCAAGAAAATTAGTCCCCGCGGCAGGCAAGCTCGCGAGTTGCTACGCCAAAAATACCTGAGGTAATTTCAAGCAGTTAACTTTAAGCAAAAACGGTACAACGGGACGGCTATCGGAGCCTACCTGACCGTTAAATCGGCGTATCCGTCCTCTTCCCTTTGGTGGCCTACAAGCGGCGGTCAGTGATCACGGCAGAGTCTCGGGAAGCGCCGCGTAAGACGCTAAAGCTAAGCTAGGCTAAGCTAACGGAAGAAGCGTCCCCGAAAGGCACGAACGGAGCCGCAGCAGCTCGCTCGTGCACACGAATATTCGACAGCTCCGCCACACAGGAAACGGGCTCTCAAAATGGCGCCGGCGAGAGAGAGCTCTTATACCAAGTATGTGGGAGCGTATCCTTCCGCGGCCGACGAAAAGGGGAGGAGTGGGAGGGGGCAAATTTTGACTGAGATCATGAGAGGAAAAAATATATCATGTTTTTATTAAAATGACTACAAACAATCGTGAGGTGCAGTACGAACGTTCATTCGTGTATGGTGCATAAATGGCAAAAGCGGGGGAAATGGATCATGGTGCAGCAGTTAAAGTGCATTGTGCGCGCAGGGATATGCTGAGACATTGGGGGTGGCCTGCCTTTGGTTGGAAACGTACAGTGTGTGAGACGGATGCTGGGTGCGGGGATAGTGCTCGGAGTTGGGGAATATTTCACTGTATCCCAAAACCGGAATCATCAAATATTGCACTAATGAGCACTTACTAGAAAAATCTGTCATCTGATTTTGAAAATGATTTCAATGGTTTCACCAATCAAATAGTGAAGTTTCACGTGCTGCCTGCCTCGTTGCATTCTTAGTCGTTTAACCTTCAAGAGTCTTGACATTTTGAACTTTATTTTATTATCATGCACTGAAAAATTCACGTCGATAGGACATGCTTATTTTAAAATTAGTATTGCATTGGGAGTTTTTCTATAACCATTACATGGGATTTCACGAATATGATTTAATTTCATATGATTTGAGAAAATTCCATATGCATTCCAAATTTTACTTACATGAGTTATAGAAGCTAAATAATTTATTACGAATTAAGGTGAATTTTAGAAAGAGACACTGTCGACATAATCTAATTTCCAATTTAAAAAATTACATACCTGCCGAACGAATGCTTGTAAACAGTGACGTGTCCACGAAATCCCTACAGCCACTGAAGAAAAATACTTGTGTGTGTATGCATGAATATATAATTTTAAGAAGTATATCTCCACTCCACTCTAAACGTTAACTTGGAATATAAATTAGGATCTTTATGTCCACAATAAATCTGAAATCTCTGTATGATAATGGTTGAGAATTTGCCCCGGTTTCAGTTGTCTGATTAGCCCACATATAAGTGATAATGAAATATTTTTCTTTACAGCGTTAACTCTGAGTACCAATAATAATAATAATAATAATAATAATAATGATGATGGCACCAAATGCAAAGCAGTCTGTCTGAGTTAATATCATTAGAATTTAAAGTTTAGGCAAAAATAGTCTGTGAAATATCATCCCTTTTATGAATTACATGCTAAACAACGTTTTTAGCAGGTACGTTTTGCTATTTAAAACATCTTTACTGATATAATATATACATACACACACACATACACACACACACACACCTTTACTCAATATAAGCAAAATAATACAATTTATTTAGCCAAAAAAGTAATTCATATTTCATTATTGTTTTCTTTTATTCCATTAGTCTTGGTTCCGTCTGCATTTTAGAGGACGTCCAAAGTAAAAGTCTTTGTTTAAATCTTATTTGGGTATATTATAAATGCAGCTCATTTTCATTAAAAAGCTATAATATTTTAATAACAATTGCAGTTCTATTTAATTTTCATTCTATTTATTTGAACTATATTGAAATACTGTCCTTGACACTCATATAAGTTCTCCAAACTTCAGAAAAAAAGATTTTTAAAAAGGACTAAATAATAATAAAACGGGTGCTATTGAGTTAATTGATATTGTTTGTTACATGTTCAACAAACCTAACAAATGGATCATTAACATATGTATGGGCTGGGGGGGGCATTGAAGATGTGGGCTACCCCTAGAGTGCTACAGTTACCTAAGGCGATGGAGAAATGCTGGAGGGCTGTCTACCACCATGTTCTCCCAGGGAATAGAGGAGCCAGGCATCTTCTCCTGTTCGACATGAATGGCTCATCCCGAGCAGTGTCCCCGCACCCCTCTCCGCATCAGAATGGTCACTAACTTATCCAACATCCGAATGTGTTAGTGCCCCTTCATGTGTGCAAAACCCAAGGTGAGCCAGTAGGATCGGGGTACGGATTATAATTGGAGTTAATGCTGTTTTAAGGACCTTGAATGAAGTTAATTTAAAGATTTTCACACAGTGCTAATTACTTGTCATCCACCCCAACACATGCACTAGAACTTTCACGAGCTCCCGTAAATATCTCATCCACTTTGAGTGTGCGCTTTTACGTGTGACCGTTTTTATGACGGTCCCTAACAGTGCCCATCATCGTTCCCTCATCCATCGTTAGCTGCCAAAATAGGAAAAGTCAGATTACTTTCTCGTGGGTTTCTGACTTGCAGAGGTTGAAAATGTTTGCTTAAAACTCTCTGAGGATTTTGCTTTATTTTTAGGTACAGAATGTATTCATTATATCGTCTTGGTTGTTTATTACCACACCATAAGTATACTTCTTGTATGTAAAAGTACTTGGTGATAATTAAATGATTCAGATTCTGATGATTTAAGGACAGCCCATGAATTCAGAAAGATTCAAATCAGACAGTGGGATCTGAAGGAATGTGTCACATGAGGCCAAGGTAGCAACGTCTCAAGAAGGTCTTCTGCGTGCTTTTTCAGAAATAGCAGATATTGCGGTTCCAATTCCTCACTGATTTTTGTCACCTGTTCCCATAAGGATCTGTTCATCTCTATCCAGAACATTTTCAATAATGGAAACCGTATATTTTGGAAAAGAGCAACATGCTATTTAACTTGACGTCCAAAACCTCATATTTCTTTATGAGAGATCACAGCGTTTTTGGGAGGCTCGTCCCTACCTGAGAAGCAGACGAGGGAATGAGGGGACGTCCGGCTCAATGCAAATATGCACGCTGCTGCAGCGCTATGTCGCGCGGCGGCAAATTGGCTGGCAGCATGAAGGGGGTCTTTTGAGCGAGGTTCATTCGCGAGACAGGAAGTGCTGCCTCTCAGCCTCAAGAACAAATACCCCATTGTCTACGCGGCAGATGTCGACCCGAGAGTCCGCATTCAGGAGCCGTGTACCGGCACCGGAGCCTGTGGCAGGGGGGTGGACATCTACACAGCTACCATCGAAAACGGCGGCGACAGCAATCCGGCGCGTTAATCTGGATTGCTGCGGATACGGATGCGGGTTTTTCCGGCTGTTGCCACGGAGAATGTCATGTGTGAGCCGGGAGATGTGACTGGGTGAGTAAGAATAGCGGCTGAGAGTTTTACAATTCATGAAGCCCCCCCCCCCTCCAAAAAAAATTAATAAAAATAAATAAAATAAAAACAAATAAAAACACACCCCCCCCCCCACCAACACCATTTTCTGAGTTAATTCAAACACAGATGTAGATGGGAACTTCCCTTTCATCAAGAGGAACTAGGATCTCAAAGGTTGGCCTTAGAACCAGGCGGGAGGACTGGACCAGGGTTCCCTTAACGGGACCGCGACCCTGCTGGATTTAGCTGAATGAGGCCGGGCTGATGAGGGGTATATATTTCCCTTTCTTTGCTTTAAAAAAGAAGGGCACCATAAGTTGCACTTGTGTGCTTGTGTTCCCTGACCTCGCTGGGTCAAAGGTCACAACAGCACATCCTGGTGATGTCAGAAGCCGGTGACCGCAACCTGGCCTCCAAGGGGAATCCCACCAAAATGGGGATTCCGCTTTCTTCCGCACCCCGGACCCAAGCGCTGCGGCAAGTGAGAGCTGACCCAGCTCCATCTTAAAATGATGCAATATTCACTAAATGTATAAGCACAACAAAAGAACATTCGTTAACAAGACTAAAAGATCGAATAAAACTCTTTAAACGCATATATCCGAAATATGTAACACCTTTGACAGAAATTCAGTTGTTACTAAAAATTAATCATCGTATAATAAATGCAAAAAAGACCTAAGTGTCAATCAGACACATACCGAACAACAGTGAAAGGCCTATAACAATGCAGCATTTGCTCATTTCATTTATCTGGCAAAATAAAGTTATTTTAGCAAAACGGCAAAGTGACAGACCGATATTTTTATGATAAAGTTAAGCTTACGGGTCTTTATTTCTCAATAATGTTAGGCAATGTAGAAAATCTCAAGTAATTTTGGAAAAAAGAAATAACGATACTAAATTAATGTGATGTCGTAAAAAAACGATGCAATTTGCTTCGTTTATTAGATTTTCTCGTGATGATCGTCATCAGTGTAACAGACTTATGCTTTTGTATTTTTTTTCAGCCCCGTGCAGTAGCCTGTTTCTTTGTCCAAGTGCTGTGAAATTTAAAACGTACAGCAAAATTAAATGGACGCTTTAAATAGTAATAAAGAATTGATTAGTTTAGTATTAATGTTAATTTTATCGCGCAACTCAGTAAGCTGAACAAAATATCATCTATATATCCACATTGATTTCGGTGATTGGAATCTCCAATTCTGAAGTCGACGTCTGTTATGCACTGATCGTTTTCACAGGTTTTGTTGCTTCTTTCTATCCGCGGTGTCTGAAAGTAAGTGTAAAAAGGGAAGGGAAATCATAGTAATGTTCTGTTTATGACAACTAGCGGGGAAGTACAGGTTTCATCGCGGAGTCGTTTTGGGGCTCGACGGAACTGGCAGGAGAATAGAGGGATGCTCGGGATGACGCTGAGTAATGAGAATTTGCCCGGCCATGCTGACAGACTCACACTGCGAGTGCGGCTGGGCGGCTCTGCCGTGAAAAGGTGCCGTGCTGGTTTGATAATCTGCGCTGACACGGCGCCGCTTGAGCCGCCCGCCGCCTTTAACCCGACGGAAGCGCCTCCGCCGCGCCTAGAACTGCCCTCTGCCGCACCCTATTAGGGCACCAGCTTGCACTGTCAAAAATTCGCATGCAGCTCAGTTATTCATTTCTAAAAAAATGTTTATTTAGTCGGGTCTGAATTTAGTATTTTCTTTTTACAATGCACACGAAATATGACAAGTAGAGACGATGACATCGATATTACTGATACTTCAGTTTCTATCCTAAGAAAATTTGTTTTATGTGAAGGCAATGTTCAAACTTAGAACAATGTTTATTTTAAACATTTACGCATTTTGGTGTAATATATCGTGTATTAAAAAACCGTTTCTTTGCAGCAGACGGGATTATTTTATTTTACAACAGTTTATAAATGCAGACTGGTAACAAAATTAATTATTAACGGTGTGCTAAATAAATTGTCATATTATGAATGTCCGTACCCTGTATTTCAAATTCAGAAGTTGCGAAATTATATAACGTTGTTAGAAATTGCCTCAAATTTATACAGGTATTAGCAAACACAGAACGTAAGCAAATATCACACCGGGCGATAACATTTTTTATTACACAACTATATTATGTTTCAGATTAGAGAAATTAACTCATTTATGACAATTTTTTTCAAAGTTGCTAAAAGAGTGAAAATATGTCCGTCTGACGCTTCATAAATAAGAAGTTTGGAAATATAGCACAGACACAGGGTCAGAAATACTGTTCAGCCGGCATCGAGTCGGATAACCGCGCCGGTGTCGAGCATCACGACAACCGGACACGTTCGACTTATGAGAACATCGTTTAATTACAATAATTCGATTTCAACAATACTATTTTTATCTCGAAAATTATGGAATGGTATTAATTAGTTTAGATGAGACGAGTAGAGACACCTATTTAAGGTTTGCAATGCGTGACTATAATAAATCAAAATACACTTCTCTTTATATGATTATTATTATTATTATTATTATTATTATTATTATTATTATTATTATTATTATTATATCAGATATTGGTTTCATTATAAGTTGCTGTATTGGTTCTCTATTGGGGGGTACTTCAGTTATTTGAGGACTTAATTAAAGCATTTATTTAAAAACAAATGTTAAATATCTCAAAGAGGTATATTTATTGTATCACAGTAATATATTACAGAATCTTAAATGTAAATGTTGCGACTGACGTCAGCAGTATCGCTTAAATGCGTACCTGCCGCGGTTTTATGCGTGATTCTTCCATATGATGAATGCAGGTAAAACAATCAGTAAAGGAGACGCCATGTTTACATTAGGTGGAATTACGGGATCAGGTAAAATTATCCAAATTCTGTAAAAGCCATGTAAAGCCTAGAACAATTAAAACAATCAAATCAAAGTAGAGGCATAATTACAATAGACAGTCAGTGCTGTTTATACATTTTTTGTATCAAAACATTTGTATAAAACGGAGCTTATTATTTAAAATTGATTTCTATGCTGTTCATTAAAATATGATTTAGGAATCAAAAAGAAACATCCTTTAATTTTTTAAAAATTGCCACAAAAGTATTTGGAGTAAATATTTAAAAACTGATTCTGTAATGAGCCAGTATGTGTTTCATTATTTTCATGGTAATAGTATCGTGCCTCGTGTCCACATAGAAAAATGTTTAAGCTTTGGAAGTTATTCCGGGTTTTTATTTCACAAACAAGCACCCAATGTATATAGTAAATTGTGTATGAAATGAAATTGTTACACCTTTTAATTATAACATTTCAGGTAATATTCTGTCGGAAAACTAGTTTATAATTATATATTTTTTATTTTTGCTCAAATAATTAAAAAAGGGACAAGCCATTTAAACAAACATGATTTTGAATCTTTCATTTTGTGTGGCCAGTTGTCCTAATCCGTTTAATAGACAGAGAGACGTTTTCCTGATATATGTGACCCTCTGTCCAAAGCCTTGTTAGTCATTCATGGGGTGTAATCACCTACTAATTATACAAAGTCTGTTTTTATTAAACACCCGGCATTACTATACTGAACATACGTCATTACTAAACTAATGTAAAATAACTTAAATAAATTAAAAGGTAAATTCGATATTTAATCAATATGTAACAAATTTGAGCTAATATTGTCACATGATACGAAATAATAATAATTACAATAATAATAACAATAATAATCTAATCACGCGATACAAAGAAAAAAGTTTAGGTACCTGCTAAATTATTATCAAAACAATTATGAGCAAAACCACAATCTTATTAAAAATAATTTTCATGTGAGTAATGTTTTGGACGCCTTTGTAGTCGGCTATGACAAAGAGTAGAACAAGGTGATTACCGCGATGACAGGATTGGCTGCTTTCCATCACATATTCAGTGAATATTTCCCGGGATGGGTTAAAGGTGTAATTCTATTGGAGCAGGATTTGGTTCCAGAGGATTGTGGGACTGCAGATGGGGACTGCGGCAGAATGCCTCCCATGAACACAATGAAGATTCACACTCATTTATACCCGGGGTGTTTGAAACGTACTGCCTCTCTGTTCTAAATCAGGAACCTGCTCTAAGCTTTTTCCTGCAGGAATTAACCCCCGTTTTTTTCACTGAAAAAATGTTGAAGTTTTACAAGTATGTCTATTGATTGAGTCATTTGAGCAGACCGAGGGAGACAGACCCTTGAAATGACACATTTGTGATATTTTCTGGGAAGTCCAGGCCTTGAGGCAGCTCTAAGCAGGACAGCAACAACCAGGTCCTGCCTGACAGACGACACAGGTTTTCCAGCTTCTGCATTAGCTGGCAACCGCAGGGAAACATGGGAGAGGGACGAGAGTACGTATCTGTGCCAACGTGGTCTAAGGCAAAGGTCCGATCCCCCCCCCCCCCCCAAACAGCGTTTAAAAATATCAGGTCTAGAATGGGATTTAGAGAAATGCTGTTTAAAAATATCACGTCCGGAGAGGGATTTATGGGGGGAAAAGTGCCCAAAAAGGCAGGATAAAAACAGTAAATGAGAAGTTTTATGCTTTTAGACAGAGTAAAATGCGAGTTATAAAGCACGGCCAGGGAGAATATAATCACATCATGCAAGGTCCACTGTACCCATTTAGGCGAGATGCGAGAGACGGGCTCTGTCAGACATCCCCGCTGAGCCGAGTGAAAACCATGAACAAACGAGAGACAGAAACTCATCTGTGTTTGTATTTTTCACACAATGGAAAACCAACTCTTTGTGTGCCTTTTCCTTTTATTATGGCCCCCCCCATACAGCCCCCTCCCACTCCTCAGTACTCTCCCCTCGTCAGCACAGCTACAAATAATTCATGTGTTCTGGGTGGTGACCGTGGTTTTCAGGCATCCTAGAAACGCCTGTTCTTCGGTGTGCCTCTCTCCCGTTTGGGAAAGGCGTTTATACGCAGCGTGGGACAGTCACCGTTTCCTGTTTGCTCCTAACTTCCTGGCCTGGGGGGAGGCGCCACGGCTGTGTAGGCACCTGCACAACCTGATGAATGACCCGGTGCCTCAAACCTCCTGCCAGTGTCCCTCCCAAAGGAGGGTGACTATATGGACAGACCCAGAGCCCACAGCAATATGACCTTTCAGCTTCAAAGGTGAACTTTTGCTTGTGTTTGCTGTCTGGGCCCTGACCAGGAGGGGGCGCTCTGACAGATACTGTTCCAAGGGGCCAACAACAGAAATGACAAATCTGGAGGGGGGTTTCGGTGGCCTTGGTGGAGAAAAGGAGCTTCTCATGTGCCATCAATATATATGGGGTGCCACCCCCATTGTCAATAAGCAGCAATGCCTCCCTGTTCACCACACATTTCGCCTTGAATGCACTGGGCGACGCACCTCGTGTTCACATTTGCCACAAGAAAAAAATAATAATAAAGAAATCAGTGTGTTGCAGGAAATGCGTCTCTCCCCATAATACAAAAAATAATAAAGAATCAGTGTATTGCAGGAAATGCATATCTCCCCGTAATCTAAAAAAAAAAAGAATCAGTGTGTTGCAGGAAATGCGTCTCTCCCCATAATGCAAAAAATAGTAAAGAATCGGTGTATTGCAGGAAATGCATATCTCCCCATAATAAAAAAAAAAAAAAGAATCAGTGTGTTGCAGGAAATGCGTCTCTCCCCATAATGCAAAAAATAGTAAAGAATCGGTGTATTGCAGGAAATGCATATCTCCCCATAATAAAAAAAAAAAAAAGAATCAGTGTGTTGCAGGAAATGCGTCTCTCCCCATAATCTCATTGCATGCCTGCCAGTGTTTCCCCTTTGTGTTCACGGGTTCAATGCAGTCCCCCCCCACCCCCCTGTACCCCAAAGTCTCTTCACAAACATCTCTAAACAATGCTGATACCTGGGGCCAGGCCCTCAATCCTGTTATTCCATACGGAATACTCTGGAAGACTCCACGTTCGAGCCATATGCATGCACGAGTGTCCGAGCTGCATGTTTTGTGTCCGGTTCTGGTGCAGGCCGCCACAGGCAGACCACAAACCGTGCTCCATGCCGTACAGATCCACCTCGCCTGCGTGTTTCCTTCTAAAGCTTTCGGGATGTTGCAGAACAAATCTGCCAAGCAGCACGTCTCCCAGGCACAGAGCATCTGTCTCAGTACACCTGCCCTGAGCAGGGGGTCTGACGACTATCACATAATATAAACACATCGGTGTCACTTATTCCCTGTAAGAGAAACCTTACCAGAAGAAGCAGCGTGCCCTACATACACACACCTGAACTATATTCCCAGTTCTAACAAGAAACCCCAATTCACCTGCAAGTATGAGATGTTTTTAAGCTCTGAGAACACCATCGAAGCTGAGTTTCTGTCACAATGACCAAGCAATGTCCCGGAATATTCCACCATTAATTTCTAAATAGTCACTTAACCACACAGAAGCTGGACACTGTCATATTCACCTGCAGGAGTTTTGAGTACAAACCTCACAATACAATTTTTAAATGATCAATTTCACCTTCAAGGTCTTTTTAGTGGTTAAATAGCCTACATATACATGTTTTCTGTGTAATAATGGCATTTTATCATAGTAATTCTCAAAGAGAGGTCAATCAATGAGCAACAACAAATTGTAAAAGAAATACATGGTCGCTTTGCACTTTTCAACTCTAAGAGGTAGCATATCTTCCTGCGGTTTTTAATCAATTTTTCACTTGATTCGTTTGGTACTTTACTGTATCATACAAATTATTGAACACTATTTGACGACACGACAGGTACGGCGAGAGAAGAAAACGGACGTTAGGACGGAAAGGACTCGCTTATAAACCAAGGGAACTGCTCTCACCTCTCTGCGGAGGGGGTCCAGGCGAGGAGGCGGCCGGCCGGCCGGGGGGCGTGACGCGTCTGAGCGCCGCTCCGGCATCGCGACTAGCCGGCGGGTCTGCGGGGAAAGTCTGCCGGAGACCGAAGCAAGACGGGACGGGATGGGTAGGGGGATAGCAGGGGCAGATGCGTCCCTGTGCGTTTCGGGGGCTGCGCCCCGATACTTTAAGCCGCCGCTTTCTTCGCCTTTATTAGGCGACAATCTGCTGGGGCCGCAGGACGCGGCGAGCTGGACATCAGTCTCAGCAGGACCCATTAGACATGCTTTGGTGGCCAGGATGAAAAGAGTTCAAGGACTCCAAATAAAACTGGGGGGATAAAGAAAACAAAACCCGGCCCTTTTCTTCACAGTCCAACCCCCCCGGCCCAGGATTATCCATTTCATAATCTACGTTTTTAAAACTTCTCCGCACGTTTTATTTTCTGACGACGGTTTGCGGTGAAAAGCGCAGTGGGTCTCAATCTATGTTTGGGGAAACCTCTACAAGCACCCCCCCCCTTGCAGATGACGGTATTGAAGACAAAACAGCAGCATGCTAAAGCAAAAGAAAAAAAAACTTTCAAATTCCTTTTAAACACCAGAATCTCTTGAGACCCAGGATAAGAACTTTGTTATTAATTTTACAGGTGCAGCCAAATGTGGCGTCCTTGAGGACTGACTGCGTGCCGTACACTGGACATAATCATGGTCAAACGTGGCCTCCCTGAGGACTGACCGCGTGCCATAGACTGGACATAATCATGGTCAAACGTGGCCTCCCTGAGGACTGACCGCGTGCCATAGACTGGACATAATCATGGTCAAACGTGGCCTCCCTGAGGACTGACCGCAGGCTGTGGGCTGGTCCTGAAGAGACCCTGAGCTTAAGTATTATTCTCATTAACAGCCATTTAAGCAGGACTTGGATAGCCTATGTTATTACTAATGATAATATCGTTGTTATTATTTATAGTCATTTTCTCTTCAGCTAAACTGAATGCTAATCACCTACAGGAGAGAATCGCCACGTACTTGCATGCTACTTATAATCGTTCCTGGCAGCTTTGCCGGCCGTGAAGGCCACAGTAAATGAAATTTCTTTAATCTCGAATGAGAACACGTCTGGCAGAAGTATACGAAAACACAGTCGGCCTCTTCAGGATTTTCATTTTTGATGGCTGCCTGCCGTCTGCACTCAGTGAGAATCAGCCATATTCCCACATATGAACTCAGAGGCCACCATGTGGGTTAACAGAGCTGTAGAAGGTCCATGTGTGTTTACATGTTTGACAATCCAGCCTCTGTGTGTTCAGACCCTCCAAAACGCACAGAGTATGCAGTGACCCGCAGGTCAGGTGTGGTTTGACCTGAAACACAGACTGGAGCAAACAATCATACTCTGACTAACCTAAGAGGCAGGAGTTCAATCCACAATCCTCCACTATCTTCAAAATGGCTGCCGGATTGTTATTGTACATTTCCCCCGAACCCCTTTTGTTGAGTCTAATGAATTTTAACGAAGGCATGTTTTAATCCTTCAATGTGCCACTTTTTCAGCTCCTGGAATCCTCCGTGAGGATCGTCGGCTGTTCTGAAGCCCCTTGGACAGACGTGACCAGGCGTGGGTGCTAATTAAAGTAAGCACTCGCCGAGCTTTAATTGGGTGGAAGATGCATGAAATGCGACTGCGGGTTGTACCGAATGCGATCGCATCTAAAACTCTGCCATGGTGCCACCGTTGCCCTGTCACCGTCACCTGTCCTCCTGCGTTCCGTGGCATTGATCCTGTCTCCGATACCAGCAGGTAAACAGACTCAGAGGCCAGATAAGGCAGAGTGCCCCCCATCCTTTCATCTCCTGCAAATTAAAGTTGGGATTTGGCCCTTATCTTCTCGCCTTGCCGTTTTGTCTCCGCACCCTCGTCCAGGCCTTGGGCCGGCTGTGGGAGGGAGGGTGGGTGGAGATGGGGGGGGAGCATAACACATAACACATGGAAACACTCTGTGGGAGGACCCCCCCCCCCCCCCCAGGAGATCAGGGTGGGAGAAGCCTAGTGGTACAGGTGTCCACCTACCTGCATGCTTGCTGCGCTGCTGGCCAGAGTGGGGGGTGAAGGAAGGGGAGGGGCCATTCCCACGGGGCAGGAAGAGGGCAGCACCCTTCACAGTAAGGAAGCTCTCACTGATTCTGCGGTGAAGAAAAGCGTAAATGTCAGTGTAAAAGGTGCTGGGAGGTCGGCGAGTAACGTGGGGTGGACAAGGCGAGACTGATGCACAATACTGCCCTAATACTTCCTGTAGCCCAGGGGCCGCCCTAAATTCGGCCCTGAGGTTGAGTGTTTGCACCATCAGGAAGGCAAGACCGCAGTAAGATTACAGCTGAACCAACTACCTCCCCTTGCTAACTCCAGTCACTCATACCCCACCCCCCACCAATCCACTGATGGCCTTCACAAGGAGGGGTGGGGAAAATTCCCCCCCCCCCACAATTTCCATTCCTATCAAAAACACACAAAGAAGTGACAATCCATGCTGATATCTGAGATCAGAATCCTAGACTGATACATTTCATTTGTTGCATCTGCCTGATTTACGTCTCTTAGGTTCCGTGACATGCTGCAGGAAGCTACGAACTGTCAAAACGTCAGCCAATTCAAATCAAAGTGGGCCAACAGCTACCAGCAATGTGTGCAATGGCATCCTTTTGGGAGGAGGTAGCAACAGAGCCTCATTTAATACAACAAATCTAATCAGGCATCATAAGAAACACTGCAAAAATCACACGGCTTAGATGGACGCAACAACACCTACCGTACATGTATTTAAATATTTATTAAAAGATCGTACTGGGACTCGGAATCAGCAGTTATAAATATCGAATGGATCAGATTAGGGTACCAAAAAAGTGGATTGGGACACCCCCACTACAAAGTAACAACCACATGTAGGCAAAGACGCAACAACTCTGTTCCCACCGGAATCATCTAGAAATAAGGTAGCTGGTCACACAGAAGCTGTGAAGGAGCTGGCAGAAAGTTAATGTCCCCTGCGGCCCCCCCGACACGCTAGAGCGCATGCCCTGGCCCTCACCCTATCCATATTTGTCATGCTTCTGCAGGGTGGGGGTAAATATATACATACAAATAAATAAATATAGTAACAGGTTGTCTAGAAGGTCTTCTCAGTGCAACTAAGAAAGACCAGACACCCCCCACAACCCCCTGTGACAGTGACACAATTTTAACTTCTAGCACCACTAATATGCAAACTGAACTATATTAATTCACCCCCGTGCCTCTCAGCTTAGCCCCATAGCTTTATTAACACGATTATTCAACTTATCAGCGTAATTCAAGCTCAAACACTTAAGACACAGCGACAGAGAGACAGATTAATTAAAAAAAGAGGAGGAGTTAGAGGAGGCGGTAACTCAGGTAGGAGAGAAAAAAAATTAAAAAAAAATTCTTAAAACTGGCTGTTTCTAATACAGCAGGGATCTAAAGCCTGGCCCCTGGCTTCTCATTGGCTGGAAGGGAATTCCAGCTGGCCAATCAGAGTAGCCATGGCCATTCTAGAACAGAAAGGGGAAATTCCCAGACAGTCCAGGGAGGGGGGGACGTCACTTCACTGAACCACAAGACAGCCTGGCACCCAAAGTCTTAGGGAAACATCACTCAGATGTTTGGGGGTTGGGGGGTTAATTAATTACTGAAAAACCCTTACAACGTTACTTTCCATCTCTTATCCTTCTGGGTCACAGGGGGTCCAAAGCCTATTCTGGAAGCTACGGGCACGAGGCGGGAAACAACGCAGGACGGGGGGCCAGCCCATCACAGGGCTCTGAATGTAATATGTTGAACAATATTTAACAATTTAGGCTTTTTTACATCTTTGTTAGGTTCACGATGGGTTTGGCAGTTTTAAGCCCAAATGAGCAGTTTCGGCTTTGCTCAGCACACCTGCCTTTGCTGCTTCCCGAAGACGCCACAGAGCAGGAGCGCAGTCACTGATTAGCCAGGCGCTGACACACAGGCGGGATCTGGGCAAGCCCAGAGCAGGGGATCCAGTACAGGGACTCATGTTGGCGAAACCACCCCGCCTAGCAAAGCAAATGACGTGACCTCCGCGGTGACAGTCAGTGCCGACAGTCCGTTCGGCAAATTCCGATACAGGAATCACTCTCGTGAAATCAACTTCCTGCGCACGAGTGATGCCAATATATGTATACAAACATACGGCATACACAGTCCCCCCCCCATGTGTATTCAGTGATATTACTGTAAGTTTAATTCATTGTTACTCCCCAGAACAAAGAAAGTGGACTTTGGACCTCCCGACCCAGAATCCATTGCATGAACTGAACATGGGGCTGATCAGCTGTAAACACAGGTGCAGCTGGGCTGCCGTTTCCTGGTC
>JAODJX010000049.1:6982459-6994927 GCA_026776945.1 Isichthys henryi | reverse complement strand
GTACTGTGCCCCCCAGGACTCACATCCCCCACCCCCCCACTTCCTATACAGTTTGGGACGAACTACAAGGATCTCCAGTTCACCTTTACAGCTATTAGAGGACTTGCCCCCCTCCCACCTTACTGACCTGAATACTCCTTATACCCCAGCTAGATCTCTCAGGTCTACTGATTTTTTACAGGTGTTTATAATTATACACATGGCATTTTAGTAAATACTGTGATCAAAGCACCTCTGTGATTAACTGCACATGCAACATATTTTTCACATTTTAATGACCCCTTTAAAATGACTTTTAGATCAAGATAGAAAACTAACCATTTCAATGTGACTTCCTGAACTAACATGTATGTACCAATAGGGGAAGCGTCTTTGGAGGCCGTTCAGTAGTATTCCTTTGGCATAATGTTTTGTTGTTATTTAATGGTAGAAATCATGTTCACATTTTCCCACGTTATATTAACATTGACAGAGCCTGATAAATATGACAAGACAGTGATAATTAAGAACATTATAATTGTATAATTTTATGTATGTCTAAGTGAAATCAATGTTACTTGTGTTCAGAATGTGGAAAGTGGCAAAAGTACCTTGTCTTTAATTAAATATGCACTCTGTCCGTCATCAAATCAAGTTGCCTGTTTTCAGCCCTTTGAAACATTTAGCTGCCGAATGGTAGGTCCAGTACTGAACCATGTTTCCTTTTCCTTAGGAGTTTCTGCACTATGTGTTGGGCTTTTTCCTTGTCTTCATCGCCTCCATAGTGGTAGCCGTGCAGGGTCACTGGTACTCGTCTTTCGTCGCTGGTTCAGTGAGTACATTTCCCTCATTTTGTGAATTTGTTTGTTATGCTAATTTTGACAAGTACACAAGACTCAACCGTGTACAGTTCACAGTTTCAGAGGGGGTGAATACTGAGAACTAGGAGCTGCATTGGCCTGCTGATTTCTCATGCTGAATAAATAAAAAGTACATATTTTTAGGGTGACTACATAATCCATGTCAGTGAGGTACTTTGAGCTGCTTCAGGTTCCTGTGCTTCACTAAATAGTTCACTTCTTCTTGTGCTCTGACTGGTTTGTTTCCTTGATTGAAAGACTGTTTCACATTAACATTAGTGACACGTGCACGATTACAGGAGACTGGCCAGTCAGCACACAGCAAGAACTCAGTGCTACAGTGAAATCCAGGTCCATTCTAAATGTGTCATAGCATGAACATCTGACTTTACCTTGGCGTAGCTGAAAAAGGAGAGTTTCATAGATGGCAATGATAAACTTTGAATCTCAAACACTGCTGTGATGTCAGGGGTACGTTTCACAAAAGCTCCCTTTACCAAATTACGTAGTTGGAAGCATTCAGTTGCTGGCAACTTTACTTTTGGGAAAACGTGCCCCAGTTTAGCAGGGGAGTAGTAAACAGCATTACGAAGTTTGTGACACTGACATTGACACTCATTACAAACCGTGCATTTGCAATCTGCTCCGCTTGCTGTGTGGTGTTCTTGGTTAAATATACAAGACGAAGCCGGAACCATAAAATCATTTGTTATGTGAGAGGAAAAATAATTCCAGTGTTCTCATCACAATGCTGAAAGCAAAGTAATTTCACTTATGTTGTGCTTGGGCTGACGCAGAGTCATTTCAGTTACGTGCAGCAAATTGTTCAAGGAAGCATAAAATGACAAAATTCACCATTTCAGAAGCATTCATTTGCCACCGCATTGCATTATTGTAAACCAGCCAATCAGAGCAGAGCTCATGGATATATTAATGAGCTCATCGAACCAAGTTCACATACCTTCTAAGAGAACAATTTTGGGAAGAAAAAAAAATACATTCTATGCCACCTTTAATTGAAATGGTTGTTTACTAACCTTAACCCTAACCCTAGCTCAAAGTGTCTCCTCTTGCATGGATTATCTGGTCATCCTGTCAATATCACAGTGTACACAAGGAAGTCCCCTGCTGTCATCCTTCGGCTTCTGTCATTTTTTTTAAGGCGTTAACTGAACCACAGTCAGCTGAGCAAGACGCTTATTCCCAGAACTGATAAGACCGCAGAACAGGTTGAACTTCAACCTAACTATAAAAGCTCCCATTCATATGATTGAAAATCAAACAGGTTATAAATTGCAAAAACCTATAATTTTAAAAATCCAGTTTGCGTACCAGTTTATTCCAGATGTATACCCAAGAAGATGAAAAACTGGTAGCTGCATATTAATATGTAAGGGGGTGAACATAGGGGGTACTGTCTCTCTACCTTGTGCTTCCTGTAAAACGTCAAAATTCCTGTGAACCCCCACCCCCAGAAGGAATGATGCTCTCCTATCTTCAGGTTAAAAAATATGCAGTAGTGTAATTATATGGAGACACAGTCCTAGAGGTAGCGTGTATGTAGTAAAGGGTCTTTTTCCTGGACCAAAGGACCAGGCAATATCCTGCCATTGAATTTTAATTTCCATCTATGTTTATGCCAAATGGTTTCTGGAGCCAACCGAGACGAAACTCTCCTTCCATTTTCTGCAGGTTTTTGGATTTATCGCCACCTTCTTGCTTGTGCTCAGCCTATGGCTGTCCTACCGAGTCACGCTTGGCCGTCAGCAAACGAGTGAGTCTTGAGATCCTGTTTATGCATGCATCCTGTTGCCTGGCAACACTGACTTCATCTGAGGAAGCTGTTTGTTTCATTTGAAATGATATGACAATGAGTTTCCTGTAACACTGTCATGTTTTTGAGTAATGAACTAGTAAAGAAAAAGAGAGATGAATGGTTTAGTTATGAAAGAACATCATGTGCATTCAGACACTGATGTTTTGAAAAATAATACCAATTATTATAATCTATATCTGAAACTATATCTGCTTCATATCGCCTTGACTCATTATCATATCATCCACTTTCTAGAGCAGAATACACTTGTAAAAAACTTTAATGGCCGGGTACAACTGAGTGCATAGACAGATAGATAATCTTTATAGCATTAAGGAGTAACATACATCATATGCACACACGCTACACACGTCACCCGTATCCATGGTGATCCATGGTGCATTTCAGAGGGATTAGCAGCTTGAAGAAATCTTTTTAGCAACGTATCTCTTTTCTAATGCATCAAATCTAATGCTTTGTTAAATAATACACACAGCTTGGAGAGTGGAGTTGTTTCGAAACCTGATGGTTCTGGTTTGGATACTTTGGTACCTCCTGTACCTAATTGAAAGGTGTTTCCCCTCTGAACCTTATACTATGATCTTTAAGCGCAAGCTGAAAAGTGTGCATCCCCTTTGATAAACCCTGTAGGTCAGTGGTTCTCAGTCGGTCCTCAGGCCCCACTGCCCTACTTGTTTTCCTACTATTCCTGCCCCACACACAAGTCCCAGCTGTCTTTCAGCTTCTGATTAACTGAACACACCTGATCCAGGTAATCAGCGGTGTGTAGGGCTGGGATAGCTGGAAAACAAGCAGGGCAGTGGGTCCCGAGGACCGAGTTTGAGAACCACTGCTGTAGGTGTTTAATTTAATTATGTAAAAATAGGTGTCTGATCTTGAAAATACATTGTCAGCTGTTAATACTTGGTGAGTGGCACCAGGTGTGTTCAGCTCGGTCTGCATGTCATATTTGTATGTGGGTAGATCTCCAGGAACAGCCTCAAGCAGTTTGCTCAGAGCGGCGAAAACAGTGGTATCAGGGAGGCAGCTGTCAGAAGACCTCAAACTGAAATGTCATGAAGCCAGACTGAGTGAGGGGGAAGCAATCAAAGTCTTTAGGCATGTCAGTGTCAACTATGATGACCATAATCCACAAGTGGAAGAAACATGGACATACTAAGATTCTACCAAAGAGTTGAAGATCAAGAAAAGTAACCGAAAGAGCTACTGGGAGATTTGTTTGAGAGCTACAGTACGTAAGAAGTGGAGAAGGTCCTTATCGGCATATAAAGAAAACAAAGTGAAAGTTCATATCTCCAGAGTGAAGCAGAAGTCTAGAATGTTTGGGAGAAAAGTACACAGCAAACCGAATGAATTTTGGAAGAAGATTATGTGGTCTGATGAGGCCACAGTTGAGTTATTTGGTCATAGTTCACACAGGTACATGTGGCAATAAATAAGGTCTGCCTAGGAGGGGAGGAGCACCGTTCCCACAGCTAAACGTGGTGGAGGCTCGCTGATGTTTTGGGGGTGTATGCCTGCATCAGACACTGGTGCTTTGCATTAAGTGGAAGGATAAATTCAGCAGATTTTAGAGTAAAGCCTCCTACCATCAGTCAGAAACCTAGAAATGAAGACAATGAACCAAAACACAAAGCGAAGTCAACGTAGGAATGGTTTAAAAAGAATAAGGTGACAGTGTCCCCCAGTCTCCAGGCTTGAATATAAAACACGTGGATAGATCACAAGAAGCCCATACGTGGAAGAAAGCTACGCAATCTCGTACACTTGGAACATATATGCCAGAAAGAAAGGGTTAAAATTACTCCTGAGTGGATATAAAAACTACTCAGAAGTTACACAAAGGGGTTGGAGGAGGTTATAAAGGCACAGGGAAGACATACAAAGCATTAGAGGATGCAAACTTTTGCACTGATATTATTTTCATTATTTCACTTTCTTTTTATATACTCTTTGACCATTCGTGTGACTTTTGATGTTGCAGGAACATTGGTAAAAGCTGACCATGGATTAAATATTGTGTTAATTGAAATACCTTTTTTGTTTTACTCCTTTTGTCTTTTCAAAGTAAGGGGATGCAAAATTTTGCACTCAACTGTAACTCACTCACTTGACTTTCTGGTTTGATGTAATACATTTAGAGATTGTTTTAAAATCTTTTGCAGCTGTAGGTGTGTAGTCCAGCTGGCTCATGTCCGCCAAGGGTGATGCGATACCATCCTGCCCGGCAGCTTTGAGCCTCAGAAGACGAAGTGCAGATCAGTTCTTCTGTCCGCAGCACCCAATGCAGTATTGCAAACACTGTTTATGAGTGGTATTTGTTATTTTTGGAGCGAGTCTACATTTCAGTTGCCCTCATCCTGATTTTCTCACGAAGCACCTTTGATTTACTTCACAGTATGTCTGAAATTACTATGCAAATTTGATCGTTTTAAATATCTTTTGAACACCTTGATCAAGTTGGCCAATAACTATACATGAGGAGAGAATACTTTCAGAAGATCAAAGTTACTTTAGGCTCTTCAGATGAACTGTAAAAACAAAAAAACAAGGAAATGGCTGTCTGGTAGTATAATGCAGTCCATGTCTGAATGGATAGGATTTTGAAATCATATGCAAAATGTATATAAACATAAATGCAATTTAAAAATCTTTTCACAGCCTAGGAACACGACCACCTTTCTTCTCAATAAACCTATTCCGTCTTTCATCCATAGAACTTGCATGGTATGTGAATTTGGTTTCTGGGGTTACAGCCAGGGCTGCCCTTTGAATGGCAGCTCCCACCTCTGACATACTCTTGTATTGTTGGTTTTGTATTGATTCCAACTCTCGTTAATACCAGATTTCACTGGTGCCGACATGTTCTTGATGGGATTCTGGTTGGATGAGAGGCCAGGTCTTCAGCTTTCTTTGCTGGGAACCCTTTTCCAGCTAGGCAGTCTGCAAGACTTGGAGAAGCATGTGAAGGGGCATGGTCTTGCACAAGGATGCAGTTCTTCTTCGAAGCTTGGCTTTGGCACTTCTGCACAGCTCTTGATCCCAGCACCTCCCTGCTGCTCTCTCAGCCTTGCAGGAGCTTCGCGATCACACCAAGTCCTGCCCTTTGGACCACCCATCTGGGCCATCCTGCCTCACCCTTCATTCCTCAGTAATTATCACCTGACTAAAGTCAGTCAGTTTTCAACCCTTTTCTGCCCACTTACTCCATCTCTGAATATGTGCTTGACAGAGGGGTGGCCTGCTAATCGACCAGCGATCTAAGGTTTCTGCATCCCTTGTCACGTTCTACACCTGACACACCTGCCTTGATTAAGACATCTGAGCTGCTCCAGAAGGGATATTTAATTACAGTATGCTTCAGTTTACATTCATCCCGGGCACTACTGCTCTTGTTTGTTCGTTGCTTTTTTCCGCAGTCTGCGGTCTCTTTATAATGTCTTTGAAATTTAAAGAATAACGCACAATACCTAGACCATTTTCCGTTTCTCCCCGCTGACAAGTCCCCATTTTGATTTGTAAATACAAAAATATTCACAGTTCTTCTTCCTGTTTGGCGTCATTCTTTAAACGGCATAATAACATCTGACAGCGCTTTTCTCATTGGTTGCTGTTAACTGCAGATTAGAGACCACACAATGTTATGTAACAGGTAGAAACATGAACATTTTATCTTATCTGTCCTTAAGGTATTTAAAAGTATTACACTTGCATAATCATTTCAGACCCACAAAGTGCCTTTGTTTGTTTACTGTAAACTTTATTTTTATTTGTTGCAGCACAGATTTTAATATTTTATAGTAAGACATTTTCAGATATTAAAGTTAGCCAAATTGTGATATTGAATAAACCACATTTTTTTATTAGTAAAATTCCAGAGTGTCAGTCATCGAAAGAAAAGAAAAAACTACTTTACACTTTGACTGTATTTATGAATTGTATCTTCTCATTAAACATTTATTATGCATCATTAATATTTGGTTCCATGTCTTGACAGTATATCAAATACATGAATGTTAGTAACAAAAAAAGGATTATACACCAGTAGGGCTTATGGTTACCATGACAGACCCTCCCACAGAAAATTTCCAACATTCCACAGAAAATTTCCAACATTCCAGTTAAAATGTTGGCCTAACTGTGTAAGATTTCTGTTTTCTATGAAACATCTTGAAGTGCTTCACAGTGTCTTGAAATGCTTCACAGGGTGCATCTGCCAAAACGAGTACTCTGCAGTGAAGATTGTGCAGTGCCTGAGATGCACTTAACTGGAGCTCAAGCATGCATTCACCTTTAAAAGCGATACTTGTGGCAATCAATTATTGTAATGGTGTAAATGCGTGCATATTTTATGTACGTATTTCATATGCTAATTCATACTTCATTTGCGGTATAAAGGTTAAAATGCAGGGTAATTTCTTGTGATAAAATATGTACGCATTTGTGCTGTTATAACAATTGACTGCCATACATATCACTTTTAAAGGCGAATGCATATTTGAGTATCAGTTATCAGTCCCTGCATTGCATTCCTTTACATAATAAAATGTTTATTAGAAACTGTACAGACATGTTTTTAACTTTACATCTTGAAGGGGCGTGTGCTTGTGAGTAGTGATGACAGGTTCTGCAAGGTGCTAGTCTGTCACAAGGTATACACACACACATACCCTCACATACACTAAGTGCAGCATAGTAATGCCTCTTCACCTCTCCACAACACTCTGTGACCCACGTGACACAGAGAGAACAGGCAATACCCACACACCGAGGCAGCATTCAAACCAAGTCACCTGTAGGTAATTATCTTATGAAAAACAGTACTGTAGGTTGCACTGTGCAATGTAGGGATTAGCACCAGATTTGCCAGTGGTTGGATTTACCATAATTATGTGTTCTGTGATGTTTCCCATGTCACAGGTAGTGACTCCAGTTGAGTTCATCACTGGGGCCCAGAGGTGGAAAGTTCAGCAGCAGAAAGTACAAATCCAGACCAAGATTTTGTACTTTCCACCAATGCTGGGGCCCGAGGCTAAGCCCTTAACCCACTGCTGCTTCAGAGACCGACTCATCCCTGCTTTCCCAGAAATGTGCATCCCTTAGATCAGGGATCACCAACATGGTGCCCGTGGGCACCAGGATGCCCCCAACGACCGCATGAATCGCCCGCTGACCTGTTCTAAAAATAGCACAGTTCACAAATCCTGGTTTGGATTTTCAACTTCCTGGACATGAAATGTCCACCTCTGTAGGCGAAGCACCCTAACCCAGTGTTTTCCAATCTACCCCTCAGAGACCTGCAGATAGTCCATGTTTTTGTGAGCTGGGAGGGAGCGAAAATGGTGGACTGTCTGGCACGGAGCAAAAACGTGGAACGTCTGTTGACCAGGTTGACCCTGAGGACCAGGTTGGGAAACACTGCACTAACCTACTGAGCCACACGCTGGCCCCTTTACCCACAGTTATGCCTCATTTAATATTAGTCTTTTCATTATTAGTCTGAAGGTTGTTATGTGAATTCCTCCAATCTTTGTCTTGCTGTGAGATGTCAGCCAGCAAGACAAGCGACGCCAAGACTCCGAATACCTGCGAAAGGGAAAACAACAGCTGAGGGTCACAGACGCTACGATGATCACAGACATGATAATGCCGCCGAGGCGCGATAACGATGCAGACATGAGATTCTGGATGTCAGATGCCATACCACAGCTCCCTGCTCTGCTGCACTTCCTTCATTATCATAGAAAAAAAAAACAGTGGCCAAAAAAATAAGGATGAAGGTGCCGGTTGTGATGAAAAAATCCTGCACAGAGAAGCTTATTAGAACCAGAGCACAGTGAACTACAGTCCATCGTTGCGTTTTGGGTCAGTATGTCTATAAAAGCTGCGCAATTCATTTCAATTGAAAGAAATGTACCAGTATAATGTATCACCATTTATTTGATAGTTCATATTCATAGTTTCTTTACCTTTCTAGTATTTTCCTATATCTACTGCTTTACCTGCCAGGACAAGACGGATTTCTTCTGTTTATGAACATTGTAAGATAATTATGGCACTTTTCCACTGGTATACAGGAACCAAGCTGTACTGTGAAAAGAGACACAAGTTACAGTACGGTTCCGTTTCCCTGGGTCGGCTCGGTAAAGGCATTGCCAGGCTTGGAGGGCAACAGTGGTGTAAAAATAAACAGATACTCATTTACTGTTCACATGGTTTATGTCATAATTTACTATGTGCAATTATTATTATTATTATTTTACTGTGTGGTAATTTCCACTAGTTCATCTGTGTGAATCGCTGTGTTATGCAAGTATCAAATACTAGTGGAATTAGCTTTCGCTTGCCTAAATTTGCAATAGGAATCTATTGCGTTCAGTTGTTCTATAGTACTTTTTTTAAGCAGGAGATTGGAAATTTTCAAGTTTCGCGTCACCGGGAATGCAGTAATAAATGCAATAATACATCACAATGTGTGATACTACTAATGATGAATAATATATAGGATATATCCTTGTTTTCTTCAGATGATCCATGCACAGAACTTGCGACCAATCAGATGGTGGTGATGCACACAGCTCGGTTTGGTCACACTTTCGGCCCTGACGGTTAGCAGGACACATACTTTATAATGGAAAAATGACTATGTTGGAAAAGAGGTTGTGGAATGGCTTGGTTCTCGGTGCCAGTGGAAAAGCGCCATTAGACATCACGGTATCTTAGCTTGTAATACTTTCCTGCCCCTGACTCTGTGTGTAAGGAGTCTGAGTGATCTCCCATCCTTTGGCACTGCAGTTTCTGTCCACATTCTAAAAATGTGTTTGGGTAAAATGGTACGTAAACTACCATTGGTGTGTGGGTATGTGTGTAATCTGAGATGGTCAGAGTTGCACCCAGGGTGTCACATGCCACTCTCCTTTATTTTAAGGTACAAACTCATCATCAACTAACACTGCATGAGCAGGTATGGAAATAGAAGGATGGATTGTATTGATTGTACAGTTGAAAACAAAGCTAAGCTCACCAGCTTTGGCCAGGAGGTGATGTTCAGGATCTTTGAGAAATCCAAGAAGAGGATTGTCAGCAGAAGTAAGGGGAAGAGGACAGCTACTCCACTGGCAAACTCGAAGAAGTAAAGCGACGTACAGGATGAGCACGTCGGCACACACTCGTCCAAAATGAAGGCTGCTAAGGACAGGAGCTGAAGAGAGAAGATAGAACGTAAAATTGGTTTTGGGAGTAAAGAAATCAACTGTGAAAGGTAGAAAGAAGCTTTTCCACAGGTAGAGACATGCTTGCAGATATTATCTTTCCTTAGGTGTCGCCCGTCCCCCGTCCGCCCCTCACAAAAGGGATTGTATTACCGACAGCTAATGACAAAAGCAAATATAAGTGAAGGATTCAGGTTTATACACACATTTGTAACATTAGGGGTGTTTTAAGCTGACGCACTGTCGTCAAATCTTTAAGCCTGCCACGTGCAAGCATGACAAATCACATGAATGAATTGGTGGTAGAGCTGAAGACACAGCAAGATGTTTTTAAATCGGCATGCAGAAACCAATAGAAGCTTCCGGTGGGTGTTATGGCATCTAGCCGTCTCGTGGTAAACCATTGGGCCCATTTTGTCACGACACAGCCATATGGAAGACCTCAACAACAGACATGAAGTCTGAAAAGGAGGATGCCATCTTGGATGGATGCTCAGTGTTAGTCGCCTGGCCTCCAGCCTGTAGTACAGTTATCTGCCCAGTGTGGGGCGCTACACAACAGACTTGACGCAGACCAAAAATATTTTGTAAATCTCTATGCCATTTGTCGTGTGTCATTAATTTCACGTTTATTGCTTTTGTGTGTGTGCTTTTTCATGTGTGTATTAGTTTTATATTGATTGTTAATGCTTTTTATCATTAGGTAGGTAGATAAGGATTAAATTCATCAATTGCCGTGTTGGAGATTTAAAACAGACATACTGGATGAAAAAGGGAAAAACAGGATATGAACACTGAAGGAGACTAAGGGTATTAAAACATTTTTTTTTTGAGAGAACAGTAAGTAATAAGCAGGAAGTTTTTGTGACCTCTGACGGAATTAGGGAGTTTAGGAAGTGAAAGAGGAGGTCGTGTGTGCAGTGGACAGATAATGGGAATCAGACTGCAAATAAAAACAGGAGAAGACTGAGGATTTGGCAGAAGGGAGATTTTAGTGTATGAGTGTCAAGAGGTAACTGGGTACTGCATTAGGGGTTTCACTCAGGAGAGGGAGTAAGTAGAGAGCAAATAAATAATGTAGAGGTGGTGACACGTAAGGTGAAGTTGGTACAATCAGGGAGAGAAACATTATTAAAAAATGAAAATAAATTGTGAGGAAATTTGTTAACTTCTATACCTGACGGGAAATGAGCCCCAGTGAGAGTGGAGCACAGGAAAGCATGAAAATACAGCCCCCCAGCAAAGACAGCAGAAACACCAGTAGAGCAACTGGGAAGGGAGCACCGCCTGCTCGAAGCAAGGATAGATACGATGTCTACAAAGTGGGAGAATGCAAAAAAGGGACTGGTAACTAAGTGGCCTGGGGGGTGGGGGGGGGGGGGCACATGGGATGTGGCAGCGTGTGAGGAGATGGAGACTCTGATAAGACTAATAAGGCTAATAAGAACACAAAGGCGTGAAAAGAAAAGGAGCGAAGAACTGGAGGGTCTGAAGTTAAAGGTAAAGGGAGAGGCCTGGTGAAGGGAGCAGAAAGCAATAGATAAGCAGGCGAGAGAGAAAGGAGTAACGGGGCAGGAGGAAGTGGAAGACCCTCCTCCTTCATACCAGAGTAAGTTTCCAGTGATAGAGGGGAAGGTAGAGATCAGAGGGGAAGTGGAACAGAAGGATGAAGCAATAGGGAACAGAAAGAAATGGCAAGTTGTTTAGATGGGTACAGGGAAGCGAGTGCCATGCTGCGGCAGGCCAGGACGGAAGGACTGCGAAGGAGTGACGTAATAACAGAAGGCTAGTTATGTGGGTCTGAGAAAAGGGGGCGTGAGATAAAGGTGGGGTACGGAGCAAGTGGTAATGATGCAGAAGGGCTGATGCACCTGCTGGACACCCCTAAACCTCCATCTAAAGGATGGAGTCAGTTTCAGGAGAAGGAGACAGAAATGGAGAGTGAGGAAGGAGTAGAGGAGGATAACGCAGATCATAGAACAGTGGGAAGCAGGAGGGCTGTGATGCCCCTGATAGGGACACTCTGATGCTCCCCCTGGTGGTAAAAGTCGCTGTTACTACCCCAGGTCTAGGTCTGGGGCAAACTGCTTAATGTGTTTACCTGCCCTGATGTTATAAAGCTGAAGAAACATACCCAAACAATGGCGTTTTCACATTTTATTAGTAACAGGATAGTGCAAACATGTTGGACTAAAGCAGCTAAGTGCAAGAGCTGGTTAAAGGGGCAAAATGCGAGAGCAAAGTACAATTCCTACTGCTCCTAAGGGAAGGAGGAGAATCGGGCGGCGCTACAGAAAAGAAACAATCAAAAAACCATCTTAATTGCTTACTATCCCTAAACTAAGTATCAATGCTAAGCTACCTGAACCCTGACAAAAGTAGAGGGTGGCATCCGCCCTTAAACTGGTGTTTTTAAACAGGGAACGAACCTGGAGGGGCGTGATTGGGAGGAACGGCCCCCCCGATCTGAACCCGAGTGGTGTTTTGTTGTTGGATTTCTGTGTTCGTCACGGATTGTCCATAATGAACACCATGTTCAGGCATAAGGGTGTCCATATGTGCACTTGGCACCAGGACACCC
>JAODJX010000049.1:6956794-6970048 GCA_026776945.1 Isichthys henryi | reverse complement strand
CTGCGATGGGCTGGCCCCCCATCCTGGGTTGTTCCCTGCCTCGTGCCCATTGCTTCCGGGACAGGCTCCGGACCCCCGCGACCCAGTAGGATAAGCGGTTTGGAAAATGGATGGATGGATGGATGGATGGATAATAATAATTCAATCACTTTTCTGTCCTTTGTAGATGTTAACTACAGTTTTCCCGCTGTTATCCAGGAAGACGTCGACTTCAGAGGGGAGAAAACCTTGTTCCTCAGTCCTATTCTGTTGCATTGAACCATCCCAGCTACATGAAGCAGACTCCCGTGCTTTGCGCCGGCCTAACGGACCAGGTGAGTGGACAGCAGGTCGCCCTTCACGTACTTTTCTGTTCCATGCCCCTCATGTCCTCCGGGGGCACCCTCAGCCTGTCGATGTGCTCGCGCACCACGCCAGCCCACTTCTGCAGCGAGTCCAGGGCGCCCCACGGCCGGGACATGTCCACCACCAGCAGAACGATGGTGTCCGCCAGGTTGTCCTGGGATACTGCAAACTTCTGGAGGCCCTTGTGGTACAGATCGCCGTCCAACACCCATGCGTTACACCTGGTATCATCTGCAGGGGGCGCCAGAAACACATTTTTTATTATTCAAAGCAAAGGAATGTCTATGTAAACAATGAGGGCATTAATCATTAGCAAATTGCCCAAATAGCAAATAAGGCCTTTCTACTGAAATATATAAGTCAAACATATACATATTTATATTTAGATAAAGCGACACAGTAATTTTAAAAAGCACAGTAAATGAGATATATGAGAATAGTTGATTACTAGTGCAAATGCGGACTGGGTATCAGGCGTGGTGACTAACGACTTGTGAAAGCTTCTGGGTCACAGTTTACATTGACCCACTGCCAGTGCCACTGCCTAATGTCACCCGGTCAGTGTAGCCATGACTTTGCAATCCCAGGCTGCAACGCGTACATATACGTACCATCAATGTCGTCGTCGTGAACACTGAAATAAAGGTATTCCAGTCCCCTCCCTTTCAGATACTCCTCTACTCCTTGGAGTTTAGCGACCAATGTAGTTTTACCCGCCCCAACCTCACCTGCAATCCAAAAAAAAAAAAAACAGGAGGACGGAGATAATATGGGTTTTAAATAAATAAACGCAAAACGCAATTAAGCCGCAACTGCGCCGATATAACCATTTATTATTATGAATGCGGGGCGGCATGACCGCTCGGCCGCGTCCCCATGCAGACGCACCCAAGACGAGGACGTTCTTCCCGGACGGCAGCTTGGAGCGAGAATGCATGGACACCTCGCTGAGAATCGAAGACCTGCGCATAAATAAAACACAATAATGAATAAAATAATTTTAAAGGTATTGAGGCAAAGCGTTGACAACAACGCCTCATCCACAAACCGGACCAGCTATTAAATGCCACTATCCGTGCAATGGCTGGGAAATGACACGGGCTCGGACGCATTTTAATGCGCCCCGACGACATCCCCTGATCCCCTAAATAAATACCATAAATTGTGGCCATCGTCGTCGGCGCCGTTCTGCGCCCCAGGGGCGCCGCGCTCCAGGCTTGAGCCGGTGGATGCCGAGGCAGCCCTGCCCGACGCGGCCATCTTCGCAGGCTTGCGACGCCCATCCGGGGGCCCGGATGTTAACCTGCAGTCGCTGCGCGGAGAGGCGGAGCAGCCGGCGTCTCTACGAGCGAATAACAGGATAACGGCAAAAAAAAAGTGCAAAAGTGGAAACTTTGTACAATGATGGACAGACCGGATACGATGAGATGGAAGTCGCCTCCCAATTGTAACAGTGCATAATACATCTTGGTTAAACTGCATCTGTTACTAGGCTATCTAAAAAGTAGTGTCAGCACCATGGACAGGGCTCATGAAATAGGACGGTCTGCTATGTGACAGTGCAACATACAGGGAAGTGGCGCAAAGCTACGCATAACTCTGACAATAAGCAGTATTTCGTCGTTTTTTGCCACCGCGCTATTGGTGATGCAGTGCTCTGCAAAGCTGCGCTAAGTGACAATGAGATCAGTATGAGCGCAATGATCCGATATCGACCATTGGTGCCTTTCGTAATGCAGAGACTCTGCTCATAGCAAAATCTGCAGTGGTGATGCAAATAAAATTTTAATCAGTGGGGAGTCCGCTGCATTACAGGTGCATTTAATGATGTCGAATATCCCTTGAGTATTTGGAGCAATTAAAGTTTTCCTTAATATCATGGATAGAACACTAATGAAAGCGATTATTTCTGACGCGCTCACTGCCTTAGCTGTCACGAAACATAGGATCAGTGTCGGTTTATACAGTAGAGAGTAGCTGATCACGCTGCAAGCATTTAAACTATGCCTTCATTTTGGCAGTGCGATTAAACATGCATAGAAACAGGCAGGCAGATGTACGTAATTGTTTCACGTTCTGGAAGAAGACTAACGCGGCTCAAATGTTGTCGCCGTTTTATTACATGGTTATACGTAACTGGAATAAAATTGCATACGTTTTTACTATAATATGGCCCATTTGAATTATTAAGGATCCTTGAAATATCCTGCAGTTTCCACTAAAGTTAATGTTGCGAGGGTGGGGTAGTGACAGGTATCATTTGAGAGAATAGGACTCAGAAACGACGGCAGCCCGCTTCTCTGTGTAACAACGTCTAACAGTGACTTACACTGCGCACCATTAACACCCGAGCAGGTGAGGGAGGACCGCTGCTGCAATAACCACATTACGCCGCCAGAGTGCGCTGTCACCGCGCTGCTCTGAGCGTCCCGTCTTTCCTTTTCGGCGATAACAGCGCTTAAAAAGTCCAGTGAAGCGGTGATACTTGTGCCTTTTCCCCTTCTTCATCTGAGAGAAGGAGCTGCGGAATAGCTCCCTTCATATTTATGAGGACTAAGGATGGGTTCAGTCACTCTGCACAGAGCATTTGCCCTCTGAAGCCGAGTTTGACAAAACTACAATCAGAAAATAAGGAAGTTTTTAGCATTCTTACCTGGGAATATCTCTTTGCGTTCTCAAAAGGTGAGTTTTTTAACGCGTCCTGCTGACAGTTGGTCTGTATATCGGGACTTTGCTTTGGCAGAAAACTTCGTATATAGGTTTGAGTTGAGGATGGGACCGAATCGTTCTTTGGACTGATGGGGACAGATCGGAATCACAATGACGAAAAATGTAAAACAAATACATTATTGTGTTTATGTATCGATGAAATAATGTGATTAGCAATATCCTAATTATCCACTATCCCATTCTAGTTTTTATAAACGTCTTTGCTACGTTTCAGTCTGCACTGAATGCATATTGCTGTAGGCTGCAACATATAATCCATTTTTTACGGAATATGAAAAATATCGCAGCAGAGCTTCTCAGATACAGCATAAAATACAGTAAGTTGTAGTAAAGAAAATCGACCCCAGCGTCGCAGTTGCACTAACCTAAATTTTGTACTTCCTAAAATACCAACGCTTTGCGGTAGTGTAGCTCTCCCTAGATTATTGATTACTCCCAATATAAACTGGAAGAACAGAAAATGAATAACTCGAACGTGTTCTCGATATTAAATGACCACTGATGTCAGCGTAGGTATTAAACATTATGATGTGTGATGTGGGAAAGCATGGATGAAGTTTGGTCCGAATGTCTCAACTCAGTATTTAAGGAAAATGCAGCAAACTAAACCACCGCTTTTAAGTAATTTGATCTTTTTTCATAGTGTCCCGAAGGACTCGCGGTTAGCCCTAAATACTCCTACCTTCAGTGATTGTGGTGTGTTTCATGGGAGGGACGCACTCAGCACATACACACACACACACACACACGGTCATTGCAGACTCAGTTTGTGTTGTCCAAGGTTCATCTGCGATGTAGACGTACAGTTTCTGCAAAAACTGCAGTACCTGGGGCGAGGTGTGAGCTACTGGGGGAGAAAAAAAAACAGAATATGAACCATCGCGCATATTAAATGGAAAACACGTACGCAGAAGAATGCGCGAATGAATTGCAGAAAAGGGAAAATGTGAGAAATAACTGAACGTAGGGCAAACAAAGCACCTTATTCACAGAGTGCCGTATCGACCACACGGGCGCTTAAATAATATTCTATATGTGAAATTTGCCAATTATGATCTTCACGATTTAGCGGATATGTTCTGAGTAACCATGGAGTCAATAACTTTCAAACAATAAGCTGCATTTTGCTTTCATAACAAAGATTAAAACTAATATGCAATTTGTGTGCTTAAGTTTTCAGATAATGCAAATCCAAGCGTGTTACTTGCCCTGGATGAAAAGTGCTGCCATAGCTACACTTGAAACGTACACTGATATCAACTCTTGGTGCCGAATTACCTTACAGACGTTGCCCTCACTGATTACATTTAGATTATCTGTCATAACCTCACGTTTTAGCCCTAAATGACCTTTACTACTCCCCTATTTTGCGATAGACCGACAGCCAGTCCCCTTGTATATGTACATTATGTTTTGTCCTCTTCAGCTGCATCCACAATAGTTTCCTTCCTCTGTTACCCAGATAGTTTCGAAAGTAATTTGTCTTTTTTTCACTGGAGTAACGTGCGATAATGTGCTTTTTATTGTCGGCACGCCGTTGTAAACTGCCACTGTGCTCATCGTGTCGAAGTGAGTAATTGCATTCATATTCTAGAGACAGCCCTGGAAATGAAAGTAACTCAGATTACTTTAGATTGCTCTGGCTTCCACCATGACTGACCCATACTTTAACACAATCACTGTCTTTTAAATTCTTGGTTCAGCTGCATATTAAAATGGTAGTTTTCCTTTATTTTACAGCCCCTTGCTGAATTTGCCTAGTGAAAATATGCCAATTAGGATCAGATGTTGTGGTGATGTTGCTCCATCCTCTGTGGGATGCATTACTCTGGCTGTGATAAGCAATTTTCATTCAGACTGCAAGTTTCTTGAAATGCCAAAGTACTAGAAGGATTTTGCTTGCCATATCTCCATCCATCTTCTAATTCTCTGCATGTTTCCCAATGCAGTCTTTGGGGACCCACGGACAGTCCATATTTTTGCTACCAGGAGCCGGGAGGGAGCAAAAATGGTGGACTGTCTGACATAGAGCAAAAACAATAATTAATAAATTAATGAATAACAATAAGAAAGACCGGTGCTGGGTGGGGGGTGTGGGGGGGTCCGGACAGCCTCTGGGAAGAAGCTTTTCCAGACCCTCGTGGAACTGGCAGAATGCTGGAGGATTTCTGGGCACAGCTTTGCAGGAAGATGCCCTGAGTAGAAGGGAGGGATCTTGCGGCGCTGAATGCGCTACCCGCTGCAGGCTTTTACGGTGCGAGGCATCGCAGTTCCCAAAGCAGACAGTGATGCAGCTGCTCAGGACGCTCGCTGCGCTGCCCCGGGGGAGCAGGTAGTGCTGAGTTCTCTTTCTTGTAGGACTCATGAAACTTTCAGATTGAAGCTCAAAAAAATTTAATAGCGATAAATTTACGCCACTGCGACCCTCACTAGCTGAACAGATTGAAGTTGGATGGATGGGATAAGTCCTTATTACTGTGACCATGACTATGAGAAGCAAAGTGGAGTTAAATGGATGGGATAGGTCCTTAATACAGTCAGCTTCACCCGGAGAAGCATATTGAAAATGAATGGATGGATGGATGGATGGATGGATGGATGGATGGATGGGATAGGTCTTTACTACTGTGTCCAACACCAAGAAAAGTGGATTGACAATGGATGGATGGGATAAGTCCTTACTAATGTGCCCCTCAGCAGGAGAAGTGGATTGAAGATGGATGGATAGATGGATGTATAGGTCCTTACTACTGTGACCTTCACCAGGAGAAGCAGATTGAAGATGGATGGATGGATGGGATAGATCCTTACTGGTGTGACCTTCAACTGGAAAAGAAGCTGATGTCCCAAAATGATCATGCATTCAATCAATATATCCTTGAACAGTTTCATGCAAATCAATCCTAAAACCAAAATGGTGCCTTACTAAGCAAAGTATTTAACATATGACACCTTCAGCTGCGACTATGCGATAATGGAGCTAAGTTGGAAGACTGACTAAGAAGTTCGTCTGTCCTGTTAGGATGAGCAATCAGGCATCATGCCAAATCAGCAGAGCAGAAGGGGGTGGGCAGGGATAAGAACGGGAATGGGGGGTGTACATGATGACCGAAAGGATGGAGTCTGACAAGCAGTGATCATGTTGTCTACCTCTCAAACCATCCATTTGCACAGGCTGCCCTCTGTTGGTCACAAATAGTTATTACAATAGGTGATGGGGGGGGGGGGTGGCTATGGCCCCAAAGTGACTTTTTGAGTGGCACCCCAGGAACAACAAACACGCCCCTGCTGATAAGTCTGTGAACGGCATAACGCAGGAGAGAACTCCAATTACAGGAATTTCAAATAGATTTAATTAGATAAGCACCCATACAAAGCAAATTAAAAAGTAAACAAAAGTGAAAATTCAAAATCTCCCTTGAGGGTTTCCTGAAGAACCAAAACCAGAGATGTGTAAGGCTTTCGTTAAATCTCTCTAAATTTTCCATCCATCTGTCTTCTTTATCTGCTTGTCCGATGCAGGGTCATGGGAGTCTGGAGCCAATCCCGGAAGCTAGGGGTGCAAGCCAGGGCAGGGCACTCACGCACACACACACACACACACACACACACACACACACACACAGGTTTGTAATTATATCTTCGTGGGGACTCTTCATTTCTATGGGGAGAAATCTAACCCCAACAATGACAACCTTAACCCCCACCCAGCCCTCATCTTAAACCACAAGTAATCAAACAAAACACAAGACATTTTAGATCTTTGATTGCAGTCACAGATTTTCCCCTTTTGGGGACCAAAAAATGATCCCCACAATATGAAAATTACAGGTTCTTATCACATAGTAGGGACATTTACTTGGATAGATGGATGGATGGATGGATAGATTCTTACTACTGTTATTCAAACTTATTTACATGAATAAATAACAAGTACAATAAGAGATTAATGATGACATTTGGTCCCCACAGTGTAATATATACATGACGACATAGACACACATAGACACACACACTCAAACACAGACATTCACACCTATGGACAATTTGACATGTGCGATTCACATCAGCCCTATAACACATAGGGAGACACACAGTCCCCACGTAGCCGTGCCAGAGATTCGAACCCAGGCCACTGCTTCACTGTGCTGCTCCTCTTTGTGAATAATTTTACCTTTATTGTTCTTTCTGGATAAAACATTGCGGGACTCATACATGTATGTGTACTGTGGGCACCTACCAGCAGGGAGAGAGAGAAAAGAAGCGTGATATGGGGGAGGTGGGAGAGCAGGAGAGGCCTTGCTGGCGTGCCGACGTTAATGACTGCAGGATGCACACTTACAGTGAAGCCCATCAAATGCAGTTTCTATTAAGCAAACGCATTCCATCTTGGAAATTAAATCAAGTTCTGAATGTCAGAGGAAGGGGGAGAGTGTAGCTTAAATGACCCTTAACGATGTTATTCAAACTTATTTACATGAATGAATAAATAATTAGAACAATAAGACATTAATGATGATTTAGTAATGCCATTACGGATTCAATGGTACTACCCCCAAGTGCTCAGAGAGAGAGAGCGTAATATGGTAAATGTCTGCAATCTGCCTGCTCAGTCTAAGGATTGTTGACGAAAGCGTTTTCACACTGCATGCCCTGGTGTCCCCCCCCCCTCCCCAACAGCACAATTATTACACAAAAGATGAGCAACATCTATGAGTCAGCAGCCAACACCCTGGGCATCGTCAACAGCCCGTGCCTGACCAAGGTGGAGCTGCGAGTGGCCTGTAAAGGAATCTCCGACCGGGACGCCCTGTCCAAGCCTGATCCCTGTGTGGTTCTCAAGATGCAGTCACACGGCCAGTGGTTTGAGGTAGCCTTCCCTCTCTCCTCCATTAACTCTAGAAATGTTTGGTCACACTATTGTGTATTACTATACTACATAAATACTTCTACATACATACTGTACACCATGCTGTAGTACCTTTATATTTAACATATGCTATTGCATGCTGTACCATGTGATTATATGCTATGCTACATTACTCTGTGCTATGCAGACAGGGCTGCCAACTTTGGTCTGCTTGCTGGAGTGAGATTTTCAATTCAAGACAGTTCTGCATACACATGCATACAAATTTACATGTATGTAACAGTTTTACTACCTAGCAAATAGTCCGTAGGGTTTGCAAACTATCCCAATGCTTCTGATGTAGGTAATTTTAGCTTCATTCTTTTTAAAATACTGTCAAAATATTGTGTAGCGTGGAATAATGTCTGTGTCACGGCACGAGAAATGAAGGTGTCAGGAGAACAAAAGGGGGGGGGGGGGGTTATTAACCAAAATAGGAGCAGGGAAACAAACAAGAGGGATACATAAGAGACAGGCGTGGCTTGTTAGGGTCACATGACAGGGAGGAGACAGGCAGCAATATCACAGTCTGGATGGTATGACGGTCTTAAAAATTAGAGCACTTTTTCAGTGCATCAGTCTACTTTTTGTGTTGGTTTTCCACTGGTGTAAAAACTAGTATTGGCACCGAATGACAGCACAGCACAAGGCTGTGGTATTTTGTATTGAATTTGAAAAATGGCTGTAGTATATTATAGGACTGGACAACGTGTGATATTAATACCAACATTGCATGTTATGCACATGCAACTCTCAGTCAGCTAGTTGAGATTAGGCTGTTTTATACCTTTGTGTGGGCATTATAACAAGGGGGGGGGGGTTACGTTTTTAATCTGTCAAATGAAAAAAAACTTAACAAGCTTTGCAGTTTTAATGAATATTCATCTTCAAGATTATCTAGAATATATTTAAAAATCAGTTTAAAGTTGCCCTCCGCTGCTTTTGCATGCGCGCTGCATGCGTTCTCCGAGACGATCATAATCATTTTCATCCTTGCTGTTTAAATCACTCCTAGATGGGTTTGTGAAAAATTAACTTATTTCAAACTCCTCTTTGCTGTATAAATATCCCAATATTTATCACAGCGAAATCGCGTCACAATATTTTAAATTATTTCCACAATTGTGCGGCCGTAGTACATTATGCAAAATATGCTTTGCTTTCTTGTCACGCTGTCCTGATCGTTGAATCTGTTCTTCCTACCAGATCGCAATTTACACTTGGGTCTCTTTATGTGTCCATGCGCCCATTATTGAAACATTTTTTCCTTTTTTTCTTCATTTGTCATTCTTTTCTGAGCTCATAACTTTTTTCAAGAAGGCAGTTGTATTTTGTTTAGAGGCAGACTATTTGCATGACCAGTCAACAAAGAAAGCATTTGGAAGTACTAAAGTACCAAAAAAGTACCCCAGCTTTGATACTTTATGTACTGGAACTATTGGCACTGGTACTCAGAAGTCAATGGGAAAGGGAAAGTACTGAAAGCAGTGGAGAAGAATCTTTAGATACCACCCAAGCCTAGTGTTGGTTTGGGGGGGGGCTCAGGGAATCTTGGGGTGCTGGTAATATGGCCACTGTGGGGCGGGAGAACGTTGGCTGTAAAATTTTCTGATGGGGTGTGGCAGGGTTGCTTGCTAGGTCATCTTATTGCCACTGATTTCTGGGACATTATGCATCATTCATAAAGGAACTGCTGTTAGTTTGAAACGTGCGGGAGGGGTGGAATGAGCTGTGCTACATCATACTACACTGAGCTGTGCTATGTTATGCTACATTGAGCTGTGCTATGCTATGCTACACTGAGCTGTGCTACATCATGCTACACTGAGCTGTGCTATGTTATGCTACATTGAGCTGTGCTATGCTATGCTACACTGTGCTGTGCTACATCATGCTACATTGAGCTGTGCTACATCCTGCTACACTTAGCTGTGCTACATCATGCCACACTGAGCTGTGCTACATCATGCTACACTTAGCTGTTCTCCGCCAGGTCTAGGGTGACCAGATAATCCATGTCAGTGTGGACATTTTGAGCTACTTCAGATTTTACAAACTGCGTTAAAACTGAAAGGCTCCTGTGCTTGACTTAATCGTTCAGTTCTTCTTGTGCTTTGACTGGTTTGTTTCCTTGATTGAAAGATTCGTCCAGCTGTTTCACATTAACATTATTGACACGTGCGTGATTATAGGAGACTGACCAATCAGCATGCAGGAAGAACTCAGTGCTTAAGTGAAATCTAGGTGCTTTTAATTTAAATGAAAGTTTACAAATCCTGTCCTAGTTCAAATTTTTACTCCCTGACATGCTACACTGAGTTCTGCTACGCCAGGCTACATTGAGCCGTGCTATGCTATGCTAAAGGAGGACCCTTCCATACAAGCCAGAGGGTATGCTGTTGTTCACGGAATTAATCTTCCTCTGACCTACGGCCCCTTTCCTGCCTCCTGATCTCTCTCGCCCCTGACCTGCTTCTTTTAATGCCTCACACCACATTACCACTTTCTCATCCACTCACATAGACTGAAGGGGAAAGAAACCAGCAAACAAACTCCATCCTTGAATAGGGTTAGCAGGTTGTGTGAGTGATGGTCCACCAGGGGCGGGGCAGTCATGGGTGGGGCGCTCCCCCTCCCGGGGGCTGCCATGCCTCTTTGGCCCGCTCACAGTGCACAGTGGGCCCGGCCTGCCTTGGTTGACCCAAAAATAACCTTCCCCCAATCTACCTTCCTTTCCCTCCTACCACTCCTCTCTCCCATATCTACCTCCCAATGTTTTGCTTTCATCTTCCGCAATCGACAAGCAGATGCAAACAGTCATATACTCATGCACAACACATGCCCTCCATTAAGGGGAAAGTTTATCTGGCAACGTCAACAGGCACTCATACTTACTGTATGATATCGCCTAATAGCTCTGTCATTGTATTCTTTTTTTGTTATTTTATATCTCTGTTCTGTCCTATCTTTCCTTTCCGATTATTAGACATTACCCTGCAGTCTTTAATAAAATCAAATAAACAAAAAAAAAATCGTACCTCTTTTGCGTTATCTGGTGCTTACAATAATCCATTTGCTGACTACTTCAAACAATAAATGCCGGCCTGCGTTTTTAAAAAGATTTGTTGCAGATATTGTCACTGGCTGGCTGGAGCACGTCCCAGAGAGGAGGAAGCAGGGGGCACCCGGGGCAGGATGTCAGTCCATCACAGGGCAGTTATTAACCATTATACTTCTATATTTATGCTTCAGCCATGTTGCTTAATGGTGGAGCCCATGTGACTGTGTGGCGGGGTCCTATTTTCGCCCGGTACAGTACTGCAGGTGCTTGTACTCTCTGCTCTGATTTTTAGTCCCTCTTCTGTGTAAGTGAGGGACTTGGGCTGAAGGCAGAGCTCATCTCCAGTGATGTTTCAGGGCAGAATGCAGAGCCCCAGTCCCCGGCAGGCCTGCTGTGAACGCCGCTCCCGTCATCTTTCAGCTAAAAGGGCGTGTTTTGGGTTCGTGCGCTTGCCATCAGGCAGATGTTCTGCAGACCAAAAAGCTTTTTGTGTGCCTCATAGAATGAGCTGCCCGGGGCACAGAAACAGCTGCTGGAGAAGGAAGCCGGAAATTCCGCTTGAGTTAATCCCCCCCCCCAGACACACAATAAAAGGTTAATGCATTCTAGCCGCTCTTTATCTCCACGAGAGGTCTTCATCGACAGATCGGCGGTCGCGGCTAATGAGCCATCCACTCCAGGTCCTGTGGACTGGGCTCAGGTAACGGGGAACCCTGCCCATACAGTGGAGGTCCCTTCCCCGCCCTACAGGAGGCCCAAACGGCAACCTTCTCCCCTAACCAGATAAGCTGGAGCACAGGGTGCGAGCGGAGCTCCCTCTCACCTCACCATCCCGGCCCACCACACCATCCACCTGACTCCTGGCTGATTTTCCGGAAGCTTCCTGTACTTCCAATGTCATTCCAAGGGCAAAAAATAGAGGAGTTGAGGGCAGATATTAAAAACATAGCTGGTGAGAGTGAAGGCACGCCGTCCCGATCCGGAGTGCAGCGAGAGGCAGCCCCACTGTGCTGTTCTCCTCCATCAATAACCTCCCAGGAGGCTGTTTAAAGCTTGGGGGGGGGGGCTGATCAGAATGGCCTCTGTGCCCCCCCCCCACCCCCGATAAGGGCAGAGGGCATCACACTGTCTCCGAGATACAAAAATTGCTGTCAGAAGAAAGGAAAAACAAATATGTTGCTCCAGATGAAAGTGTCTGTCTCTTTCAGACCAGAGGGTTAGCAGCCTCGCTAATTAATACGGAAACATCCCACTTTCACTCTGCCCCGATAATGCAGGGAATCCGCAATGTGAAACGTCTATAATGAATGTCATTATGCGTTCAAATCCTGCAGAGACGTTCCCGCTGTGAAGTTGTTTAAAAAAAGATTAAATATCTAAAAAAGAATACCGTCGCTGCTCAAATTTATACAGATGATGCAACGTTTAATCCTGTGTTCCAGCCTAATTATTTTTTTTCTCTGTTTACATATGCCATTATTATTCGGGTCGAGTTTGACGTGAGCTTTTCACGTGCACGCGTACGCACACGTGTGCAGACACGCACCGTTACCGTTGCACATGTGACTGCACACATGGAAACCTTATGTCTGCTCAAAGCTATATTTCCTGGAAACCACGGTGATGACCCTGCATGAGCGTACTAACCCACGCGGCAGAATCGCACTTTGCATGCAGCCTTTCCGCAGCCTCCTTAAAGAGGGTTGACTGGGAAAACGAGGTCAGTTCTATATTTACTACTCAGGACTGAGCCATCTGCAAAGTTAGAACACAGAAAACATGTCCATCAGAGCTCCAGCAGTGGGCGACGTTGGTCACATTCTCATTGGATAATGTTCGATTCTATCCCAACTTTCCCGTCAAGGTCATGAAGAAAGGAAAGTAATCCTGTTAAATCCAGTTCTAATATCAAAACACACCATCCCACTGTCCTTTGTGGTTTGGTATGACATTACACAGGATCTACAAAAGTGTTCCATGTTTGACGTTGTTTAGGGGATGATAGTGGTTTTGAAGGGGAGGATAATTGCTTGGGAGCTGAAATTAAAGTTTTTATCCGATGATTGAGGGGAGGTAGGCGAAGTGGTGGCTCTGAGGCTAAGGATCTGTGCCAGCAACTGGAAGGTTGCTGGTTCAAATCCCGGGAATGGCTGGAGTGATTCTACTCTGTTGGGCCCTTAACCTGCAATTGCTTCATCCTGGGTATGAC
>JAODJX010000049.1:6909268-6922413 GCA_026776945.1 Isichthys henryi | reverse complement strand
CCCCCCCCCCCCCCCCCCCCCCCCCCCCCCCCCCGCGCCCCCCCGTCTCTGCACACTTTATCAGTGTCTGAGATTAGCTGCCAGAATTCATTACTTGCAAAAACAAATTCTCCCACTTCGTTAAATATATCTTTTCCCACAGCATATTTTAAGGTGTTGTTTTAAAAAAAGTGACATTTCACATGTGTTTTCATTTACTTTGAAACGCATCTTGTCCCGGGATTATAAGCACGTGCTTCATCGTAGTAACTGCTGTACCTCTGGGCAGCAAAGCGGATCGATGACTATGCTGTGAAGGTTCCCCCTCGAGAGGCAGCAGGTTAGCACTGGCCTGGGTGTCAGGGAATGAGATGCCCAGTGAAATGCGTAATGCTTAGCTGGGAATCGCACGCCGACTTGTATGGCCAGAGATGGAGATGGGCTAACATGCTCCAGATGGGCCCTCTTACGAGTCTGTCCTTTGGGCAAAGCTGACCACTGAAGGCAAGGGCTGGATTTTACCTTTGCTGCATCATGTAGTCATGGAAACCTTTGTCATTTTCAGGACACTCCACTTCATATTCACGGCACCAAAACCCAGAACTCTGGAAGAGGTGCAGAAAACCGTGAGCCTGACCAAACCCGATCGAAACGCTAAATATTAATCACATCAGCACAACTCGATGCAATCAGTGCGTATATTTAGCCGTTAACGCGATAGCTTTTAAGCCGGCGATTTACTGCCTAATGGGTGAGTGGGTGAGTTTTTCAGGTGGACCGAGGTTCAATTTGCATTTCGTTATGTTTTTATGTTGTAGGCTGTTTACCAGTGGTGCCCTTCCAGTCTGTGGGAGAGCAAGAAATTGTCAACGGATGAAGGAAAAACAGACTAGATCTGAAAGAGTCATAGCTACAATTCCAGCTCTGATAAAAAAAAAAAAAAAGCTCTTCCAGAATTTTTTGATCTGTTTTGATTGGTTGAGTCTTCTATGTTGATTGATGTCACAAATCCCATTAAAATACATTCTGATTACGATTCCACAGGCACTGCATGGGTGTGCAGATGTAGAATGAAAAAGCAGGTGATGATGCTTGTTACACAGCAGGTGCTGTGTGCAGACTTTGAGGAATTCAACTCAATTATCTGATGAAATGAAAACCACAGACAAGAAGAGTGTGACTGTATAGTACAGTTTTGCATGATATACAGTAAGTCCTGTGCAAAAGTCTTTAGCAGTGAAGGAGAGTTATGTATGAATGATCTTTATGTTGGTGTAAAACTGTGATATCACGTCTCCTAAAGTCACCTCAGCATTTGCTACAGCACACCCATGTATTTTCTCAATCAACCACCAGCTAATCAATACCTCATTGATTTTCAACAGGCATTAAATTAATTAATGAAGTAAGGGAGCTGGTGGTAAATTTGACATGGAATGGCTGCAGCGCCCCTGAGGAGAGGTTTGGGAACCAAAGGGCTGTTCATCTAGCCGTCCTAACAAGATATCGGTAACTATCTGGAGAACACAGGAAATTCCTTTTAATGTCGTTACTTTAATTTGCATGTGTTTTACTGCAGTGGTTCGTAATCTTTTTTTTATCCAAGGACCCCATATGTGCAGGAAAACATGCGCCCCCCCCCCCCACAGGTTATGATACTGATTCTCTTGTATGCATTCTGCAACAATGTCTATGATGAAATTTGCAATAGAATTGCCTTTGTTTAATATAAATAATTTGAACTTGATTACACTGCCAGAAAATGAAATTTCATTTAAACGTGACTCATATAAGGTTCCATTATGCTTATGTCCACCAACACAGTTTTTTCCCCTGAGTTTATGATGCTGCTTTCAAAACAGACGGTGAATGTTTATGAACAAACACATAAATATAAATACAGGCCTATTTGGCAAATGTCTATAAAATCAGAGCCTGACAAACATTAAACGTGCGTGTAATAACCAGCCTTCAACAAATTAAAACAAACATTGAAAATTGTTGATATTTACATTTTTTTTAACCAAGTAATATTGATTCCTGGCCTTTTCTCTCCATCAGCTTTGCTGTGATTCGCCGTTAACCGAACGGTTTGGTATTAGCCGTGAATTCTGCGATTCTGTGCAACCAAAGCTCTGTTTACAACCATTGCCCTATAACTGGTGCCGGTCTCAAATGCGGATGCAGGTTGACAGATATCTGTACTTAGAATACATTCCTTTGTGACATTTCCAAAGATTTCTTGCTAAATCATTTTTTTTCTCATGGGTACAGGTGCAAGACCATTTTGGCTCATAAATCCTGTCCTTTCGCCGTGACAGCGTGCCATCTGCCATGCCCGTCAGCCTTAATGCCGTGACACAGCCACCCCGCCCGCAGCATGCAGCCCGGATGGTGGCACCCAGCTAACGATCGTCGACATGACCGCCACACCTCCAGGACACATCTGGCGGGACTCGGTTCCCCATGAAAGGGGAAAAAAAGAGAAAATAAACTTCAGGTGACCTAGAAACAGAGACCTAAGTCCCCAGGTTGCACAGTTTATTACAGGAAGAAAAGATGCTCCCTGGATTGGATAGGGGACCGGGAACGGTGACGGGGAAGCGTGGCTCCCTTCTGCGTCAGCATTTTCAGGAATAATGATTACCAGTGAGTAATTGCCTGCTGTCCAGCTTCCATCTCCGGAAATAGTTCTGATCCCACCTTATCTGTTACTGTGACTTCATTACTCTTTGTTTTTCCGAGGAGAAGGTGTCGGACACTGACGATTTGTCAGAGGTGCCTTGGCCTTTAATCCCCACCCCAGCTGGTACACTGATAAAGCCATCGATTTTGGAGCCACTAAGCCACGCCCCCCCCCCAACAGGGGTGAACGGGGGTATGTGACGGGGAGGGCGGGAAACTGGAACCAGAAATTTATTTGGAGAAGGTATTGGAGCCAGGTTGAAAAGAAAAACAGTGGAGAGGGGTGAACGTGAAAAGCAGCCATTCCAGTTTGAGCACAAGGGAAAGTGGACGGGTGGTGGGATTTGGGAAGGGCTTTGTCGAGATGCGGGATTGGGAAACAAGCCTGAGAGTAGAGAGGAACAGCTCATAAGACACTGATGTCATCTGACTTTGCCCTGCCCTAGGACAGCTACGCCCCCAAACCCCACTTCAGGATGGCCACGCCCCACACCCCACCCCAGGATGACCATATCCACACCCTGCTTCAGTATGGCCATGCCCACACCCTGCCCTTGAATGGCCACGCCCACACCCCACCCCAGGATGGCCACGCCCACACCCCCCACCCCAAGATGGCCACGCCCACACCCTGTCTCTGGATGGCCACGCCCACACTCCACCCCCATATCTTGCAGAGTCTTATCATTCTTTGCTACCCGGGATCAGTTTTGTTTCTCGTTTTCAGCAGTGTGGTGTTCATCACTCTCTCACTCTCCTGCACGTGACCCTTTTTTTTTTTAACCACGTGTGCCGCTGCGGAGTCGATTCGCATGCAGGGCACCCCGCCGATCCCATAACCGTGGAGGTTCTTTGTCTTGCCTTTTAAGACATCAGGCTCTTTCCTGGCAAGTCAATAACAGGCTGGATTAGCCTCGGCCGGGCCCCCTCCTGGCAGAAATGGCCATGGAACGGATTCCTAGTTTCCATCGCAATGTCATGACATGGGCTGAATTTAACACTGGCGCTCTGAGTCTTCATTTACATTTACTTTTATAATGACACCCAGGCTGACACAAACTACAGCCAAAGCCTTTAGTAGAAGCTTGCAGAATGCCTAATGCTGCCACCCATGTGTGTATTCAACACACACCCTCCTGCTTTAATGTGCTTGAGCTTCAGCCCCTTGCTGTAACAGAGAGCGTGTGACACGCAGTTGCCCTCAATCCCCTGGTGTAGGCTCGCCCATAGGGGATATCTCACCCCTGACTCTGCTGCAAACAGCATGTGGTGAAAATCAACCCCAGACTCCAGTGTCTAATAGGAACTGGTGTCCATTGGCTGGCTCTGCTCTCAGCTGGCTTCTGAAGCTGATTGTGGTCGAAGTCCAGGCTAATTGTGATGCAATCCCCCAAACTGCTTACTAAATGCTAACACAGCAGCTACTAAAAAACCATTTCCAACGAAGTTATAATATTTTAGTAAGCGAAAAGATTCACTTACAAACAAATTTAGATATGTCTTACATGTCACGATCGGTGGCGTGCAGAGCAGCGATCGTGCGGGCTGGCTGGCAAGGATCAGGCTGGACAGGCAGGAATCGGGGCAAACTCGGGGTTTATTGGGGAAAGCAACACGGAACAGGCAGAACACCATCACCAACCACAATGACAGACAAGGGGAACAGGTAAGACCAGGACGTAAATACAACAAGACAGAGCAAACTAAGCAGACACAGCTGGAGACAATCGGGGAATCACACGTGGGTAACCAGGGGGCGTGGCACACGGGAGGATCGGACGAGCGGGGCATGACATTACAAAGATGTCTTACCATATTTCGTCTAAAGAGCTTGTTAATTACTTGCAACTAAAAATCAACACATTTGGGCACATGCCTAGAAATTAGTTATAATTGAGGCTTAAAGGTTTGCTCTTTAGCTATTAATAAACTGTCATTTGAAAACATCCATCCATCCATTTTCTGTAACTGTTTGTTTTATTCAGGGTCACAGGGGGGTCCCGAGCCTGTCCCAGAGGCTGCTGACGTAAGGCAGGGAACAACCCTGGATGGGGCGCCAACCCATCACTGGGCCCACTGACTCACACAGCATTCACACCTATGGGGAATTTGGTAACTCCAATTAACCTTAGTGAATTTTTGGACTGTGGGGGGCAGGGGGGACTAGAGAATCCAGAGGAAACCCCATGACATCACAGGGAGAACATACAGACTCCACACACATGGAGCCATGATGGAGACTCGAACCCAGGTCCCAGAGGTGTGAGGCAACAGTGATAACCACAGTGCAGCCCTCATTTGATATGTTAGTGAATTAAAAGATTCACTTACAGTACTATCAAATTTAGAAATGTCTCACAAAGCTATCTTACTCCTGTTACTAAAGAGCTTGTAAATGCCCAATTAAAACTCATTCCTTAATTGTAATTATTGTTTATTTACTCATTGTTTTATATTTGCACATAATTTACACGCTGTTTTGTAAATTCCAAGAGAAAGATATGATTGTAGTACATTTCTAAATTGGTTTGTGAATCAATCTTTCTATCTATTAATATTTTATCAAATGACTAGTACCAGTTTATTAATAGTTAAGGAGCAGACCTTAAACTAAAGTGTTACCTACTAAATCACCCTGATTTGGATTCGTCAGAAGGTGGCGCAGTAGTTAAGGGTATGGATGTGATTGTAAAATGTTTGCTGTGGTGCCCTTGAGTAAACGATATTAGTTTTGGACAAGAACTTTTACTGTTCCAGAGTTCCTCCCCAAAGCTACAAGCTGCAACACTGGTAGAGTTCAGGCCTGGTCACTGTCACTTTTCTTGCATCTGTATGGTCTTGTCAGCTAATTTCATTGTCTAGGCAACTGTACAATGACAATAAAAGTCTTGAAGTCTTGGTTCGAGAAGTTCCTCCATGGTGATGTGACACTTCTTATGCTAACAGTGTGACACAGCAGGAGAAACCCCTGGGCTGAGCTGGGCGGGCGTGGAGGTCATCATGGCAGCCCGTCAAGAAGAAGAGATGTTGCCAGCTCCTCTTGGACCACATCCATACAGGTGCTGCCAACCCAGGAGCTCAGGTGCTGTTAGCGCCAGCCTTGATGACTCGGCACTGGTTAGAATAAACAACGTTCTTTATCCCGGAGAATTTCACAGATGGTGGGAGGGCATCTACAGTGGACGCGAATGCCAAAGGCAACAAGCGCTTGTGAATTATTGCTTTCATTTAATTGTGATAATTGTTTTGAAGATGTGCTTCTCAGCTCTCTGGTGCCCCCCGTTGGCCTTTAGAGGGGGTAGGATTCGGGTTTATATGCATGGATTAATTACAGTAGCATCTACTGAACATCTTCACGGAGGAAGGGGTGCTGAAAATCCCTTCACGTTCACGTTCACACAGCACGATGACATACAGCTGGCTGTATATTTTACAGCCGACTTAACGTGAGTCTGACTGCTCTGCGTAAATAAACTTCCCTGAATATTTTCTGAATACGTCCACCCCCATTTTCAGCATACTGCAGACAATATGTGAACTGTTCAGCTGACGTTACGGAGATCAATGCTCTTGTTTTCGTCGTTATTGCTGTCAATTATGACACAATTAGAATGAAAACAAGCTGTGCGTGTGTTTTTATCTCTGTAATGGTTAATTACAGTCAGCTGGGTGGATTCAGGATGAAGAGTTGTTAATATGTTTGTTTAAGGTAAAAGTTTATGGTGTTAATTCAACCATTTGATTGTTTTTGGTTTCTAGAAATGTCCTTTCGTTGGACACTGTGCTTTGGTCCTGGGTGGGTGGATGCCCTTCACTCCAGACCGTATGACATGTAACTAAAAATGCCAATTTTCAATTGTAGAACTCCTAGCTATATTTATGCGTATACTTAGTTGAAAGCTTTACATTGAGTAGGTGAATCCAAGAACGTGATGAGTATTGTCATTGACTTCCATCACCTTGAGTCTTGAGCCACGGGAAAGGGTTGCGCTGATTAATCTCAGGATGAGCTGAGTGTCGTGGGTGAGGGGGCTTATTCAGGGAATTACAATAAGCAAGATTTCAAACTCCATGGTGGTTTATTAAAATCTCTCCTCGACTCTGATGCAGAGTCGGAGGTTTATTAGGCACATCTGGGACACATCTGGCTTTCAGAGGCTGTCCGAGCTGCATCCAGCAGGTGTCCCCAACATGGTCCTGCTGGTTACGTAGCTCCCGTTCCTGATGTGGGGTAGAATTATAATGAAGCTTTCCTGAGAGACGGCCATCCTGGCACCGAGATGGCAGCCTGGAGCGGTGAGTGGCTCAGTGGGCTAAGCCTCTGTGCCCGTGAGCGGCAGGTCGCCAGTTCAGAAGAGTCCGTGGGTCCTTGAGCAAGGCCCCTAACCCCCGACTCCAGGGGTGGGAGAGCAAGATGGAGCTGGGTGAAGAGACAAAATGTACTGGTGCAAATGGTGCATAAAGGATTTATCAGAATGTGCTTTGCTCTTGTGGGGAGTTTTCTTACACCTCATGGCAGGACAGACCCACAGAATTTTTGTCTGTCTGGGTCCAATATGTACCAGAATCCCGTCCAGGTGTAATCCATCCATTTGTGCTTCCTGGGTTCCAAGCGTTCCACAACACTGACTAGGATAAGTGATTGGATTATGGATGGATGGGTCTGGCATGTGATCAGGGATGGGGATCCCCTTTATCGTCTCCTTCCTCAAGCCACACAGTGCTGTATAAAGTCTCTCAAGCTCTGAGTAATCAGACCCTAACAGCACAGCTTTGGCGGCAGTACTGTCAGCCAGGAATCTGGTTAGCTGTCAATAGCGACAGATTGTTCCTGCAGATTGAAGCCGGGATTTCAACAGATTGCCACTTAAACTGTGCTTGCTGACCAATTTTAAGTGTTACCAAGAAATAACAGGTTCCAGTGCTGGGAAATGAGAAAATAGCCGCCGATCAGGGTGCAAGCGTTGATGAAACTATGCTTATGATTCGTGGCCCTGAGGCAGCCCGCACACCCCTGCCGTCGCTGGGCAGAAATGAATATGCAAGCGACGACCTTTGCAGTCGCTGAACATAATCGCAGTCCCAGGTTATTTAAATCCTTGAATGCATAATTAAAAACAATTTACAGGATAAGCCCTCTAAGACAGTCCAATAATGACCCCAGAGCGCAATTAAAGAAGTAAGCTCCCTCAGACTGGCTCTCCGGAAATGGGGAAGCATTGATTTTAATTAACGGGGATATACCACTGAAGCTGCTGACGGAAGAGGTCCCCCGTGCGTGTCCCCAGCTCGCATGAGGAGCCTCCCCTTTGCTGTTACTCATCTCATCATAGCAGTTAGCAGGCTGCCTCCTCCGTGACACACGGCCACGATTCATTAGTGGATTTTCGATCTCCTTCACTTCCAGAAAAACCTTTCTTTTTTCCTCTAAAAAAATGAAATATTTGGACTTCCGTGGAGTCCAATGTAGCTGACTTTGGCTTTTACTTCAACTTTTAAGGTGATTTAGCCAGAGGGAAAAAAAACCCTCGCTGTTCGTGGGATTATGGGAAATGTGATTGAAAACAACAACCCTTACTGAGAGTTACGTATTCTCACTTCAATTCCCATGCCGTATAATTTCCTGCTGTATGTTTCTTTATAACAACACCCTCAGGTGTTCAGTCTGTGGAGTGCCCTGAATCTCCTGTAGATGACTGAATAGGTTTTTAATTTACCTAAAATGAGGCAGGGGATTTGTTGAAATGGATGTTGGAGTTAGCTGAAAGTAATGGGCTGAGCTTTGGTGGTCCCGTTAAGTCTGTGAAAATTGGATCCACTCTACCAGCTCTGTCAATATTCCTCCCAAATTAAAATGTGGTCTCCTACTTGTCCGTCTAGTTGAGCGCAAACAGCAACAAGGAGACCCTCCAAAGAGCACACAGAAGCTTAACTGGTCTACACTCCATTTCTGAAACAGTGGGCCAGTTAGCTGAGGTATTATTAGGGATTGGGTGACACACAACCTTGTCTTGTTCTAATCACATTATAAATAACATTAGTAGCTGCCATGTCGCTCAGGCCGTAAAATGAAACTGGATTCTTGTCAATACAGAGCAGGGATCCCTCAGTCTAGCCTTTGGGGACCCACAGTTTTAGCTGAGAGGGAGCAAAAATGTGGACTGCCTGTGGGCCCCAGAGAGCCGGATTGGGAAACACTGGCGCAGAGAGTTTGGTAGAAGACCTCAGTGCTACGTTTGATGAAGACCTAACAGACGAATCTTAATAAAGGAACACGATGTCTGAAAAATGTAGATATGCCTAAAAATAGATGTAATTATATCCCTAACTGGGTTGGCGTGGAGGCGGGTCGTACTGCAGTCTGATTGAGTCTGGTGCTGGTAACCTCCAATCAAAAACGCCCCCAGTTCTGAGGACAGCTGGTGCCGCACATACAGACAGTATAGCACACTGCAGGTATGCACACAGTGCCTCTGCAGCAGGGTGGCTCACTGGGGATTTCCCCATTATTATTCCCTCATTAAAGATGCTGTAATGTACGTCTAGTTGAAAAAAAAAGGAGATGACCAGTGACGTTTTAACATAAACGTAGCAGCCATATATACAAATCTGGTTGAATGACTAATTGATTGATTTATTGATTGATTGATTGAGTCTAGACTTGATTTAAGTGCTAAACGTGCTCCTGTCCCAGTCCTGAGTGAGGAATGTGGTAAATACGAACGTACTAGCTATTTATTTCAATTTTTTATTTATATATAGGGATGTCTCTAATGAATACAGTATTGGTACCCAATCCTATCTATTCAGCATTTATGTATGCCAATTCCCAGTCCCGATCCAATCTATCAATAAATATTTAAATATATGTACACATACAATAGGCATCGGTGAATTCTTCATCTGAGTAAGCCTCGCGATTTGCCAGTATTCTTCCTTATGATGTTTCTACAAGCACCTAATTAGATTTATTGTATTAAACAACACTCTGTTGCTGCTTCCTCTCGAAGGAATGGCATTGCAGCTAGATGTTGGGCTACGTTGGCTTTCATATTTAAAGAATGTCCACCCAGCTGACACCTCGATAGTTTGTAGTTTCAAGCCACGTGCCTCAAGCTTACCGTGACACGTGTAAGAATCTTGCAGTCTGCGCAACTGATGGAAATCTGCCGGATGCAGGAAATGAAATAGATGGGGATTTGGGTCAGGCTGTGGTATATTTGAATCTTCGATATTGGATCAGGACATCACTGTTTATATTATAAATGTCACTTATGATCATTTCAGTGAATATTTTCAGCCGGGCACAGTCTGGCTCAGTCTCCTCGTTCTACAGGCCTCCTTGTTACAGGCCTCCTTGTTACAGGCCTCCTTGTGAGCCAGAGGAGTCAAGCGCTGACTGTAAAGTTCACAGGGACAGTTTAACAAGTGCCTTGAAGGAGCAGGGTCATTGTGAGTTGCCATGAACTAATAGCTTGCAAGGCAGAGAGTGTGTCAGTGTGTCTTGGCAGTGCTAACACGCTGATAACTGCTAACAGCGTGAGCCCTGGATCAGCTAACACCCTGCTAACTGCTAGTATGACTTCCTGAGTCCGCCATCGCGTCAGAGCAGCGACTAACATTGTGAGCACTGGATACACTAACACCCTGCTAACTGCTAGCATGACTTCCTGAGTCCGCCATCGCGTCAGAGCAGCGACTAACATTGTGAGCACTGGATACGCTAACACCCTGCTAACTGCTAGCATGACTTCCTGAGTCCGCCATCGCGTCAGAGCAGCGACTAACGTTGTGAGCACTGGACACGCTAACACCCTGCTAACTGCTAGCATGACTTCCTGAGTCCGCCATCGCGTCAGATCATCGACTAATGGTGTGATCCCTGGACCCCCTAGCACCCTGCTAACTGCTAACATGACTTCTTGACTGTGCCAGCCCATCAGAGCAGCGACTATCAGTGTGAGCCCTGGACCCCCTAACACTCTGCTAACTGCTAACTCCTGTGTGAACATATATGTATGTTTATCCTGGGAAATCTGCTCCGTAATGAGCCAGATCGTCTGTGCTTAAATATGTATACCATAACATGCCACCGAATCAGGCTTTCTGCTTGTGACAGTGAGAGGCAAGTTGGTGTCTGTCAGCAATGACAGTCAAAATCGATATGCCTGATTAGCGCGTTCCACATGTGCAGTTCGATCACCACCGGCCCCCATATCCTTGAGTCCTTTCTGCACCCACGCAATAGGAGTGTCTTCCTCATTTAATGAGCTTGGATTCGCAACGGTTTCATACATTGTTGTTCCAAACACATAGTTCTCATCAACCTCGTGGGATGAGCCTTCAAACCCACATCACCATTGGACATCCTTGCAGCAGACACCATCAAAGAGCACCCAGGATGTGCAGCGTGTTCTCTGGTCCTGGTTCAGCTGATTCGCCCCCTGCTGGTGGTGTGGCGGTGTGGGGGCTTTGGAAAATTCAAATGGGGAGCTTCTGTCTTGAATTTCTGTTGAAATACATGCATTTCCATCATCCATACATCCATTTTCTTGTCCAGGCAGATCAGAACATGGGGCTGACACACTCTGAACAGGACATCTGTCTTTGGCGGGTCTTTGGTAGAGCCCCCAGCCCTGAATATTTTTAGCACAAAACTTACTCTAGTGATGGAAAAATTAGGGGATTGACCATGTCCACTATAACGTAATGGAGGTGCCAGAATGCAGCGTTGGATGTCAAGCAATATTAGGCAATCGTATATAGCAGTGTATCCCAATCCGGTCCTCAGGGACACACTGCAGTCCATGTTTTTGCTCCGTCCGAGCTCCCTGTCAGACAGTCCACATTTTTGCTCCCTCCCAGCTCCCAAGCAGAAACATAGTCTCTGGATCCTTGAAGACCAGATTGAGAAATATTGGTGTGCAGCATGGTGGGGGGGGGGGATTAATGCATGTCTTATTCAAGGCCCCAGCAAAAAAGTAGAGTCCCACACTGCCTCTAAAATTCATAAAATGGCCAGTCGACCTGGCAGTGCTCCCTCACCAGCATCCTGTGCATTATTGACTGTTGCATCATAAAAAAACTGCCTACTTAGCCCACTTGTGGAACATCCTAGCCAAGTCAGCCTAAGACCCCCAGAGAAGTTAATCCACCCCTAAGGACAGGTATGGATGGACCGGAGCAGCTCCACACCCAGACGGCCTTAATGATCAACTACAAACCTGGGGTTTGAAATGTAGTGACTTCGCTCAGTTCCTTCAGATGTTTTTATTCAAAGCAACAAAACTGCTAAACGCATTTCAAGGCCCAGTGTACAGAGCTGGATTTTAATTTTTTTTAAGCACCCTATACAAGAAACATGTCAAATGGGCGACCTTCCAGTTTAAAACTTTGTAATTCAAAGCATTTCTCCTAAAAATACCCTTAGTCCAAAACCATTTAATCCAAATATTTAACCACATACAATGTCTGTTTCTGAAAGCAGTAAGACCATTAACAAAAATGTGCCCTCATTAAATCAGATTCCGGCCATCATTAAAACTTGCAGGGCGTTCACAGGAAATAAACGTAGCATTTCTGACAAAGGGCCCTTTCGGGGAGCCCGCACGCATGGTCTGGAAACTTCCGCAGGTGAAAATCGTTAGCTGTGCAAATTGAGCTGGGCTGTGATTTATTCAAATTCGGACATGCTGCTTAAAGTGATGCCAGGTCAATGTGTGTCATCGCTTTGGCACACGCTAAGAATGATTTTATGGGATGTCGTCAAGTGCATCCCATAGCACAGTGTTTCTCAACCTGGTCCTTATGGACCCCCAGACAGTTCACATTTTTGCTCCTTCCCAGGTTGCACTCAATCAGGAATACTGAATACCTGGTATAGGCGGTGTTGGGAGCTGGGAGGGAGTCAAAATGTGGGCTGACAGACACTGGCATAGCAAATGTGAAGCAGCCAAGGGTCATTCTGACCCCGGGAGAAATGTCACACTTACAACAATTGAGATTGTTGTAAAAGTCTTGGGATGCTTGCTTAATTCTGTCCACTGACAATCAATGTTTAACATATCTGCACATATCTTCCACACAGACATGTTCTTTTCGTACTTTTTTTTTGACTGACTCATTTACTTCTGTTCTTGACACCTCATTGATAATTGCAATTGTAGTCATTGGCTCCCAAAGGGATTCTAAACACAAGCGTTTGGTGTTTTATGTAATTGCACAGGTGTTACTAAGAACAACACACCCAATGAAACAGCTTGTAAAGTTTTTGATAGCCATTCTAGAACTTTCAGTTGGGTTTTAGTTTATTATTACTTCAAATGAATGAATATTTCACTTAAAACTACAGATAGTTTCTAATGTGATATATTTTTTGCCTAAATGAATGAAGAGCTGACAGGTTTAGCAAAGCAGGAAAACCAAATTCCAATATTATATGTCACTTTTTAATTTTCCTGATTGTCTCCTGAAAGGCTTCT
>JAODJX010000049.1:6854854-6866815 GCA_026776945.1 Isichthys henryi | reverse complement strand
GCTGGGAGGGAGAAAAAATGTGCACTGTCTGGGGGGGGAGCTGGGAGGGAGCAAAAATGTGCACTGTCTGTGGGGGGAGCTGGGAGGGAGCAAAAATGTGCACTGTCTGGGGGGGGAGCTGGGAGGGAGCAAAAATGTGCACTGTCTGGGGGTCCCCGAGGACTGGGTTCAGAAATACTGCTCATTGCCGCCTGGAATAGGGTCAGTGCCCTTCAAGGCCTTAACTAGCATTAGCAGCTGGAAGGTGAATGAAACAAATTGAAGAACATGTGTTATGTAAGTGATATACGCAGTTTCAAAAAATGTTTATACGTAAAAAAATCCATCCATCGACTCATCTTCCAAGTACTTATCCACTGCAGGGTTGCAAAGGGGGGGCTGGAACCCATACTAAATAGAGAAAAGTAGAAGGCAGGGGTACTCCCCAGACGGGACGCCGGCACCGACATAATAATAATAAAAAAAAACAGGCTTGTGTTCCTTGTCACCATTAAGAATGCATTAGCGGCAGTGAAAAGCCATTGTGCTTTTAGGAAAACAGTTGATTTCCTTGCAAAATATTGCATTAAATGTTTCATTACAGTCCATCCCTGCAACCCGGACAGGATAAGAGCTTGAAACACGGATGAATACAGCTGCGTGCTTGTGAGGATTCACTTGGGTTAGTGAAAGCTTTTCACTTTCAGCTCAGACTAGCTTTGTCACGCTGCTCATTGGTCGGCTTGACCCTCTGGTTGCATCCTGACCCCATCCTCTCACAATGCCGTGCCACGTGTGGTAAGGAGCCAGCGGTTTCTGTAGCTACCCGTTGGCGGGCAACTTAGCAGGTTAGATTTAGTAAAATGTGAATCACTGCTTTGAGACAATGTGGGTAGTTTTTACTGAAAGTCACTGGTTAGCGTCTGACGTAAATCGCTGACTGCAGGCAGGATAGCATCTTCCAGAAAGAGATGCACTGGAAAGGTAGATTTCCCCCAAGAATACCTACTCTAACTAAAAAAATCACTACAGCTTTTTAATGTTTGGGATTCTGAGGTCATCATTTTTTACTACTGTTAGGGAAAATACTATATTTTACTATATTATTGTTAACAATTAGTGATCATGAAAGTGAAATATGAAGGTATTATTGTGTTAATTTCAGAATAAATAAGGAGAATCCAGTGACTGCAGAGGGAACTTTAAAATTAGGGAAATAATTCATTCACACTTCAAAAAAAATAGCTTTGCGTTGTACATCACATCTTTCTGTAGCGTTTCTGATGCCATCAGTTCACAGATTAAATTATTACACAGATTGGAAGATATTACTACAGCTCTTCCGTTTTTGAAAGGGAGTAGTGATGTTTAATTGGCTTCCACCACAGCTCTACTTACACTGCTAAAAAAACCCAACCATACTAATATCATAAATATGAACAAAAAAAAACATGCGGTGTTTTTCAGCTTTTTTTTTATTGTATACCCAAAAACATATTTGGAAAACATATCTGTAACAGAGGTAACCATAGCATTTAAACGTTATTCTGAATAAAAAAAAGGGAGGGACAGACAAAGAAGTCATGAAAAGGAACTAGGCGTGACTGCAGCTCTGAATAGAAGGGCTATTTTTGGGCGGTTTGAAAAACCAGGACGAGCCCCTGCCTTCACTGTCCTCACTCAGCACCGCTAACCGTGGCGGAAAAGGTGGGGAGGTCCTGGCAGGTGTCAAACAAGAGGCCGGCGTGTGCCGACAGCAGCCCGACACCCCTCCCATGACACCCCCTCCCCGTCCTCGTGGTTCCCTCTGAGCAGTGGTGGTCAAATTCTTAGCAAAACCATTCCAGAATAGCAGAAGGCACAGTCAAAATTAGGGTTATTAAGACAGGATAAGTAGGGTGAACTAAGAACAAAGACAAACTGGGCACCTGGCAAGCGGAGAATTAAACAGGAGTTACTGCTTTGGATGGGAAATCGCTGCGTGACAATGACAAGCAAGTCAAGTACGAAACTTGCTATTTATTTTTTGTAATGCTCATTATCTATGAATGTTAAGGAGTAGTTTTCACAAAGTTTTAAATGGTTGTTTAATTTGTTGATGGAATGGAAAATAGACTGATGCCGTGTGAATATATTAAGCACTTCAAATAAATGAAATGTCTTTGTTTCATTCTTTAAATTGTATATTTTATTTATTACATTATCCAGGACATAACTGGGAGGACATTAGATCAATAAAACATTTTTCTGTCAATCATTTGTACCAAAACCATGCTGAGTTTGCTTCTTTTGATGTCACGTAGCAGTTGTAACAGCAACAACAATATATCAGATAGTTTTGTTAAATCTTAACTCACGTTTTGGTTATGATTTCACAGTAAATTAGCAAATATGGACAATATGGCTTATGCGACGTTGTATATGTTAATGTTATGGAACATAAGACCTGTAGAATACCTCCTTGAATCCCCATAAATATGTCATATTTAAGGAGGCTTAATTTCACCGTATGCCTGAATAAGCAAAGCTAGTAACACTGCTGACAGTGAAGGATAAGGCACAATATATGATTATCAGGCATCTATTCAGCCTGGATACACTGTATATAATCAGCCATTACAGGAAGCTAAAAATAGAAAAGGCTTGGATTCTATATGCTGCAAGGAGATAACACACAATTTTAGAATATGCTGAAGATCTTTGATCTTCTACAAGAAGAAAATTTGTGGATAACTTTTGTCAAATGTTTCTGTGTTTCTTTTGACAAAATTCATTTCATCAGATGCAGGAATAACAGTTTACTATCAATATTTAAAGTGCTTACATAGTTTAAAAGGCATATAGCTACTGCTAATGGTTAGAACAGCTAGAAGTTAAAGATTGAACAATTATTTCCTTCCCAAAGGAAAAACCTTTGGTTGCAAGCAAATTATTATTGCTACCTTGTTGCACCCCCCACCCAAAACAAACAGAAAAGAGAACAAACAAAAACATGAAAATGCACATAATTTGTTTACGAAAGCGATGAGTTTTAAAGAAAATCATTTTAGGAGAGAAAAAAAAATCTGATTTGAATAACTAATTTTCTTCTGTGAAACCCCAAATTACACATAATGTGTTATACTGTAGGTAGATTTAATATAAGAAAGCATTAACCTCAAAATAAAGCCATTTGTTTGAAGTGGTAAATACTCATAGAAGTATTTCTGCTTGATGTGATGATTGTTGATTGCTGTTCAATCAACATTAGTCAGTTTGCAGCATTAATCACATTTGGATATTTGATTCCATTACAGTGCAGAGTTCTGCCAAGACAGAGAACTTCCTGATCGCTACCTGGATGCCACCTCAGTCTTCAGAGTTGGATACCTGAATTCCTATTTTGCTGTAACTCAGCACTGACTGGCTTCATTAGATTAAGCTCCTCGAGAATTACAACTACATAAGTCAGCTTCAAAATGCTACATTCTGTGACTTCAGATCTACTTTGGGAATAAATCTTTCACAAACAGAGTACGCACCCCTTGTGCAAGCAGGAATAATTTACTAGCATGTGAAGAGCGGAACAAAAATAACTATAGGTGTGTATGCATCATGTAAATGGTAAGAATGGCCGTAAATATTTACAAAACAAACTGATGGATAGAAAGATTAAGGCAAAGAAAGTAAAAAGCTTAAGATAGCAGTAGATCATCGAGAATCCAACATTGCTTTGCATAAATTCCCTGGCTAATCTGCTGAATTTCAGCAGATCTGTTGGATTAGACACAACTGTGTTTACTATCTTAAATGAAGACAGTTTATTGATTTGCTAAAACGTGTACTTCTCCAGTTCAAGCCCTCTAAATATCTCTAAAGGCAGGATAAATTTGGGGCTGATTATTCTTTGGAAAAACTGTACTTTAGCCTCAATATAAAAAAAATTAAAAGATTAATGTAAATCTGAAATATATGTGCAGTTGTAAAGTTGTAAAAAAATCATCTATTCTGCATCCTGTGAAATAAAATGTTGAATTACGCTGATTGTAATTTTCCACAGAATGTCTGTTACTTTTCTGTATACATTACAGTACTTCTACAACACTCTTAGGTACTGTACTTAAAACAGGCGAATTGTGTGCCGTGTAAAGGCTTAAGCATCCCATTTTCATACAGCAAGCAAGCTAAAAACACTACAACCAAGCCATATACATCACAGTGTTACAAAAGTCTTCAAAAATAAGGCACTAAAAAATTCTTCCAGTTTTTCTGCGAATCTGTAGGTTCATTTGCCACAGAGGCCTTGGATTGTCGATGATCTACCCATCTTATGACATTTTTTTTGTCGTTTTTATGTAAACACCCAATAATCTGAATGGCAATAAAAGAGAAAACATTTTAGTTTAATGCAAATGAAAAGGTTCAGCATCGTCTTTTGGTAGACTAAGGCACGCATCACTGGGAGACCCTCACTGTAAGTTCGCCCAGAATCCTGCTGTTCTTTCTCACACAATGATTGACTTTGCAAAAATAATAAAAAAAGAAGGTTATTGGTCTGCAGACTGGACTGCTCTTTGACTGGAGATTCAGTCGCTATTTACTGTGGAACGTAAGAGTCTCTTCGCACGCAGTCCTCCATTGTCTTGGGGGTGAATAAAAACACACTTTTTGACTCTTCCAGATAACATCTTCTTCCCTTCCCGGGTCTGCGCCTGCTCTGGTGAGCCCGCAATGGTTATGCATGCCCATGTACTGATATGCTGGACAGATCGTTTCTTATGATTTCATTGACTGTGGAGGAAGGACAGAGACAGACGTGTTAATGGTGGCCAACAAGGAGAGGGCAATGCACCTTTGAAGATGAAATACATGCTGAATGAGTTTGATACAAACATTAGGAATGTGCAAGAATACCATACATACTGAAACCTGTGAAAATACAAGAATTTAAAATATAATCACACATGCACTTAAGTTAAAAATAAATAAAACAATTGTCACCTATATGTTTGGAGCAGTTATTTTAGTAAGTTACTCTGCATTGTGAAGGAAAAATATACTGCTGCATTTTTTACCAAAACCTCGCGACAAATTATCGTAGGTCAATTATGCTTGGTTTTCAAGAAAATGGAGTGTGACAATTACAGTAATTACAAAATCATACACTAGAATCAAGGCAAAACACCCATTTTCTCAGTTTCAGTGTCAGCATAGTTATGCTGTTTTGCTTCTGTAGGGCAGTACTGTTTATAACTGCTGATCAATGAGATTTGAAACACATTTCTGTATCTGTGTGAATCAGAAACGCATTGTAAGAAATTAGAAACTGATTTTCACATATTATCTCGATCTGCATGAGACTCATCGTACTTTCAGGTGCCAATATTTGCAGACAGTGGATATGGTGTCTGAAAATGTCCGGAGTTTGTATCTGATAGCAAAAGCCGAGTGAGAAAGGTCACTTTAATGGACCTAAGGCTCCTGTCTTTCCTGTTTTCCTGCCCACACCGTTCCCACACTCGAGAAGGCCAATCTCCGCTTTACCGCCTGTGTTCTTTGGCAGATGAGATGGAAATGACGAGCCAGCGGAGACCGAGTGGCTCGAAGGGAACCCGGGTACACCTATCAGCATGGTGATAAGGGACAGATAGGGCGTGGCTGTCCAGCAGGCTGCTCCTAGGAATCTGCCAGTAGCCCACAGCCATGTCAGGACAGGAAGTCCCCCGCTCTTCACACAAAGCACATTCAATCTCTTTATCAGCTGCTGGACATCCAAGCAAACAACCCAGGCTACTGGCTCCGATATCTCCTAGCTTCAAGAAGGTCAGCTTCTTGCGTGAAAACCTACAAGAGAAGGACAAGCGATGCCGGACAGTGTCATAGGCTAACCTACCCAAGATCTGTGAATGAAATGCCGGAAGTCTTCAGAGGTCACCGTTATAATTTAAAATCCATCCTGTTCAGACTAATCAGGCAGGACCACTTTCAGATGCAGCCTGTAAAAAGCCCCTAACCTTCCACCAGGATGCAATCAAGTATGTGTGACATCAATAATGCTTCTACGAACGAACATGCAGAACAAACGTTTGTCTCAGTGTTTCAGACCAGCACTGATTTTATCACAGGCTGCGGTTATATACTTCAAACTGATACTATTGCATATATGTTTAGGTTAGAGATTAGGGACTGATACATGTCCTGGCGATCTGGGAGGCACAAAGACACTCATGTATAAGCAAAGATTGCGTGGGAGGAAATGCGTGGTCACATGATTCTCTCCTCTGGGACTTTTACACCATACACTGTCATCAAGCACTAATCCTTTAAAGAGTCAAAAATCAAGCAATAACAAGCATACGGATCATGGTGTCTCAACAGCTTGCATATCTATGAGAAAAATAAGACACTTTCCAGGTCAGACGGCTTCTTGTTTCCTAGAACTTCGACCCTTCAAGTCTCTAAGTTTTGGCATAGATGGTTCATGAGTGATCTGTGGCCACCAATATGGTTCTGTGGCAGGCCTGATCTGCTGTGTGAGAGTAGATCAGGCCTGCCACACTTGGCGGTAAAATAAAGCCTTGCTTTGCAGACGGATTGTAAGGTGAGACGGACCTAGCAGTCAAGAAAGTGGCCTGGATCCTCAGTGAATCTGAGTAAGGCACTTACGTTGGTGGAAATATAGCATCTTTGCATTAAATACGAGCATTAAAGTATGAGTTCATCTTTACAGTAGGGTGACCGTTAGACTCTTCTGAAAACAGCCACGGTGAAGACACGGTTATATACTGCTGCCAGAAGGCTGCAGATGAACCGAGAAATGGCTAAGCGAACGTTCTGCAAACACTATAAAAATAGATGGAGGAAGAAGCGAGGTATGCAGCAGCAGTCAACGTGACACCCATGTGGAAGTCCTCCTGCTCTGGCCTGTAGGAGAAGCAGGGGAACAAAGTGTGATTTGTTTGGAGTGTTGGGTTGAGAAAACGGTGCAGCTCCTGCTAGATTTACCGCCCTCCACCATCTGCACAGCTGCAGTCTATTCCTTGAGCCAGTCGCAGGCCAAGTTGACTCCCACTGCGCCAAGGAGTGAAACAATAGAATGGGGGGGGGGGGGGAGGTGAATTAGCACGAAGCCACGCTGGCAAGGGAAGGCCTTGGCTCTAATGGAGGAATTCCCCCTGACCCCAACTCCCACAGTCAGGCGCTGGTTCATCGCTGCGAAGCCTGGATTTCACCCTGAAGAAGCACAGAAGAAACCCATCCTTTGTCTCGGTGATCCCAAGCACAGACTCTCCCCGTTTCGGCCCAGTCCAGATACCTCTCTCCCCAGTTAGCTTGGCCTGGGGTGGGCCTGGTCGACCAGTCTCTGGAGTAATACAGATCTCTGGGGTTTTAACCTCGAATTTTCCCTACATTTTCCTGGCGGATCAAAACCAAGCCTCAGTCCTCTGACTGCATAACAATCAATCACCTAATAAACAAACACTAAAGAAACTTCTGCTGCAAGTTTAATAACTGCTCAAGTAATTTCAAAAATATCTCGCCGTGCCAAGACAAAGAAAATATGTGACAGTAAACATATCTTACATCTAAGGAGCAACAAGACAACCTATTGATATTGCTTCAGGAAAGTCTTAGGCCATATTGAATGTGTCGGTCATCTGCTGCGAGGGAACATTTGTGTCATGGGAGAGGAAAAAGCCATAAAATTACGATTTTTTGGATCGGTACACGGGCTTCAGCTTGACCCAGATAGATATTAATGGGTTTCTTTTAAATAACAGTGTTTTATGAATCCTGGCAGTAGAATTTATGTTTATTTGTTCACTTATACATCTGCAACACAAGCCACTGGCATGAATGCATGGGCTTCCGATTCCTCATCTCTACCACCTTCATAGCTAATGACTCACTTTAGCGTCTGTGTTTCTTCCGCGTGTGTCGACCTACAATATATTCACACCAGACTTAAAACCCCACGTCCCTGCAGGACTGGGGCTACAGTGAGAACTTAATCAGTCAGGCTTCATCTTTTATATGCACACAAAATATTGCTAGTGGTGGCGCCGATTGTGTCAGAAACCCAAGATGACTGTAATCTTACTGCTGCAGAACAGCGAGAAAGTAAATTTCATTCCACATTTGGTTGTTGAACTTCTATGTCAGGGTTCCCCAATTCCTACCCTGGGGGGCCAGAATGCAACACAGTTTGCAGAGTTCCCTGCTCTAACACATTTTAATCAGCTAATTAGCAGGTTTAGTAGGTGTCCTTGAGAAGGGAATTCTTCAGACTGTGTTGCATTCTGGCTCTCCATGGCCGGAAGTGGGGAACCCTGTTCTACACGTCGGAAATTTAAGCAGACAAGTGGCTGAATTTTTGTGATGTTTCATAATACTGACTGTACTTCATATGTTAGACTGTATCGGATTATAACAAATTTTTATATGTTTTTGGAGCCCATCAGATTAAACATCAGGAATAATTACCCAATTCGGGAGTGACATATTGAGCAGAGGTCTTACACTGCAACTGCAGATGTTATATTTTCATGTTCACATTTGTTACTGGCAGCATCACATTAGAAAGTTGCCAAAACACATTCTTCAGAAAAGAGGAGATGTTTACTGTATCTCACTGCGCCTATTGGATGCGTCGCTGAAATCTTGATAAGGGAATCTGAAAGCGGGAGTTTTGGAGACAGCGAGATAGAATCAGACAATCATCGACCATTTTCCCTCCAAAACTGGCAGTGATTTTTCTTTTTGCTCATAAAGGGAAATAAAGGCTTAGATGCTGAAAATTGGACCTGCTGTCCTTCGTGCTTCCACTATTAGATAGAAAAGTGACCACGAGGACTTGTGTGTTTCACACAGAAGAATGGACAGCTTTTCCACTCTTTTGCAGTAGTCAGCTATCGCAAATATGTACACCGAACGATTAGTCCCGGTTTAAATCAAACCGCTTCCGCAGAGTGGTCCTCAAACTGACCCCAGCTGCTTTACACAACAGATTCAGCCTTTTTCCTACTGGCGCTGTAAGTCTCACATCCCCTTCCTGGATGTGTCCGCCACATGTGTCCGTCTGTAGCGTCACTAAGGCATAGCGAAGTATACATCTCTCCTTATCTAGCTCCCATCCCCTCATCAAACACTTCTGAAACAGTCACTCGCTATCTTAATACTGCAGCCTAAAAGAATGTCTTTCTTACCAAATTTTAGATACCCACACAGACACAGACACACCATAATTTAATCGATCGCTCAGAACCATTAACTAAGCTACACAAACTTGATTGTGTCACCTGCATACATCTTGGTATATCTGTCTCACGAATGCGAAAGGATACACATTTTCAAATTGATCCAGGTGCGACCAGGCTGAAAAGGAATGAAAAGCATAATGTTCATTTGCCGGAAAAGTATTTACACACATTTCTAATAAATCTGTCTTACAGATATATTCAGGATATATGTTACAAGGGCAGTTGAAAACAGTGACTTTTTAAGTGAAAAAAAGAGTGTTATTTATACAGGGGGCTCACATCTATCTGAATTATTGCCAAAGAATCGACCCATTAGTCACTGAAATGACTTGGTCTGCCCAGAACACTTCATCTTCAACTACAGACAATGGCGTTTTCTGGCTCTACTGGACACTCGTGGCAACATAAGATGTACTGGAACTTCAGGCAAAATGACACTTTTATTAGGCCAGGGACCCTTTTATTTACAGTTTACATGGCTTGGAATCACTGCTGGATAGTAAAATGGTGAAAGGTTATGAATCCTCATTAAATGTTAAGTCCCCGGGGCTCCATAATTACTCGTTCATGATCAGGAGGGTTTTTAATAAAAAGAAAACCTCTACTTCAAAAAGTGGTTCCCGCTGTTCTTTTTATGGTACTGACTTCAGCAACACCAATGCATTGGTGTGTGTGTGTGTGTGTGTGGGGGGGGGGGGGGTATTCACTGAAGCTTCACCTTGCATTTTAGTGCTCCCACATTTGCCATGAAACTGTCTTGGCTCATAGGTGGACCAGAGATGTGCTGACGATTTGGCCTCAGCCCCAAATCCCACACCCAAGCCCGGTAAATTACAGCACTGTCCCGGCAGCCTACTTTGTTACGTAAAATACTGCATCTCGCCAATGTCAACAAAGAGGAAAGTGGGGGCCCTGGTAATTGGAGTGAAATGGAGATTAGAGAAAATAAAGATGACGGAGAGATTCAAAACGTGCAATTCCACCAAGAATTTGGTTTTAGTCTTGATGTGTGTGTGTGTGTGTGTGTGTGGGGGGGGGGGTCCGTAATGGCTTTAGCAGAATCGTGCATTTATATGCGAATGCTAAGCATAGTTTACCAGCCAACAGTACAAAGTGGACTTATTTTTGACTTGCTCCGATTTGATCCCAGTAAGGGCAGGGTGACCAACTGACCAGACGCAGAAAAACACAGAACCTTTCCCAGTCTGACCCACCAGATATTGTCCTTGTCGCCAAGGGACACGTTTCATGGTACTAACACATTTCATACGGCAACTATAATTGATAATACAAGCGTTGATCTTCATGTTTATGGACATCTCCTGATCTGCACCCTCAACAACACACAAAAGCAGACTGAACACATCACACAGACATTTAGGGGAACTGGCTTTGGTGTCAATAAATCTCTCACGATCCGATCTGCTGGGGAGGGAGTCCCAAAAAAAAAACATTCGAGATAAACACTTAGTAAAGAATGAAGAATTTCACGAATAAACAACGCAGCCCCGCATCAAAACAACAGCATCGTCGCTGCCTGACAGCAAACACGATATTTAAAGCTTGTATTAGAAGTCACTCTATTTTCCCCTTAAAATAGAAACTTGACGAAGTAGGGGGGAAATGAAGAAGCCAAAGGTGAGCCTACTAACATTTTAAACTCGGGGGGGCTACGTCCGGCCCAGACAGGAAGATCAGCGGCTGCACTAGTCTAATATCGCTGAAGGAGATGTTTGATTTCAGGCCTCCTAAGACCAGGACAAGGGGCAAGGTAGAAAAAAAAGAAACTATCAATGAATGACATAGACACGTGGTTATGTATGGTTTTATCTGTGACTAACTTCTCGAAAAGCCAAGTGAAAGGGCAAGAAGCTGCAATTTTTGGGAGAAAAGTCTCACATTATTTTTGAAGTAACCACACGGTGTTGACAGAATTGCTCGTTGGAGGCCGAAGGGCACATGGAACAGACATTTCTGTCATCATCATGACAAACATTCCAGATGACTGTATCAACCACTTGAGGCGTAGGGGTCCTTGAAAGCCTGATCCTAATCCAGCCTGAAGTGGAACCACCTACAGGCAGAAACTGGAGATCTTTAACCTCACAGGATAGAGGGAATTGCCGGAAGTTTGCTAGTGAGACTGGGCACAAATGCAATGACTTTACTGATATCCTGAACAGATCACGTTATATGAAGTCTGTTTAGACAGGGTGGTATTCTTGTCACTGACTTTGATTGAAGTCAAATCGTCCATCTGACTTCATGAGAAAAACTAAGTGCCCCCACTGATAATCACAGGGCTCAGCTGGCTGAGTGTCTAATTCAATAAACTCTTATCGCAATAACACACCAGCAGCACCGATTACAGTCTTGTTTCACCTGGCAACTGTCCATTTCTCTGTCTGAAAAATGATTTTGCTGGACGTCTTATTTGTGACGGCGTTCCATTTTGTGAAATTACAAAATGATGCAGACACTATCACCATTTATTTCTTTCTGTGATTCTGGCTGGAATTGCATGTAACTTAAGAGGGGAAGTTAAATATGTCGATTGCATAAATATTCAAAAACTCTAAGCTCAATATTTGGTGAAAGCACTTTTGGCAGCAACTAAAGCTACCACTGGGGGCCCCCCCCCCCCCGCCGGGGGGGGGGGGGGGGGTGGGTCGGGGGGGGGATGGGGGGGGGGAGAGGGGGGGGGAGGGAAAGCGCAAAAGGAGCAAGAGAAAACAGAAGATCC
>JAODJX010000049.1:6810687-6826351 GCA_026776945.1 Isichthys henryi | reverse complement strand
AAGTCAGTGACAGATTGACTAGCTGTATGAGGTGTGTTAGTGGCCAAGTCAAAAAATACATGGCTGCACTGGACGGTAGCTGCAAATACTAGGACGATTTTAGCAGAGGTTCTGAAATGGCTAAACTGACACACTTTGACAGGCATAATATCATAGTTTTACACCAACACGAGGATAATATAAACATCATTTTCTGTAGCTCTGTGTCCTCACAAATCATCCCTTCCGGTGGACACTGGACAGAATGGGACCGAAGCAGGCAGGAGACAGGAAGTAGGCCCGGACACTTACATAGCGCGCATGCTGTTCTCCGGTAACAGGGGAATCTCCAGCACCTTGGTGTTGCACTGCATGACCTCATGGCTGGCGGTGGACACGGTCTTGCCGGTGATGCGGTGCACCTGGTAGAATGCATGGGGACGCAGGAGACGGTCGTCCGCCGTGCCAATAAACAGCTGCAGCGTCAGGGGCTCGCTCTCCATACAGCCGTGCAGCTGAGGACAGACAGGACCGGTCAGGATGAGGATCTGTGATCTTTACACCTATGTAAGATGAAGGTTATTTCATACCCACACGCATGAATTTTGAACATATGGAAGTCCAAATATTACAGAATAAAGTATGCAATGGAAAGCTGAAGAAGGACTGCATTTATTAGAAATGATTTTCAATAAATCGTTTAGCAAGTTATTCAGTGCAGTATTTCCACACCTAGTTCCTGACTTTACTTACAGCATCTGATGATATTTCAGGCTGCCTTTTCTATTTTATTCACTGACGTGCACCGAAATATCATCTTAATTTCCTGAATGAACTCAGACGAATGATGGACTGGTCATGTCACACCTCCTTTGCAAGGAAATATCACATAATAGAAACATACATGTTTTAACGTTACAGGATATTCCTTTCTGCCTGCTTAAATCAGCTGTTTATTTGAAAGTAATTTACGGGGACCTTCTGCAGGCCACACTGCATACAAAGTGTATGTAAAACACTGTGCCTGTGCTTCCCAAAAAGATGTTTCATTATGACATCATAAAGAATATGTATGATGAAAGCACTGGCCAGGAGCCAAGCAACATGTCATACTGAGATAAAAGGCCCCGGTTTAAAATGAGGTGCGATTTCCTTTGATGCATCACCTTTAACAGCTACTGCTACCTCCAATAACAGGAGGAAAAGTGGGAAATATGGCTTATCAACATACAATAAGTGCTGCCCAAAACATTCGCATGGGGGACTGACCAGATTACAACCAGATGTGGCTAATCTAAGACTCTATAGCATTATAGGCAGCTACTGTGAGAAGGAACAAGTCAAAATCATGGGCGTTTGTTTAATATTGGCTCAGATAAACAGCCCTATTCATTTCAAAACTTTCAAAACTGTATATACGTCAAATGAGGTTTCATAATAAAATGAACAGAATTACAGTAGATAATATTGTTTCTGGGGTTATATATAGGAACTTACAGATGACATGAAGAATAGGGTTAGGGATATGACATTCAAATATGAAAAAAGAATTTAATGAAACAAATTAGGAAGTTCAGAGGACTAATATACACAGCCACTGCACAGTGGCACAGAGGAAAAGGTGCACAGTTATGTACTTCAGCTGGCTGTGTGGGTGACGCTCAAAGTGGGGAAGACGCACCATTCAGCACTGAGTCAGTCCGCAGCTTACAGAGGATGGCGAATTGGCAGACTGAAGAATATAAAACTCGTATGGTGATGTCGATGGGTATCAGCAAATACGCAGGTACCTATAATATCTGCTGACAAAGTGCACGGCCTCCTCTAGCTGCCTGCTGTGTAGCTCAGCGCTGGCGTTCTTCTGCTCTGGCTGGAAAACGACGCCAATAATTGAATAAACACGCGGATGCGAGCTCGCGTCCCTCCCGAGGCTTCTGAGCCAAAAGCTGGGAAAGTAGAGCAAGGCTGGTGTTAATCTAGTGGCATATAGAAAAACAGCTTCACGCCGACTGAAGAAGATCCATTTATTTTACTGCGCTGACTTTGAAGAGCGGGCTTGCCGCTGACGTGCTGGCAGCGTTTAACCTCGTAAGTTTGTGCTGCATCACACGCCACGTACGCTCAGTCATCCGTTCCTAAATGAAGGCAGCCTCTTTTTAATGCGTGTCCTACGCACAGATCGGCCCTTTCCACATGGACCACGAAAGCCAGCTCAGTGCTGCACAGCTTGATGGAGAAGCATAGGTTACTGCAGGTTATCCTGCATCAGAAGGATCCCCAAATGTTACATGAACGTTCGTATAATGTTTCGACAAAGGTTCCTTGTATTGTAGTGGTTAGGGGAACATTAACACCACCAAAATTCTGAAAGGTTAACATAGAATCTTGTGTAACATAGAATCTACATGTGCCACGTATGATGTGAAGAATCGCAAAGTCGCACTCAAGTGTCATACCCACTGATGGGTCAATAGTGTCTTTGGACATGATCCTCCTTTCAAAGGGATGGAATGGGCCTTTTGTGGAACAGGGCCCCTCTCCACGATTCTGTTTCATCATTCTTTTTCCTTCTATGCCAAGGGCCGCCTACTATGTGGGAATGAACATTAAATATAAAATGTCGTAATTACAGGTTACTTATTTTTTTTCTTCCAAATCCATTTGTATGAGAAATCCCATAATCCCCTCTTCATAGATCTCTTGGTCCCATGACAGAGTTTTAAGAATGGATGATAACTGAGACGCATAACTCTTTTTGAGACGGTTCTTTCTGCTGGTTTCAAATCCGTGCTCTGGTCTGTTTTCCTGACCACAACGCCCCACAGTCCCTCTTTCATAGCGGTGTCTAGTTCATGCCAGAAAATGGTTTTGGCAATCCAGTGGTGTCACAGAAGATGAAGGTCATCATGGGTAACAGTCTTTAAGCCCATGACAAGAAAAAAAAAAAAAAGTTACAACTACTGCTTGAGAATGATTCAGCAAGTTCAAAACATTTTAGTTTCTGTCTGAAGGCAGTACAACATGGGGAAAGATGGGAATTATTTGGCAGGGCTAAACTTTTTTTCTGCAGCTGCGGTGCCAGATACCTGTGTGGTGATTGCTAAGTAAACTGGGAAGATGCAGGAAGCTTCTAGCAAAAACGTATCTAGGAAGAGCAACGTGGTTCACAGTAATTATCCTCAGATTCTAAATTTGTTCACATATGTGAGAACCGTTGGAAATGCACTCTAAGCCAAAACATTAAGAAAATTGGGGGTAAATAAGGCCCATTAAACACGCAAGTTAGATGTAAAGGCAGCTTTGGACCAAGAACGACATTTTGGGAAGCGAACAAAGGGAACCTTTGACCACATGTGAGATTGTCGTGAAAAAAGAGGTGGTTATTTCTGAATCATATCCCACAAATTACACTCAATTAAGTTTGAATATGCGTGTATTTTTAAAGCGGAGTGTAAGAAAGCTACATTTGTGACTAATTCAAACAGTGTGTCCATCAAAAAAAAAGTAAAAATACTGTATTCATTTAACAAAATGAGTCATGCAACACAAACCACATGCAACTAGTGATGTAATTAATGAACATTTAACTTGTTTGGGTGGGAGGCGGGGTTAAAGTTATTGTATATATTACACCACATCTTCTGTAAAATGTCCAGTCGGGTAATGAATTTTCACCACGTTTTAAATGTGAATGCAAAAAGAAATATGGGTTCAGCTACCTTTTAAAATTTACTCCCTAATACGAACTAATAAAATCTGACAGTCATACAAGTGAAATATAAAAATGTACATCACAGGGTCTGTACCTAAAAGGTACCTAAAGCTTGTCTCTGTCAGCAGATGAACAATAAAACTAAAAAAGTCTGCATGATAAGTCTGTCAGTCTCCTCCACTTACCAACACATCACATGTGGCTTCATACCCAGTGAGGTCAGCGGCCTGAACTGTACAGCCCTCTTAACACCAAACCACAAACCAACAACTCCTGAAGTCATGAAGACATCATATCTACATCCACATCTAAAAGCAACAATGGCCACCCCTCCAGCCCCACATGGCAGTCAGCAGTACAGCACAATGCAGTACAAACACACACACACACACACACACACAAATAACACAGACACATTGTATGTATGAGTGTTCCAAGGCCTCAGGACTAATAGCTACTTTGAACATTATTCTATATTATTAACTAAGTTTCCTATCAGTGTCATTTTAAAAGTTTGAACGGCTGAAAACTTTTACATTCCATATGAATAACAGCCAGTTCCACCAGTCCTGTCTTGCATTTCTTGACTAACAATGATTGAGATTTATCACTCTTCTTCATACACTGGGAGGGGGGGGGGTGTCCTGCTACTGGATCCAAGTTGAAGACCCAGCAGAACATTCTAGATAAAAGCTGGGCTATATAGTAGGGTAACTGTCATTTCTTACTAGCGGAGAGCGTCTCTCCCGTTTAGTGGTGACGTGCACCAGCCGGTAGTCAGCTTCCTGTGTTCCTCATTACGGTGGTCTTCAGAATCATCAAACTGCATTTCCATTTACTGTAGGCCAACGCTTATCCAGTGCTTTACTCAAATTGTGCACGCAGGCTTCCCAGAAAACATGGAACATTCAGCTAATGTTAGCCGATGGTTTTCCTATGGTTAGTTCGGCAAAAACCTTCTCGTAAGATTTACTAAAAGTGTGATCCAGATTATTAAGCATCAGAAGGATCCCCAAATGTTTCAGGACCTAAAAACTCTAACGTTACATGAACGTTCCTAGACAATCTAACTGGAACATTGTGATAAGGTTTTCCAAAGGTATCTTGTATTGCAGTGGTTAGGGGAACGTTAATACAACCAAACAGAAACATTGTCCAAAGATTATTCAAAGGTTCCAACATTACAAATGTTAGGGAAATGCTCCATAAACGAAATATGCAACCAAAACTTTTTAGGTACGTTAAAGAAAAAGCTTTCCTGGCTTTCCGTAGGACGATGTAACAAGCCTTCAGGGAATGTTCTCATATCCAAAAAATAATGTTCCTGGAAAGTTCTGGGAACCAAAAATGATTAGCTGGGTTGGTGCTGGGAGGGTACTCCCCCAGCCCCCCACCACCCACCCTCCGCCCTGCCCATTTTATCACCATGTAGAGGAATGTGTGGATTCCTGGTTTCACGTGGCAGGGCTCTGACATGGTGGGGGCGGGGGTGCTGTTCACCTCGCTTAAGCCTTTCTGCCTATCACATGTTCCCGCAAACGCTGACGGGGCACAGTGGTTACCAAAATGAAATCGTAAGCCTCCCTTGCCTGTCCTCATGGCACCTTCTGCCTGTCCTGGGCTCCTGTCATCCTTCTGCAAAGTCCCACCTCAATCCCACATTACGTCTCTAACATAGAAAATAGCCAACGCGAACGACCCTGACGAAAATGAGTATTTTGCATAATGATCAGCATTTCCTGGGGATCTCCAAACCCTTTCTGTAGAAATTAACTTAAAAAAATATGCATATCCAATATTCATCTGTTTTTTTTTTTTAAAAGCATGCTTTTGAAACTAGGACTACCTGAAGGGCTTCTTATTTTTATCAACCTCGCTTAGCGTTTCACACCTTAGTGCACCGCTGAAAATCCCATTTCCCTCAACTTCAATAATCTGTGCTGGACATCTTTCTCTGCACCGACAAGGTCCATTGTTGTACTGGTGCATTTTCCATGTGTAATTTTGCACATGAAATTACGCAAGTGCCAATTCAGACAAATGAAAAAAAGACTCAAATTTCAGCCATCTTAAACAGGCACCCCGAAGAACGTCCTGTTCTATATATAGATTCGGTCCTCTGACTGCACTCCGCGTTTATTTTTCTAATTACTATAATTATTACTATAAAGTAATAGCCAATTTGCCACATCATGGGTCCGTCGCCGTCATGAAGGGAGAAGAAAACCTTTCAGGCGTGAAGCAGGATCCCCTGGAAAGGACATTTCTTCTGCCGAGGAAGGCTGAAACCAGAGCGTAGACACTGAACATAACTGTGGTAGGAGGAGATTACTTCATCCCCAGTGTGGGTACCGTGTCTCCCATTGCCATGATGATTCTGCGGTTCGCTGGGCCGCGCTATAAAAGAGGAGCTAAGCCTTACAGCACGAGGGAGGTGCATCCATGGACGATGGAAGTCTAGGGGTAAGCTCGGCGGGTGCCAGGGAGGGCGCGGTTTCTGAGTGTCTGCTGTGAGGCCTGCCTTGTGATCCGGAGCCTTCCATGATTTTGTGGCTTGTTCCGGGCCGCCTCCAACATCTCCTCGCTCGCCTCGCCAGGGACACGTGCGGTTCAGACGGCAGGCTTCGATAGGATGCCGCCAGCTATGATGTCATCGCCAGAGAGGGGACCTCGCTGGACAATTAGGGTGTTCAGAAATGAACTTCTTTATGGTAGGCGGGTGTTGCCGGTACAAAGGAGCACACGGGCAGGGAGAAGCCCCTACCGAAATTGCAGATTCTGAGTTTCGATGTTTCGTTCCAGCAGGAACCTCCTCGGGAAGGTAAATCCATGGTCTTTTTTGGCAGCCTCTCTCAAAGGCACCTTACCGTAAAGAAGCAGCCTCTTTTATCCCTGAAATCAATGGAGGAACACTGTGAAGAACTTAACAGGTGGGAACCCCAGTGGGACTGAGAAGGGGAACCTCAGGATGCCGAGCCTCAGGTGACAGTGCCGTCTCTGCTCCATACCATCCAGGGTCCTGCTTCTTCCAGGACCCCCCTGCTTCTTCCAGGAGCTCTTTGCTCTGTACCATCAAGGGGCCTCCTGCTCTTTACCATCCAGGGGCCCGCTTCTCCTTCCAGATGCTCTCTGCTCAGTACCATCCAGGGGCCCACTTCTCTTTCAAGGGGCCCACTGCTCCTTCGAGGGGTTCCCTGCTCTGTACCATCCATGGGCCCATTTCTCCTTCCACGGGCCCGCTGCTCCTCCACACCCTCACTCCCTAGTTAGCATCTCCTCCAGCTGTCTTCTACAGGCCTGGAGCTCATTATCGTCCAACACACTTAAAACTCGGCGCGGGCTGTTGAGTTTGACACAAAGGCAAGCTGATGGCATCCCATAATCATTTAGAAATGGCAGAACGGCTTCCAAATCGCTTGGCACGACGGCCTGCTCTCGCAACAACGCTGCAATAACTCATCGGTTCCCTGTCTGCCTTCCACCTTCCTTCTCTAGCTCAGTAATTTACGAATAAGGTCAATCACAGAATGCGACTCCAGGTTTCGATGTGGTGCGGATGCCAGGCAGCCTCTGATTGGGGCAGCAGGCCGCTTGACGGACACTCAAAAGCTGTTGCCACTGTGCAATTCCCTGTCCCCCGAAAATGCAACATTCTGGAATCAGTATTGTGCTGATTTAAAAGACCGAATCACTCTGATGACAATTTACGCAAGAGAAGGCACAGAATCAGAGGAACGGAAACGTCACCGCTTGGCTCGTAATCAGACGCTGATTATCCGGTGCAGACACACTCCAGTCTACGCAGCGCGACACTTATCCCACAGAAGGGCTGCTGTAAAGTCACTTAGTAGGAGCATAATTCAAACCGTCCGTGGGAGAGGACACTTGATTTATCTTGAGTTGGCGGCATGACAAGTCTCAGTCGCTCTCCCGCCATCAGGCTAATCTCTTCCCCCCGTTTCTGCTGAGAGGCCCCCCAGAAGCCCCATTCAGACTGACGAGCCCCCCAGACTGACGAGCACAGAGTAGAGGCCAGCAACTCTGCGCACTTCACCAGCTAAGCCTCCACACGCCAGAGACACGTAGACAGTGCCTCGCCGGGGTCTGGGGGTGTCTGTCTTGAACATTAGGTGGCGAGGTTATGCGCCATGTGACTGACAGAACACACTTTCACACGCTGAGCCGTCCCACCAGCCAATCAGGAGCTTACGATATAAATTTAGCTCATCCTCTGCAAAATTACGATGCCATTGACCATATAAACTACACATCCATACAAAGAAGCCCCTCTCAAGTGCAAAGTTAACCTGCTAAACGTATCATGGCTCCATACAGCTTTTATATCAATGTTTTTTGTCTATTTTTATAGCATTCAGATGGATATCATGCAATCGGTATTCGTTTAAACAAGAGGGGCTGTTTAATGGCTGCCAAGCACAATACAGAAGGATGTCAGTGCTGCATGTGCCTGAGAAGGTATGAGGAGCAGCTGGACTGTCCCAGGCGACATGGGGGCTTTCCAGACGAGATCTACCAACCTGACGTAAAGCTTAGCATTAGCAACACGTCGTAAACATAACGAGATGGAAACTTTAGTGGTTCTTAGGTCGGTGCTGCAGTCGTGAGCCTGTCTGGTCAAAAAGGTTGAGGTGTGAAGCGGAACGTGGGCGGCGGCTAGTACCTGCACCACAGGGTGGCCCCCGGCCACTGCCTTTACCGCCCCGCGACTACCCTCCGTCTCATAGTGGGCGCGATGGTGCGACTTGGGCTGCACTTCGATCTGGAGGCTGTAGGGACCTGAGCATGAAGGCAGCTGCCAGTCAAGGGCCGGGAGGCTCGGGCTGCGGGGGGAGTTGAAGAAGAGGACAGGCAGTGAGGATGAGGAGGAAGAGCAACGTGAGCAGCCAGGAAGAGAAAGTGAGGACAAAGCACATCGGATAGGACAATAACAGGGAAAATGTCTCTCTTTGCTACAGCAAAACACAATCCCACACCCTGCGTACTTAACCAAGGAAATATCCAAGAATACAAGAGCGTACAGTAACTTAACTATATTGTTGAGCATAAAAATGCTGTCAGATGATAAATAAAATTAATATCCTTTGTGAATTTGCTGACTGGACGAAATACTTCTATTTTTTTCCATCTCCTGCCTGAGAATTCTGTGGCATTAAGAGTCCAGCGGAATGGGCCGGGTCACAGATCCCTGGGTGACGCGGACACCCCGCCGACCCGCTCCGCCTGTCCGCCGGTCACCCCCACTTCCTGCCTCACACTGTCATCATCGGGAGTTTCTTTTTTCCCAGGATAATGGGCCAAAGGGAACCAATAGAATGTGTCAGGATAATGGCCATCAAAAGGTAAACAGAAACTTTTCATAAAAGGAAGCGTGCGTGTGTGTCTGTGTATCTTTGGCACAGTCCCATAACACTTCCATGTAATGCTATAGTCCTCCATTAAATATTGATTATATGTTATGACTTCCACAGAGAACCATTTCTTAGAACTTTGATAACTAACATGGGCTCCCGACTTTATTTTGAGATTTAATAGCTACAAACCACCTCAGACATAGAAATAAGTACCTTTTCTTCCACTTAAATACACTTGATCTCTTCATTGGTTTTTCTGAAAGGCTCAATAGAGACCTTGAGACAGAATAAACAGAATACACCATATGCACTGTAAAAACAGGATAGATATATTTTCTATATTTTTCAATATTATATTTGTCCATGTGCAAGCATCTTAAAAACGAATAATAATTCCAGACTCATGAAATATTCAGAAGTAGAATTACACAATTTTAGGAAGCATTTTATGTATTACAATTATAAGACATTTTCTGTTAAGAATAATCCCCTGAATATATACTTATTTCATTTTTATATTTTGGTAATCAGTGCCTGTAACTCCAGCCACCTTTATTGGTGGCTCCAGCCACCTTTATTGCTCCAGTTGCTCACCGAGGCTCAGCGGCAATACGCTAAAGCAGTGGTAAGGGGCCGCGCTGTGCCAGTAACACCCACTGCTCACAGGACCAGCCAGTCCCGTCACATTAAAGAGAAAAGCTTCACCCGTGGCATCAATCTCATTTTGCCTGGCTTGACATTCGCTTTCCTGAAACGACCTCAAGATCTACGACGAACAGACACAACACAGAAACTGACCCTTTCAAAAAGCGATACTTTGTTGGCGGACTTCGGTGCCTGTCCTCTGCCATGGCTAAGACCGCCCATGCATCTTCTGTGAGTGTTACTCCAGGATAGGGTCACAGTGAACATGGAGCCTTTCCCAGCATGCAAAGGGATACTTGCTATACCAGCATTCCTACTATGTCAATAACAGAGCTGGATTTTTTTACCTGATGTAAGGCTTGGGTTTGGACCAGGAGTAGGGGTTTTGGGGCACGTCCAGGAATCCTCCACAGTAGCTCTCCTTCTTGAAAGGTGCGCGGGGGCTGGAGCTGTCACCCTGGCCAGGCTCTCCCAGGCCGAGCTCCTGTTCTCTCGGTTCCACCTTCAGATTCATGCCAGCACAGAGCTCCTGGCTGGTACGGCGTGACTTCACCGGAATACCTTCGCTCAGATCCACGGCGCTGTCCGTGGTCAGGGCGTTGATGGCCGCCACGATGGCTGAGTTGGTGTACTGGTTGGTGTTGGGCAGCCACGTGTCGTCCGTCACGCTGACGCGGGGCGAGGTCCGCGGTGAGGGCGTGGCGGAGCGGTTGGGCGAGTACGGCACCGGCCGCTCGCTGAAGCTGTACTTACGCTTGCCGCCGCAGGGGGAGGTCGGCCGCGAGCCGCGCAGGCCCATCCAGCTGTCGTCGGTGACGCTGGTGCGAGGGGAGGTGCAGGGCGAGGCCTGCGGAGATCCCAGCTGGGCGCAGGAGGGCAGCGAGGAGGAGCCTTTGGGAGACACGCAGGGTGACTGCCAGGGCGAGGTGGCCGGTGAGTTGTCGTAGTTGTAAGAGAAGCCCGATTCGTAGGACGAAGCTTCGGAGTGGCAGCTCCGGGACGACAGGCTGCTTGCGGGGCTCAGGCAGGTGGGGTCGCGGTAGCCGTCGGCGTTGGGCAGCGTGAGCGTGACCACCGAGTTCAGCCGCTTTCCCACGGGGACGTCGTTCTCCTCGGACTCGTCCTCGGTGAACTGACCGTAGGCCGTGATCTCGATGCGGGGGCTCTCCAGGGTTGGGGCTCCGTTGGGACGGGCGGCAGGGGACAGGTAGTACCCCGAGGGCACGCCATCTTCGCTGATGCCGTAGCCCGTCTGGTGGCCCGACGGCATGGAGATGACGGGACTGGTCTGCAGGCTGTGATACTGCAGGCTGTGTGCGGGCAGGAAGCTGCCGACACTGAACGGCAGCGAAATATTGGCATTCGGAGCACAGTTATAAGCATCTGAAAAGCAAAGGAAACAGACGTGTCAGGGGATAAAAAGACCGTCCCATAAAAATAATCATTTTACATTTCCACACACGTCTTACGGCTCTCCACACGGTGAGTAGTCAGCCAAACCCCCCCCCCCCGAAACACTCTGTGACCATCCAGCACACGCACGTCTCGTGTTTCTGCAGATAAGGACGTCGACGGCACTTCATATTTCACGGAGTAGCGTCCGTTTTTCCCTGCTGGAAGTCTGTCGCTGCCCTGTCTGCAGGAGGTTGTATTAACTGGGCCTGGCAGACGCCTCACTACGGCAATAATACACCTGACCTCACGCCTGAGCTCCGCGGCACACGGATAGGAGACTTACCAGATTAAAAGCAGATAAAATATCATAAAGCCATTCATACACCTCAAGGCACACAATGCTCATTCCTATTTCAGTGTAAATTACTAGTAATATACATCCCATTCATTCAGACCATGCTGAGTATAGTAAAGACCATTTATTCTGTACCCTTTAACTGTAAAGATCTTTTCGGAATTGTTTCCCATCTGTTCATTAATAGTTATCAGCAGCCTAAGTGCAAAATATGCAGTTTTTCCTTGTCGGTTTATTTCTGCCCAAAGGGTAACAAATTTCCTAGATCCTCAACTGCCACACAAGACTGCTTAATACATAACAGGATACCTGCAGTGGCTGAGACAGCGATGCTTGTAAGTGATGGACAGACGAATTCCTCTAAAGACTTACGAGAATTTAGATATCAATGACTGCACGATTAAAAGTGAAAAGTCAGAAATTCAGATCAGAAATTCTGAGGATACCGGCTGAGAAGGAATCTGTACAACTGGTATAAACGTCCCTCAGTTGTATATACCGAAACACACAATGTACACACTTCAGAGTCCTAAAGAGTCATGTGTTGTTGTGTTTACAGAGGCGTTATGCTGATGGTTCATGCTAGATGTTAAATAGAGACAAGGCAGCAGCTTCACGGTTGGTGAGCAGACCACATTGAACCATCTCCAGATATTCCCTCCAAGTATCATTAATACATAACCAACCAGCAAATTTCAACAGCCACTTATCCAATTAGGCTGCCACTGGACCATAACGTGACCTGGGAAACACCATGTTTAAGGCGGAGCATCCTCAATGAAACGCCTCACTACTCGAGGACTGAATGAGAAGACGACCACTCCCCAAGGGAAAGAGAGCCAGTTGTTCATCTTGACCACATGTCTCTGGGTCACTGCGGCCTGATGCCACCGTATTATCATTTTCGGTAGTGTTCTATCATATATCTGTTGTCTCTAATGCCACATGCAGGCTGTAACAGGAAACTGCACAGTGGGTCTTGAGAAAAACCATTCCAGAAACACTAGACCGTGAGGGAAGCTCTGGGTTGGCTCTGCATGTCTGAGGAGACCATTAGATTTTCGGCGCAACAGGATCCGAGAGCCCCGGAGCCCGTGTGCTCACACCACACGCACATACACACGCCAGAGGAGCCGGCCGGCCACGCCAATCTGGTCACGGAGCTGGCAGACTGCACCACAGAGAGCTGCGGGGGAATGGGAGGGGAGGGGGCAGTCTAGCAATCGTGCTAAACGTGGAGCAACGACTCGCCTCCTTCAGCCCGAGCGGCCCCCCAGCCGCCTGGACTCCTGTCTGCAACCCATTACCAAACTTACGAGTCAACATTCACCAAGACCAGAATTAATAATAGGAACCAATAGGCATGCAGCAGAGCCGCAAAAGCCCATGACATCAGCACAGAAGTTAGAGATCCATGTAGCGCTACGGCAGCAAGCGCCCCGCTACATTCACACATGATATCACTTACGGAGCACGCATCATCCAAGAGACATCTAAACCACACAGGATCCACCTCGGCTTCCCTTCCACTGACTACAAATAATAGTTTGAGGAAGCAGATCGTGTCAAATTAACAGACACTAGCACACATTTCGAAACATTTTCAGATCATCTTTTTTATGATTTGAAATGACTGATTAGGATATGCCTCGAGTCTCCCAAATTGAATGCTAATAAACCAGCTGGTAAAATATAACATCCGTCTATCACTCCATCCATTTTGGCTGAGATCGTGGAATATCACGATGATAATACGTTTTCCTATGTTCACTGCTTTTTTATAAAATTGATAACGTAAATTAATAAAAAAGAATATCAGAAACAAGCCCTTGCACGTTTGGACCACTTATACAGGAAGCCAACAGCATATGCGCTGAATCGGCCACCTTAATGACGTCATTTATTCCAGGGTTTGCCCTGCGCTGGTCATGGAGACCTATGCTTCCCCAGCTGGGCTGCTTAGTAACTGCGCTCAGATGAGCTGCTGATTGAGATGGAGCTTAGCGATGAGGCTCGGAAAGCTTGGGAGACATCGGCAAACGTTTTGCTGGTAATCCATCAATATTAATAACAAAGAAACCGTTTAACATCTGTGCCTGTACAATCCGCTCACATATTTAGAAAGCGTAAGCTATAGTAGAGATTTGTTCCAAGACATTAATCAATTAAGTAATTAACAAGACTTCTTTTGATTCATGTTGTAACGTGGTTAGATACAGGAGTTTAAGAGACATAGAAAAAGTCCAGCTGACTTTCAGCACTTTTATGTATTCTTTCAAAAACCTGCAACTTCTGGGTTTTTATAATGAAAATCAATTTCAAACTGTCAGGTCAATCAGGTCTAAATGTTTAAGAGGTTGTGTGGAACCAGAACCAGCAAAGAGTGGGTCAGCAAAGACCAAGATCAGGACCAGAACTGGGACCAGCATCAGGTCCAGGACCAAGGTCAAGATTAAGATCAGGACCAGGACCAGGACCAGGACCAAGATCAAGATCAGTCCAGTTTATTTAGACAGGAATCCCTACCTGCATCTTACACAGCAACACCCCCCAATTATTATTATTGTTGCTGTTGTTGTTGTTGCTGTTGCTGCTTAATAAAGAACAACAATGACGATAACGTTCGTCATAACTAAAAAAGGATAAAGCACGGATGTAGTTTACTGCCCCAGTGCGGATCTAAAGTTAGCCACATGCGAAGAACAATTACCACCTGAAGAATACTTTCCTGAGACCAAAGCATCCTGAGAGAGTGGGAAGGGAGGGTGGGCATTCCAGTGTTATGAATTCAATGAATTCCACAAAAAAAAAAAAAAAAACTTTTTAGAGGCACACATAGACATACACACTGCATAAAGCATATTAATAAAGCGAGGAGCGGCATTGAGGACAAGCGTAAAATAAACGTACCTTCTTCAGCGGATTTCATGTTGTGGTATAAATGCAATCCCAGCGCTTTTCTCCCCACAGCAGGGAAAACGTGCGGCAGCAAGTCCGACTTCGGAGAGATTCCCAGGCACCTATCCTCCTGCATTCAACAAGCAGCAAGTCTCCTTTTTATATGAAGCAATATTGATAATATCAAGTTGTCCTCTTTCTGTGGAACAAACGCGCGGGACCAAATCCCCTTACTGGTATTTATGGAGCGGAAAAGTAAAGAAAATAAAAATAAAAAAAGTAGGTTTTCAAAACCAAGATACTATTTCGAGTGATTAATAAAACGCGTACCAATTAGATACAGAAAGACAGAATCCAAGTGACAGTAAGATAAGAGCTTATATCGGGAGCTTTTCAATAGAAGCGAAGTTTACGTAAAAGGCAGACAGACAGACATGGGATGGTTTTCTACGCGCGCTCCCTCCGGCTACCCTGGGTGTAAGTGACGCACAGGCTGTCAGGATTGCGGACAGCCGCCTTTATAAAGCTGGAAAACACCTCCCGCGCGGCGCTACGCCCCTCGGCGGTGACGCGATCACCCCCTGCCGACCGGCCGCTCAGGGGGCTGAGATCGCGCCCCTTTCCAAAGCGCGCATGTGGAGCTCGGCAGTGACTCAAGCGCTCTGCCGTAGGTTTGGAGCAAATCACTTATCGTCTTTGCTGTGTAACGCCGGGAAATTACCTGTGTAAAAAGAAGAGACATATATTTTGTAACACAGATACATAAAGAGAGATTAATAATGTAGATTAATTTCTAAACTCGTGTTTTGTGATACCTATACTAATTACTGTTCTAACGACTGACAATGGTAAATATACTATTACACATTCAGTGGATTTTTAAATCACCAGCTCAGTCAAGTCTGATTATTTACTAATGCGGTTGGGAGGAATGTCAGGAGAAACATTTAATATTTATACACCTGAAATTAAATAATAGTGTGGGTGCACTTGTGATATTGACATCCAGACATCCTGAAAGGTAATCGCAGAAGACATTTGACAATAATCAATGAAATAGTTCCAATAACCAGTTTTTACGCTTCCTGTCATTAACATCACATTTGCAGCCTGCCTGTGAACGCCGAGATCCAATCCAGTACTGGAAACACTTCCTGATACTCCAAATGGAAACAAATATATGTGGAATAGTTTGCCCCCCCACAGTCCAAAAAAAAACATGCTGAGGCTGATTGGAGTTGCTAAATTGCCCGTAGGTGTGCATGCGTGAGTGACTGGTGTGTGAGTGTGCCCTGCGATGGGCTGGCC
>JAODJX010000049.1:6728988-6742360 GCA_026776945.1 Isichthys henryi | reverse complement strand
TCTTTAATACATAAAATGGATACTCATGTCTTGTAGTGATGCATTGTTATATCCAAGTGTTTACAATCCATCCACCCATATTCTGTACCTAGATGTCCAACAATAATAAAATGCAGCAAATTAAAACTGCAAGTCAACACGTAGAATTCAGAGCTCTTTATGAGGCTGAAACTGGTACCCAATAGCACCCTTTGTGAGTTTATCTTCCTCTGACACTCCTGCTATGAGGAAAAGGCCTTCATCCCATTCCACCTGGTTCTACATCAACAGCATAAGTTGCCTCCTCCTCCTACTCTTAACAGTAATCGGGTAGAGAAGGTGAAAGAAGAAAACGTTTGCAGTAACTACGCTGGAAATGTATATACGAGGACCTGAATGCTACGAGCAGGCCTAAGCTGAGAAATAATGCAAGCATTACCTGATACAGGATCCAGCTACACCTGACTTGCTACATTATTCACGAAGCCGGCACAATCGGCCGCATGCAGATAATGTCCCTTTCACAAACACTCTCTCTGGGATTCAGGACACTCCGTCACCGGACACGGAGCGCCGCTTGACTGAGCACACAAAAGAGAGGGGCAGATTCAAGAACTTTTTCAATTTGCATTCGTCCCGTCTTTGCATAGGCTGGCAAATTTCGAATGCCGCAATGTGGAGTGTCCGTAATGCGGCGGGACAAGCTCAGTCCCCACAGGGTATCATGTTAACCGCCCATCCAAACAGCCCAGGCAAGCACTCAGTTACAGTGAGAGCTTCTTCTTACTGCAAAACCTTGCCTTATTTGTCCCATTAAACTTTTAAGTGGTCTCTCTTCCGCAGCTAGACCATTTCCAAATCAGGGCTTCGTTTCCTGTACTTCTTAAGAAACATTTTAACATTCACACTCGTGGTGCAATTGCAGCTTGTTATAAACAGCGAATATTAATAGTGAATGCTAGCCTTTTAATTTCTATAGTTTGAAAATACTAACATAGTTAAAAGTGATGGACAAATTGGTATTGACATGTGACCTGCCACCAGATGACTGCAGCTGTCAGTCCTGAAACCAGCTGAGGTGCTTAATCAATATCCAGCTAAAAACTGAGAAGGTCGCAAAGGTCACTATAGGAAAGACAGCTGATAGACAAGTGGGATTTCCTTTGGGGACTCCTGATCCCCACCCCCACAGTCCCAGTAGATGAATGCATGCCTCATATCTGCCCTTAGTGTGTGAGTGTGTGCCCTGTGATGGAACAGCATCTGAACCAGGGTCTACCCTAGTCTGACTCTTCCTGGGATAATCTCCAAGTTCCCTGTAATCCTGTACCGGATAAGCAGCTGTGTAACATGGAAAGATGGATGTGAGGATGAATGGATGGACAACTGTAATTGCTTTGAAGCAGAAGAATGGCTTAGAACGCAGTTCTGTTGCTATCCCTAGGCAAACAGATTATTCCCAACAACAGTGTAAGCTTGCGGCATTTCCTGGACATCCGTTCCATGTATGTATTCCAAGTCCGTGCCTGAAATTATTTAGCAGTGGCATCCTTATGACTATGAGATGCAACAAAAAAATGAAAACCCGAAGGTGTTTGATTCATCAGCAAAGCAAGCATTTCATTCTACAATGTCTGACTCCAAATCTCCAAACTTTCTGTTTGATATCTTGTCCAGCACTATCAATATCGCCAGAATGTAGCTGTAAATATAAAGTAAAACGGCCAGTCCTTCAAATCACTCATTATTAAGATATTATATACTTTTAATGAAGATGAAAAAGTAATCCGAAGAAATGCTCAAAACCCTAGTCACCGTAAAGGGCTGACCAGTTCTTCGCTAACTTGCGCGCAGCTGTCGTTTCATATGTACTTAACACATACACATTTTCTGAGGGATGCAAACTTCCAGCATACAGCCAGATCTGTCTATCAGTAGTATTCAGGTCGTGTGTCTTTTGCCAGACGATTTCCCGGTATCTGCCGGTACCCCACTTCCGGGTACGATTAAGGTCAGCTCTCCTCCAAGGAGCCCGGTTCGGCTAGGCTAGGCTAGGCTGGCTGGCAGTCCAGTCTCTAACTGCACTCAGCATAACAGGTGAAGTAACAAAAATGAGCTACATCCCGATGCGTCGAGTTAAACTTTTACCAATTAAGTAATTATTTAAAGGGCGTAGCTCAAGGCTCGCGTACCTCAGAGGGACAGCCGGGCTCCGGGGGTGCTGTCAACGCAGCCACCGCACCTCACACAACCAAAGGGCCTGCGTACCTCAGTGGGATAACCAAACTCCGGGGGTGCTGTCAGTGCAAACACCGCACCTCACATAGCCAAAACACCTTCATTCTCACGTTCAGTCACAAGCAGTCGTCTCTCCTTCGCGATACCATAGAGGAAGACGCGTGTTTAGTACCTGCCATGTCTACCCGCACTGTAGTAAAGGTTTTTCTTAGAGCTCTTCTGCACCGGGTGTAGCTGGATGCTGTCAGCCATCTTGGCCGGATTGTACACAGCGTGACGTCACCGTCGGCCGCGGAGGGCGTCGCCGTTCACCGGCAACGTAATCTCAACGCACGCTTTTACGATTGGTCGTCTTATAACCTGTGATTTATAACCACCAATCGATGCTAAATGCGTTGAGTATTTGTTGCTACAAGGAAGCAAGTCTGGTTGGATAGCGTCGCTCTGATTTAAACAAGCCGTTTCAAAGTCTGTCAACCAAAAGGTAAAGGAAAAGTTGAGTTTCTATAGCAGTGTTAAAATTATAAGCCATAAAATATAAATTCCAGCTGCCAGAGAAGAACTATAAAAGTGTAGAATCTGTAAAACACACTTTCACTAAACTACAATAAACATTTGCATAAAATATTAGATTTGATCACAAACAGCAGTGGAAATTATCAATGACTTCCGAAAAAAAAACCAACACCACCTTTGGTCTACGAAACACTAGCATTATCAGAGCTGGAACCATCAAATGTCTGGGAACCACCATCTAACAAGTCCTCAAATGGGACACGGACATCATCTCCATCACTAAGAAGGCCCAGCAGCTCCTATACTTCTTGTATCAGCTAAATAAGTTCATGGTTAAGTTCTACACGGCTGCAGTAGAATCAGTTATTACATCCTCCACCTGTGTCTGGTTTGGCTCTGCAACATCACACTCTAAGTGGAAACTACAGCGTATAGTGCGATGAGAAGATCACCGGCTGTCAGCTCCCCCTGTTTGAAACCTTGTACACATTTATAATGAGGAACAAAGCCAAAAAATAATGCCGGATCCCCTGCATCCTGGCCTCTCCCTTTTCCGGCGTCTTCCATCCCACCGAAAGCAGAGGATTAGAGCCCTGAGCAGAAGGACACACTGTCACCTTAACAGCTTCTGCCTCAGGACCATCGACCTTCTAAATAAAGACCCATGAGAAGTTGTCTCATAATCTAACCACCCACTGCACAAGCTTCATTAACTTACAAAACTCATTCGCACCAAACCCAAGCTGTTTGCACATTACATCCATCCATTTATCTATTTATTTCTTTATTTATATTGTCTACATGCTTGCCTCATCTTTGCACATCCCCTGTAAATACTTATTTATTTATTTTTTGCCTTATTCTACTTATTGATCCTTGTATCTTTACTTTTAGATGTTTACTTGTATGTTTAATTTTTCTTCTGTCACGACACCACCTGCATCAAAAGAGAATCCTTGTACTTCTCTGTACTTGGTGAATAAAAGATTCATAAGACATATCACTGGGTACATATGCCCACATCCCTCAACTGCTTCTCAGTTGTTTATTTCCCATTTCTTCCTTTCAGCTTTAAGTAAAAGCCATTTAAACAGATAAAGACTTTTTATTAGATGTGCAAATAGTTACCAAATATTTAGTTCACTGGCATGAATGAGGTATGGGCATGAGACTTAGCATGCAGACTGTGCAGAGAGCTGCCCCATCTGCGCAGCTGTGACTGGTGCCGGGGCCAGACGGGACTCGTCACCCCCCCCCCCCCCCCCAAAAACGTGCGCCATCTGAGTCACAGGAACACTCCGTGAGTGCACAGTCTTCTGTTTGTTTACCTGGGGCTGTCATGACTTACTGACATATACTTTGTGTAATGATTGATTCTGGAAACTGTTTGTGCATGTTACTGTCTGTGTTTGTATATTCCTTTTAAACATTTATCATTGATTGTTTTTGAAGAGAGAAAGCATGGAAGTGAATTCATTATTTCACATTATCTCTCATTCATTGTCATAACACCACATTGCAGTATAAAGATAAGACTGATAGGACCAGACTAAAGACGAAAAAGATGCATTAAGAAGCCCTAAGGTCCGGTATTTTCAGACATTAAATCCGCACTCTGCATTATACAACTCAGTTTCAATGAACATTTAAGTGTAAATAAAATATTTTGGGAAAGATATCTTAATTAGTGTTAGGTTTTTCCCTAATAAATGTTATAAGACAGCAGAGAAGAAACTGAAGCATTTTATTAAATGTCTGCAAACATTTAGAGAAATTGAGTGTGCTTGCCTACAGCTAAATTTAGGCACAATTACTCTAATGTCAGCTGTGGTCCTTTTGAAATAGGAAGTCCCGTTATGATCAAATAGCAGTGCAATGCTCGGCTCTTTAAAAGTCATTCTCTGTGCGCAACAGCCCACCATGAGGTCATCGTACACGCAAATGGACCCCAAGTTTGTCTTTTGCTTCCTAAATGGGAAAAAGTTAATAATCAGACTGGCAAATTTCTGAATACTTAAAGGGAATGCAACCTCTTCAAGGGGGCTGCAAAAACGATTAAGTCGGACTCCCGGGGAGGGACGACAGATTCGTTTGGCTAGTATTTACTGGAGTGTCACCCTAATGACAGAAGTAAGTTTTCAAGGCATAACAGCATAACTTCAAGTGAACAGCATAACTTTTAATGCATTTTTCAAGAGATGCATGTATAGACACTAGGGTTGAGAATTACTGTGCGTGAAACAGATGTAGTGATTCTGTTTTAAATATAAGTAGAAAACTTCAAAAATGATACATAATGCTGTGTATTTTATTCACAAGTAAAGAACTATGAGAAAAATCCACTCCCTACTGGCTGAATATACAGGGTGACGAACCTTTCTTTCTATGGTATTATAAAATAATATTCTTACCAGGCAGAAAAAAAACAGGCAGATACCAAAAATACAAAAAGCATTCAATCTTATTTGAAACTCATCAATTATTGATATTTACAAATTATATTGGGGACAACATTGAATGAAAACAGGCAACAAAACACAAAGAAATAACAATGAAGAACATATCCAATCGTTATACCCCCGTCAATATATATCCAGAAATGCAGTTTTTGAAAATCCTTCCTTAAGAGTTATTTATTCTGCGAAAAATTCAGTATCGAAAATCTAGAATAGAAACATCTGTGTGTCTTGTTATAAGTCATGTTTGCTATGCAAGACTTCAGTGTCCTCAAAGTTAAATCACAGGGATTTATTAAGAAGTATTTCCTTAGTTAATATTAATTAGTTAATATTCATTTAGTTAGTCAGTATTCATTTGTTTCCCCTTTTTCAGTTAAAGTTGAGAGTTGCGTAACTATGGAAGGTATTTTCTGCAAAAAATAAAATGCAAATTAAAATTAAATAAGCTAAATTAAGCTAAAAGAATCGGAAGTTGTAAATGAGTAGTTAACTTAGGCCCCGTGTGATTTTTCGCATACGTACTGAGAAGGCACAGCAGTGATCCGTAGCTCCGCCCACTGCCTGATCCAATTAACATATATTTCCACATTGGGAACTTGAAAATGAAAAAGCAAAGTAAGAACTGAAAAGTCAAATTTGAAAATGAAGAGACAAAATGGTTTTTTAAGTTAATTTTTAAATTTGTCACATCTGACTCATACGAGTGGAAAATTAAAATGCAACTTCGTTTTAATTTTCATTTTGTTAGGGTTTTTGCAGAGACTTTGAAAACTAAATGCCAAAACTGTATTTTCATTTTATTTTTTGCAGAAAATACCAAAATTCGTAACATCTGCTGCTTTTACTGTCCATCAGCCTCGTCACGTTCCACTCACAAAAACAAAGAAATAGGTAAAACAAATGCCATGTGTTCTGTTACTCCTGGGTCATTTATTTGTTTTTTTCTCTGATTTTAACATAATGATCTCATCCAATGTGTAGTCATGGCAACCATCAGCATTAAAGAAACCCATAATTAACAGGCATCCAAGGAAACACATTTAACTATCTCTTTGTCTTTTTTTGTATGTTTCATGAGAGCGGCTTCTTTACATCGTGTATTTATCTCACCAGTGTGGAATAAGTCACTATAGAGGAGGTTTCTGTTGCCACATTCAACATATGCATATACTTCACATATGGAGAAATTATGTGTTGTATTAGGATTAAGAGATTATGACTAAGACTGGGATTAATGAATGAATCCAAGCAACCTTTAATTTTAAAACGTGCTAACACATCGCCATGACCTTTGCCTCGCAACAAGGTTTGTCTAATTCTTCTTCACACTACCCAGTATGCATACAAATATGTTGTTATTCTAATGTAATTTAATTGCCTTCCATTTTAGACTCTGGGACCATTTTACTTGGAACAAACTGCTTTGTATAACTTTCAGAAATCAGCTGATCATACTAGTTTGTGCAAATATATGATTGTTCAAGTACATGTGCTTGATCTACAAATAAAACATCACATCCCCATTTTATTAAAAGAAAATTACACCTTTGTCTTTATTAGAATTGACATTATCTGCCTAATATTGGTACTCCACATATTAGAAAAAAAAGAATTAAAAGAGGACTATTAAATATATTTTCCTATACCCGCATGTTTTATATTATAAATACTAAAGACATTAGTATTACACAATGATGAAGAACTAAATGTAAAGATTACAAGAGTTCAAACATAATTCAAGTTTTCAATATGATGACAGAGAAATCAGTCGAACAAGGACACAATTCACTTTAGGGCCTATAAGAATCTCATTCAAGGCCACTTTTTGTACAGTGTACTGAATAAGATTAATCAGACGAAGGCCTGCTTTGCTCTGTGCAGATGACAATCACATCACATTGTCATTTCACTCATAGGAATAAGAGGCTAGCATATCAGCGACGTGTTAGGAAATTAGAAAGAGGCTGATCTCTCTAAAATAAGTCAGATTAATTTCAAACAAACAGTATGAACCAAACGAGTACCGTGCGACTGAAACATGGAGTTTTAGAATAATGAATGTGAAAAATAATACGACAAAATTAGAGCCAGATAAAGACAAACCAAACAAATTTCTAAGAGATGCTAAATGCTAAAATTCCAAAAGGAAAAACATTTTCTGTACATAACATAGTACATAAGTATTCAAACACACTTAACGGCTGAAGCTGTCTTTTGTAATTTGACTTGTATTTTTTACGTTAATTAATCCCAAGTTCTTTGTTTTCCTCCATGAACCTGGAGAAGGGGTGCACCCCTCTCACGTCCATGCTCGTTTTCTCAAGACTTAATATGGTGGGGCTCTTGCCATTGTGCACTCTGTCCAAGCCCCCCGACAAACTCCCCAGGGAAGGAATGCCGCTGCCTCCCAGGGCAACAGGAAGTTGGGGGATGCCGCCGTTCTGAATGACGGAGATCTCGTTGTTCTTCATCGCCAGACCATTGGTGATCGCTGCCGCGTACTGGTTCCAGAATCCGGGGTCCACGTTCATGGCTCGCACTGCCAAGTCCTTCTGGAACATCTCGCTGAATTTCACGGCATCACTGCCCAGCAGCGTCATGGGGTTCTCCACCGAAAGACGTCGCCCCCTTCTGGCTGGTGCGTTGTTCCACATATGAGTGCCCATGTGAACCTAAGTGATAGATTCCAAACAGCAGGACTTTACTTCTACAGCCATGAAAACCCGTAACCTTTATATTGATTGTGAATGTTCTCACATAGTAACTGCTGAAGAAAAACATATAACATGAAGCAACCACATAGTCTAAAGATAAAAATTCTGAAAACATTCATCTGAAATATTTTGATCGGGTAATTATGCCAGCAGCATTCTGATTAATATGTTCTTAATGGATGACTTAATGTGACATAAACAATAAATTTAAAGGGGTAAACTGTAATTATAACAATTGCTGGTTTCTCAAGATGTTCTAAGTAATAATTTACGAGAGCCCATATTCATATAATTTATGTGGTTTGTGACTTCCATCTCTAACATTAAGAATTATATTGTTCATATTATTTAATGAAAATCCTAAAAGAAATGCTACCATTGTATAAAAGCCTTTGACAGTTTTAATTTGGGCCATTATGTCCTGCCTGTCATCATATCAGTGACATTTTTATATCTGAGATCATTTTTAAAAGACTAAACACGGGCTTTACTAAACACTCCTAATCTAACTATGATATATTACATATTGGTCATACTAAATAATGTGTTTCCCTAAAAACTTTCATATAAATAACAGGTAACACTTTATATTAACTGCACCTTTATAATGCATTCTTAGATCATTCAGCTTTAATACACATTAGTCATATAATGTTTGTTATTATCATTTAATGTTTAATATAATAAACATTTATATTATAATGTTTAATATAATGTAATTTTTAATGTGCAAGGGATGTTAAGGTATACTTACATGCTGCTTATTAATGTTCTATGAATGCATTATAAAGGTATTATGAAGGATCAGTTAATGTAACGTGTTACCAAATACTGTAATGGGTAAATAAACCAGAACTAATTGGTAAAGCAATAAAAGTGTTAAAAATGACTAACCAGAGCACGACAGGAAGCTGAAGTGGAGTATACTCACCTTCAGATTCCCTTTCGTGGTGAACGCTCTCCCACAGACGGAGCAGCCGAATGGTTTTTCCCCAGTGTGCGTGCGCTCATGGATCTGCAGGGCACTGGCGGATGAGAAGTTCTTTCCGCATGAGTGGCAGTTGTGCTGTTTTGGGGTGCGGCGAGGTGGCGCTGCAGGCGCTGGCATAGATGTAATCCCGGGGCAGAGTGCCGTCTGGGGAACTGCGGCCATGCCAAAGGGTAAGTGCGTGCCCTCACTGGCAGAGATTGGCTTGATGTGGCCATTCATTTCGATTTTGACCATGCTGGGTGCTGTGCTGGTGACGAGACTTGGGGCACTTTGACTTGGACCTACGGCAAACAGGAGTTCACACATCTCAAAAGACAGCCCTCGGTATCTGTGAAAGCATGATCTGCTCGAAACCACCTGTGACCAAGACATTACAAACTATGAGGCTCTCTTTCAAGCCACTCTGACTTAGCATTGACCTTTGATGTTTGGAAATTTTGCACAAATTGCTTACTACTTTGAAACTTACCATGCTCTCTGCTCAAGAACAGCATGTTAAATTGAGCCTCTTGCTTGATGACAGGTTTGCTGACCTGGTCCGTAGTCAGGTTCAGTGCCCCATTCTCAAATGCAGGCGAGGGAGACTCTGCTTTCTCACACTTGACTGTCATTTCATGTGTCTCTTCAGCATTGTTTGTGCCTGGTGACTTCGAGGGGGGAATCCCTGTCTGGCTGAGAGTTGGAGAAAGGGCTTGAATGGAACTGGAGGACTCAGAAATTGCAGGGCTTCCTGCGCTCTGGCTCTCAAGGTCTCCAACTGCAGAGGATGAGTCATTAGTCAAGTGATCCTGGTCTATAAACCCATTCTCCATTGACTTAACCCCAAAGGAATGGCTCATGTTTACTGTGGAGTCAATGGCTTTCATTTGATTATCCTGGGCAGCAATGCTGGAAATTACTGAAAGAGAAGACAAGCTGGCAGATGTACTAGAATTGTTGATCTGGACTTGAGAAGGCTCTATGTTGCCTTCCTTGAGTTCTACCTCATCATCTACAGAGTTGTCATCCATAAATTCATCATCGTAACTGCTCATGTTGCTGAAATCTTTTTCATCAAAAGAAAATTCAGTATCCATGTCTTGGAAGTCTTCGAACATGGGCGTGTTTGGAATGTGACCCCCCATGTGCATGCGGATATGCTGCTGGAGGACCACTGCATTGGTGAACTTTTTTTGGCAAATTGGGCAAGAGTGCTGAACCCGCAGTGGAGGCTTTGCTCTATGGACTCCAAAATGCGTCTTCAGGTTGCCTTTAGTGGTGAACGCCCGGCCACAGACTTTACACTTGAAGGGCCTCTCCCCAGTGTGAATGCGGTAATGCATCTTCAGGGCACTCTGGCAGCTGAGAACGCGGTGACAAATCACACACTGGTTGGGGTCTGTCATCTTTTTGTCAATGTTTTCAACCAGCTGCTGCAGCTTTGAGGTTTCTGAGGTCTGCATGGAGTCCAGGAGTCCCCCGAATGGAAACTTTGCTTTGAACTGATCACTGACTGATGTGGGTACAGGGTTGGAGAAAGGAGAGGTGGGAATGTTGGGCTCCATAACCTGTGGGGTTGTGGCTGTGGTTGTACTGGTACTGGCTGAGAGGAGCTGAGGGCTTGGGGTTTTCTCCAGTCTGGTTATGCAGTTTGAGGGCAAGTGAATCCCCTCCGATTTACAGTCTGGGGGAGAGGAGTCATCCCGAATTGGGAGGCATGGAGATTCTGAATCAACAGGAGTGCCAAGTTCAGTGCTGGGATTGGGAGACAATGACGCACATTCGCTAGATGCAGGTGAAGGTCTCTGTGGAGACCTATTCAAAGGAGTGAAACTTGGGGAATCGCTGTAGCTACCCAAACTTGGGAGTGATGGTGGAAATTGGAGACCCACTGAGGTGGGAACTGTTGGTAAAACCGGTTTACTGTCCAGCCATGTTGTCCCTGGCTTTTCAGGAGGAAATGACATTCCATATGGAATTCCAGAGCTGGTAGGCACATTGTCGAGGTATTCTGGTACGGGGTATGGATTCATCTGGATGTGAGGATACTTCTCTTTGTGCCGCTGGAAGTGAACCTTCAGGTTCCCCTTGGTGGAGAATCGGTTGCCACAGATGTTGCACTTGAATGGCCTCTCCCCGGTGTGCGAGCGCAGGTGAATCTGCAGGGCGCTGTCGCTGCCGAACACCTTGGCGCAGAATCGGCACTTATGCTTGAAGAAGGGATCTTCTGAACTGGCCTTAGTGTCAAAGATGGACACATTGGGTGGTTTCCCTTTGCGATGCTTCACCAGGGCAGAGAGTGGGTCTAGTGCATTTGCTGTGGCAGCGATGCTGGCTAACGGGTTGGGGAATATGACACTGCTTGAGGAGCTTGGAGGTTGTAGTGGTAAGTTAGAAGGAGAGCTGCGCAAGTTGCTTAGTCCCTGTGATACGGGGCTTGAGGTGTTCAGAGGTTGGGGGCAGCTGTTGCCTTTGTTATTATATGGGGGCAGCAAAGATACCATGGCGCAACTGGAGGGACTTGCATCTGTATTCGCAGGAACAGAAGTGTTGGTGCTCGATCTTAGACTGGATTTCCCGCAGGTAGGTTGCACGTTTTGTACCAGGGGTCTCTCCACAGCTGACGCTAAGGAGAGAGACGCCTGTCCGTTTACAGCACCGGACATTACAGCTGGAAGCGCCTGAGCAGGGGGAGCTCCGCAGCCCTGAAGAGGACCTGCCCTGGCCACTGAAGACGAGCGTTGCGCAGTCGTGACTGCATTCAGGGCTAGCTGTACGGGCTGCTTGTTCATTACAGCCACCTGGCTCCAAATCTGCTCTATGAGCTGCAGTTGGTGGATCTGCTGCTGCTGCAGTGACATCAGCTGATTCAGTATCATGGGTATGGCCATTGCGGTCGTCCCACCACCAAGCCCCGCGCGGAAGCTCTGGGAGAACTGCGCCACGGCTACTCTGGTGCTCTGCAGAGTCTCCAGGGTCACGTTGGTGTTTGGAATGCTGTAGCTCGTCATAGAAGATGGAGACGGGATCTGAGGTAGAGATTCGGCGGCCGGCTCAGAAGGAGGCTCGGGCTGCTCTGGGTCCGTGGATTTTTCATTGGATGGTTCCACTTCCATCGGCTTGTCTTCCTTTTCGCCGTATGCCTTTCTCATCCCGTCCTCACTCACGTCAGCCTCTGCAGGCGAGTGGCATCTCTCCGCGTCCTCAAAGTCGGGCGGGTCAGCGGGGCAGCTGGGCGCCGGCGAGAGCTCGGCAGGGTGGGAGAGCTTGGCCTCGCTCTCGCTCATGACGAGCACCGGCGCGTTCTCTGTGCAGCTCTGCTGGTGCTCGCAGAAGTCGGCCCATTTGAAGAACTCGCCGCAGCACTTCTCGCAGACATGCGTCTCCTCGCTGCCACTGCGGCTCTCGTTGCCGCTGTCTGCATCGTCCACCCCTTCCCTCAGAGGTACTGTAACAATAAAAAATGACCAAAAATAAGACAAAAATAAGCCCACAAGCCATACAATACAATCTCCCTACTGTCTCTTCCTTTTGTTTTAACATCAGTAAAATCAATTGGCCTCATTGTACTAATTGCCCTACTTCACCAATTATCAAGACCCAATTTTTGAATTCACTCTCCTAATTCCCATCTAATCCGTTTTTTTGCACAATCCATCACATTATGAGGGATTATCAATTGTGGCTACTGTTGCTTAATGAAATTCCATAGTAGCTATTGATTTCCAATACATTCATACAATTCACAGCTGCCTCATCTACTGTGGTACAAATTAAGGCTGTGATTGATTCATCTGGATTCTCCTTTGCCAATATCAGACAAGCTCACTTCCACAAGAATATAAAATATCATTTGGCACTTAATGTTTTGAAAATAATATGCGGTAGTTGTGCTCAACAGACTAAAACCTGGCCGCTTTAAATGCCGAAGTTTTTGATACTTATAATTATTCAAACATTATTTTCTATTCTGAACAATATTTGGTATGTTGCCTACATGTTTTTTTTAACTCTTCTAAAAATAAAATTTGAAAACTGCAGTTGGTTACTATCTTACTTACTTCTTCCTTTTTCTTATTAAAAAGTATATTTAACAAATGACATGCTGGTGCCCAAAGCCAAAAAGCCACTAATTAGTCCCACATGTTTATTTCCTGTTGTCGGAAATTGCTTCCTCTCCATGGGTCGCCTTCATATGCCAAATAATGAACATGGTTGTACTTCACACTGGATCAAACGTGTAACTGCATGAGAAAAAACGTGGGACGCCAGCCACATGCGTGTCACATAACATATGTGTACATGAAGCAGTGGTATAAGAACCTATATACAAATTAATAAGATATTACATTTTACATCCCTCCATCCATCCATCCATTTTCCAAACCGCTTATCCTTTTGGATCGTGGGCGGGGGGGGGGGGGGTGTACATTTTACATAAAGCATTAAATATATATGCTTAGCTTGTTAATTTGCATGAGAAATTGAGATTAAAT
>JAODJX010000049.1:6710638-6728888 GCA_026776945.1 Isichthys henryi | reverse complement strand
CCCCCCCCCCCCCCCCCCCCCCCCCCCCCCCCCCCCCCCCCCCCGCCCCGGCCCCCGCCCCCCCCCCCCCCCCCCCCCGTCTACATTTTACATAAAGCATTAAATATAGATGCTTAGCTTGTTACTTTGCATGAGAAATTGAGATTAAATGTAAATAAATGTTTTATATTAATTTTAAATGTGATATCTAAACCATGAGGTAAAAATCATAGAATAGAATCAAGCCGACATTCGTTAATTCTGAAAAGAAACACAAATGTATAACTAAGAATGCAAATAAATGCTGTTCCTGCGTCATTAATCTACACTTTTTAAATGGGGATTTTCTTGCTGAACTGCTGACGTTTCAGAGAAAAACAGACCCAGCTGTGGGTTGGTAGTGATTCATCCGTGAGAAAATGTATCTTACGATTTCCTGCCAAAAAGGAGGACCGACCACAGAACTTCTTCAGATCTTCTTTACCATAGTATTAAATAAGAGAACACCTGTCCTAGCCTATGTTAAGTTTGCCCCTCAATTTTAATTTAAGTTTTCATTTTTATAATTAATTTCGATGACCAATTCTCTCTGTCCTGTCAGTAAACCTCATCCAAAATATTACTAAAATGATTGAAAAGGCAAAGTCTAGCATTAAATTATTATTTTTTTTAATATAATTTTACATACCAGTAAGATATTTAAAATCACATCAACATTATTTTCGTTGACTTTTAGGTGAAATTCACATCAGATTCTACAGATAATCAGGGACATAACTAACTGTTAGTGGAAACGTGAAACATTTTTTTTATAATCTAGATGCATTTAACAAGGTGTCACAGTACAAGAATTATATTTAAGAATGTTATTTTATCTAAAGGGATTTAAGATGAAGACCATGGAGTCAGTTATTCAGTCAGAGCTAGTCAGAGTAAAAGTCTGACGTCCTTTAAAATTGTACAGAATGCATCCACGAAATTGACACCAAAGGCGGCACACTGTGCCATACGGATGCACTAATCATCGGCAGCATGTCCTTGGCTGAATCGTTTAAGTGCCATCGACATGCGCGTTTAATGCAGAAAAAATAAAAATAAACATATACCGGACACTTTAATTTAGGAAGATGTTTTATCTAACTTTACTTTTAATCTGATGTTATTTGATTGTGTATGTGGAACGTCTTACATGAAACTGAATGCTTATATTATGCTTTAGAAAGTCTAAAAAGCTAACTGACAATGTGCCAAACTTGAGAGACTTTATTTAGAAGGAAACAGTATGGTCAAATAAAATACACACATGTTACTATATGGATAAGATATATAGCTATTTTAAAGCAAGCTATTAGACTGATTTCTGCTCTATTATCATATCAAACTGAACAGAAAACAGAAGAATTCCTGTGCCGATGTATTGAAGACTCTTTTTCATACCTGAGCCTTAAGGACAGAGTAACAGTGAGTAATTTTTGCGCCATCGCTCTCACATTGAAATCAGGAACAAAGACTAATTTCCATGACACACTTTCTTTTCTCGTGAGACTGATCCAAGCGTGAGGTACTACGAGAAGGTTAACTAGATCTCCAAGGACAATCACAAAACTGCGCGACATCAATCAAAGCGTTCTTTTCATGAAAGCCATTTCATGACATTATGGGTATACATTTTGGATTAAACACTATATTTACGAAGACAAACTTGTCTAACTTACATAACCCTGGAACATTCATTATGTGTGTGAATATGGCTACAATGTTGAAGTAAATGATAGTAAAATCTGATAAGTGGAAAGAGAAATTCTCTTAAAACTCTTAAACAATGAAGCTGTAACTGACAGTTCACTGAAGTTAGATAAAATTCCTATTGTTCCCCACTGACTTAATTCAGTGACTATTCACGTACCAGAAGGCACAGAATTGCAAGAGAGTTGATCTTGAAAAATCCCTTCAAGCAGAGATACATTTTATTCTTTTTGTAGAATTCTCCAGGCCAGTGTGGTCACAGGAGCTGCTGGTGGGGCTTATGGTCAGGGGAGGGCACTGATGTGCTGAAGTCTCTGCGGATCCTTACTGACTCTCTGCCGCACACATCAAGATCTCCCTAAACACAGAACCTCAATCAGACTTTATCCGACGTAACTGTAAAGATCCAAAGGAAGTAATCACACATTAAAATTGTACTTGTGTGTTTGTGATTGTTAAACCATAATTAAAAGACTTGACGTGCAAAAGGCCTAACATTTCTCCAGGGCATCCATAGCACATGTAAGTAGGTGGTCTGGATGTCAGCTGCACATGGCTATGCTAAATTCAACAGGGAGACAGATTGCACCAGAAACGACATCTGAAGTAGCCGTCCTATCCCAACCTTTCAGGGATGCAGAAAAAATTCAAGGAGGAGTGCAAAAAATCCCAGGGCTGATCAAATGCTGGGAGAGCAAATCTGTTATTAATATACAACATTAATGCTCACCGCAACATAAATAGTGCAATGTATATCTGCTGTTCTTTATTCTAGTAACTACTTGCTACACCAGTGTTAAGTGCTAATTTGCCACAGAGTAGGAAGTGAACTTTGATGGTGGCAGGCGACTAGTTATGTACACGGGCAGGAGTCGAACGGGAGCGATTGCGGCAGGGATGTTGCTCAATGGAAAAAGACAGGAAAAGCCCAAATCGGAGCTTTATGGGAGTGGAGGTCGTGGCTGGGGAGCCGAAGTCAGTCTGGCTGAAGTGTTTGGCGGACTGACTGCTTCACCCCCCAAAAGGCAGGCAAAGATGGAGTTATCAGGCTGCTGTAGGGAAGTGACTCTAAAACACTCGTTCTTAGAGGTATGGGGGGGGGGGGCAACAAAAATTCGTTAGCACCCCCTGGTGCTTATCACATGCTTCAGGGATGTCACATGCAAAGACTATAATAGGCTACACCTGTTAGGACAGGAGACGGGCAAAGGAGCTTAAATAAGACTTTGTAATCACAGCTTTGTTAAGGAACTTAAAAAAATAAATGCTGTGAGACAGGCTGAAATCAACGCAGAACAGGTGAAAAGAAGTCAAACCTTAATTTGCTTAAGATGCTACTAGTCCAGCGCATTAAATTACAAAAATAAAACAGGTTGTAACACAGCATGACGGACTCCACTCAGGCAGATTTGTAAACTTGCCTATGTACCGAACATGTGTTTTTTTTTTTTTTTTAATATTTATACAATGTACCCATTTGTGAAATTGGTTCAGGTAATTCCTGATTTGTAGCAAGGAATTACCAGAGGTCAACACGAGCACATTACTGCGGGTGAATACAGACGTGCAGGCAACTGTACCCAACTAAAATCTGCTTGTCATTACGATTCTCTTAATCAAGAGACTGAATTTAAATGACTAATACAGGTCTGAAACGGATCAGCACGAGTAGGTACCATGCAATAATTAACTAATTACTCATTCGTGACTGAAACGCTATCTGGAATCCCAATACACGGAAATGTATCAAAAGTTTGTTACGTCATTCAAAGTTAAAAAAGGCTAATTTTCATAATGGAATGGAATAGTTACAAGTGAAAAAAACACCGTAAGCCACTATGCAAAACCTTCCAAAACAGAACTATTGTGACGTTGAGGCTTGTGTTGTTTTTCAAGAAACACGATATAAACACACACACACACACAACATTCTGATAGCCAGCAGCATGTACAAATGACACACTGTTATTTTCCCTTCTGTCATTGTGTTACATTAATTCATGAGTGTTTGAGTGAGTGCACTTCCTGAGAGCTGTTAAAGTAGCTATGTGAAATGCAGAGTGTGACCCTTCCCTGTGCACGAGATAAGCCCCGCCTCCTTCCTATTCTTTGTGCATTTTCTCTCTGTATACATGCGTATGTCAATAGGCAAGCCTCTGCATTCGATACCTTTGAAGAAAGTAATCATTTTCGTACCTGCTCACCTGACTGTGGCGCTCTTTTTCTAACTTAATTGTACTTAAAGCTGTAGGAGCTGACTGCCTTGCTTCTCGACTTCGCATGACAGAAAGTCGAACAGGGCCCGCATAGGAGAGTCCAACCCTCTGTAGTTGCATCCCCTGTGAGATGCTCCCCTGATGGATGCCATTTTGTCACAGGCCGTAATCTGCGCACTTTCCAGCTCTCCGGGTGTCTGATAAAACAACGTATACTAAGGCCGTGAAATGTATCGAACCCTAGTGATTCTGTAAAACTGCATGACTCTGATTAAATGGTGTAACTGACTGCAAACCACTGAAGGGTCCCGAGCAAATAAAATATGAAAAACAAAAGCAGCTCCGGAGACAAACAAATGTTCACACTTTCTTATTTTCGTTAAAGTATCTAAGAAAACTGTCACTTTGAACGTTCCAGGTCTGATAAACATCACCCTTAACAAATACGGATTTTAAACGTGCATTACGATAGTGTGGGTTATACATAAAATACACCATAAGCTCTTATATATAGAAGAGCAACATTTTCATCATTAAACTAACCAGCTTTACAGGGTATTTCAAGTTTTGAAAAATAAAATACACAAGGCATGCATGATTTCTGTGGTCTTATTTGACAGATAAAATGTAAGGGATTATCAGGGTTTGTCTATTTATATTTTGTATTATTAGTGAATTTCATATTTATATATATTCAAATACATCAAAATTCTCCATTTACACAAAGCGCATAGGCTTTCAGTTTAAAAAGTTGAATGATATTCTAGCCTTCAGAGACTAGAAAATGGAAATAAACACACATTCTTATTACACTGTTTATTAATAAAAGCTCATTGATTTTATATGCAAGGCAACTATCTAAACCTAAATTAATCGTTGTGGCATTTTCAAACGTGACTCATCCTCAGTTTTGTCTCTTTAGAAGAAAAAAAAATCCTTAATCACTTTGTGGTATTTATGGCGATTCTAGGCACGGTGCAGCTTCTAAGCTTTTTGCATGCTATATAAATACGGTTTTATTCAGAATTATTCACTGATATTGAATGTAGTTCTCCCACAGAAAGTCTCTTTCACGCTATTAAAAAACACCCTTTCAGCTGATCATGTAGTCAGTCACTGGAGGCGATACAAAACGAACCAAGTGTGAGAAATTCTACGTGATGAAGTAAACAAAACAATTTCCATAACAATGGGATGAACTTCATTTACCCAGGCATATGCAAGCGTTTCTTTAACTTCGTCAATTGAAATGGTGAGAAAAAGCAGGAGGGGGGAAAAAATGAGTGAAAAACAGCCCCGCCAAAACTTTCTGATGTATTTCACTTAGGCTTCTTGAAAATAGCCTGGATTGTACGTCAAAATAAATATGCTTAAATCATATTTTTATCTGAGAAATGTACAAATCTGTAAAGAAATTTCACCCAGAACACACGACTATCGTTCGTATTATACGTATTCATACAAAACTGTGATTGGATCTCGGTCACGTTTAATATAATATCATTACAAAAAGAGTAACTGGGCTGTTTTGTTCTTTTCTGTCGTTATACCATAAAGCGTGGATGGCACATTCAAATATTTCCGATTTAAAGTAAGAAAATCCATAGCGACATTCCCTATGATACACTGGAATGAAAATCCTGAGCGACAAATCATAAGACCCTCAGATATAGCCACTTATTTACAACCAGATGTACAAGAAATAGGTTGTAATCATGCAGACTGAAACGCCTTATCCACCACTATTTTCAGAAGATATACATTTTATGAGATCGCTTAACGGTGCTATTTAATTCAGCTAAAAATGACAGCGATATCTGTGCAGCTTTATCTGGCTTTAACAATTAAAGATTCATTTGAGTGTTAAGGATGTGTGCACGAAAAAGGCCACCACGTTTCTGCCAAATGTTCTTTACAGTGAGCTCATCTGCCTTTGTATGGAACATAAAGATGTATTAAGTATCACATAACAGGACACTGAGATCAAATGGAAAATGTTGCTGCTGCCGTCCGTCTCTCACTTACACCGAGATGGACCGTGTGACCCGCACAGTCAACTTTATAGCCACCATTCAGTTTTTCTGCTCGTTTTGCAAGCGGACAAAAACACGGATAAAGCGACGCTGTCACTTAATTCGGGCCCAGCATAAGGCGAAATAAAAAGGAAAAGGGGGCGCCTTCCAGTTTTTCTGGACGCTGCTCAGAATTCGGGAAAAGCAGTATAGCCTATTTAAAAAAGTCTTTATGAGACTCGCCCCAGAAGCAGTTTCATTCACCCTTTGCTTTGTGAAAAAAAAAAGAAAAAATATCATGATTATAATCAAAATAATAGCGATATCTTGGTATAATCATTTTAACAATTCGGGTAATATTGTTTACACTTTCTTCCAACGATCCCAGATAAATATTAGCTACAGTCAAATTAAGGTAAACCTTTCTAACCATATAAAGCCAATACAGGTAAAAACAGTCAAGGGGATATTTGCCGTTAAAACTACCCAAGAATGGAAGGTATAATTATTAGTGAGCAAACTTTGTGAAAATAACTGAAAGTACTGTGCCGTCTTTAAATTATTCCGTGCGGCCGATAAACTGCATATTAAGGAGACTCACCGTTTGCAGAAATTACATCAGCTGGCTCCTCGTCCGACTTGAGGTGCTGGGGGTTCGCTTGCTTGCGGCGGGACATGCTGCTGCTTCACTGCCTGCTCTTCCTGCCTTTAGCAGAGACATTAGCGGCGAGCGGAGGGGAAATGTCCGGGGCTGCCGAGTTGCAAAAGTACAGAAATTAGCCGGTGTTGCAGTTGCGCGGATTGCGCATGTCGGTATATAATTATGATAGTGAATAATGCATCGCGATTAATGGTGCTGTGTGAGAAGGATTGGCTGAACTCCAGCCGACACACACTGGCTATGGAAATGAGGGATGGACTCAGCAATTAGCCGCCTCACTCTCCGACTGTCCGGGTTCACTGTCCTCCTGCTGGAACTGCGCACCGGGCTGCGCCCACTGCGCCCCGCACGGGGTCCCGCTTGGAGAAGGTCAGGTATTTTTTGCGGGTCTTGCCTTCTTCTGGCTTGTGGAAACCCGATGCCCAGCCTTCGCGGAGCCCTTTTTTCACTCCATCTCTCTCCGCTTCGCTGCCACTGGCTTTAATACTTATTGAAAATGAAGCGTGGAACTTAACACTTTTTTTCTTGTCGATTTTAAGGCTTTATTGAAAACCTCCCTCTTTCTAATGCTGTGAAAATGTCAACTTTCATTCCTTTTTTACACGTTGCAGCGTCTTAGGTCTAGACACATGTTTTCCGTTGGTTTATTAATTCGATTCGTTTTAAGTATTTGTAAGAGATTTGGTTTTCCTTGCACATAACTTTAGATAAGTTTATTTGTGTTGGGTAGGTTATCTTTTATTGTTATTATTATTTTTTTACTATATACGCAGACACCAGTTCTTTGCCAGTCATACAAGGTGTAGGGTTTATTAATCCTGAGCCTCTGGAGAAATCAGTAATCGTAACTGGAACTGGAATTTTGCTATGGAGTCGAAGCCTTCCACGTCCTTGAGGCCATCATTCATTCAAAGTACCATTTACGAAAAAAGGAAGAAAAAAACTTTTCCAGTCTTGCTTTTATACGAGAAACCGTTTAAAACGCCTTAAATCCGCGTAGCGCATAATACCACGTTGGATAGTAACCTGGAGCCCCCGCTGAAATTTTCTGCTCCGTCTGCTCGGAACAAGACCATCTTTAAGTTACAATGCGCTGCCGTCCTTTTGCGTATTTTCATTCCTTTTACAAAGACACAGAAATAACAGGGCGACAATAAACGCTTGACTGTTGGCTATGATTAATCATTAGGTGATGACTGTTCTGTAAAAAAACATTTCGTGTTGCTGATGTCCTGCTTTGTAGCTCCAGTGCGCGGAAAGGCGGCTCGGCGTGTGAAACTCAGTCTCTGCACTACAACTTTTAGTAGGACACGTTGCGGTGTGTGACCGCTAGGATGTACTACACCGTTACTATTTGAACTGGCCTGTGTATGACAGCGCACCATTCTGAATTTAATACCATACCAAAAACTTATGCATACACGTTGACCCAGACGTATCAGTATGTATTTGAATTATGCATAATGGAATTAAACCAGGAAAATTAATAAAATAGTTGGGATTTTTTTTTTTTTTTGTGCAACAATCACCATAGCACTAAGATAAATAAACAGATAAAATCAAGTAGAAAAGGGATATGATTTTGAGAGAGGTTTTGGTGTTTTACCTAAATGTTGTTCTATTAATAATATAACATTGTCTTGTAAGTATAATAAATCCCTTTATTTTTCACCGGTTTGAGAAACGTAAGGAACTCAAGCAACAAAGTTTTAAACACTTACCCACAGATGTGAAAAGCAATGCAGTAATTTAAGTAACTGCCGCGTAAACGTAACGATACCAGACAATGTAAACATAGCAATAGCTAAAAATACGCACACTTATATTTAAAAAGATTATACAGTGACAGTCCACCAAAATGACATTTAAGGCCACGATTTCCAGTGCCTCGGTTCACATTGAGATACAGGTTACATTACATTTCGTTTAGAAATAGTGCCACCTGTTACTTTGCTTAATTTTCAAACTAAACATTAGGGCGGGATTCTTCTTGTCTTCTAAGTTCATGTACAGACTAACGAAGACAGGTAAACGTATTGCTAAATTAATTTCTGCTGTGATAAATGTGGATGGAAGGGGAATGTATAAGGCTCTGTTCACGTCTTATATTCATATATATATATAAACAAATTAATTTATCTAAAAGTGAACAAAGAAATACAGCACAATTTTGACAAAAAAAATAGCAAAATTGTGTGTGTGTTAATTCCTTTATTTATTCGTCCATTCAATCATTAGTCAATTGATTCCTTCATTTAATCAGATCCTGCCTTTCTTAGTGTTAAACCCCTCCCCCCGCGGCGTCTCTGCGTCTATAATAGTGCGTGGCTGTCATTGAAAGGGTAAGATATTCAAATGCTCAGCTATTTTCGCCATTTTACATTTACTTCTCAGGTCAGTTTCTCGGGAAGGGTCACTACATTTTATGTGATCACTTCAACAAAAAGTTCATATATACTTCAAATGAATGGGCATTTCTTTTAGCCATGAGGTACATTTAACATGTTTTTTTTTTTCAAAGACGACCAGTTATTTGGATGCAACAGGCCGAAATTGGGTCCTTTTAATTTAATTTTATATGATATTTTTGTTACTATCAACACGCCGATGTAATTTGAGGTTAATTAAATATCCGGCATAATTATAACATTCTCAAGCACTTGGTGACGATTAGACCTTTGGCGGATAATACCAACCTCAAATATTTTAAAGCAATCCTTTAAGGGAGAAAGTTAATTTGATTTACAAAATGGAATGAAACAATGTAAAAGCCTTCCTGAAAAACGGGATTATTTTTAACCTCATTTTACGTTTTTCAGTAGCATAGATTTCCGCGTCATTATTTGTTGGTCGTGACGAAGAAGAGCCGCCGTATTTGAAAGAAAACTTTCCCTCCCTCATCATTACAGGACGAAGACTAAAAGGTTGTTATTACTTGGTGTTAATAGATTCAGCCCATTCAAGACAAAATCAGCTATTGATAATTGCGAGAAGTATGCAGGGGCTACTGTATCGATCGGTATGTCCCTTATTCCCCTGGTATACAGAGATAAGAGGAGACACTCTTTAGTGCAATATAATTTCTTTTGACCTATCTGCTCGCTACAGACTTATGATGAATAGCCAGAGTGGCTGAAGTCCTTTATCAGGAAACTCGCCCCTTGATATAATATTGATTCTTTATAACTAGCTCGGCACACAGAAATCAAACTGTCTTGTTGGCCGTCATCATCATCAATATCATCACAAAAGCGCTGAAAAAAAGATCTCACGAAATGCCCCAATTCCTTTATTACTTATTCGTCTGATTCTCTTTAAAAGATGCACAAAAGATATGGTGTGTGTGTGTGTGTATATATATATATATATATATATATATAGTACTTACTATATCTATAGTACGTAGAAAATACACACACACACATATATGTAGCAAACAAAATTAAAACATATTATTTCACTCTTTTATTCATCATAAAGGCTGCAATTTTCGATTGCGTCTTGACTGTTTAGTAACCATAACGACGTGAACTTCACAAAAATACCAAATAATTTGTCAAGTTGCTCGGTAACAGTTCGGAGTCTTGTATAAAACTGTCGGTTCCTAAATTCTGTTTTTCGTGAAATATTGCAGAAATATTCCTTCATAACGCCACAAAGGTATAGCAGTAAAACAGTAGATTTTGTGCAAATGAATGCAATACACCTGAGTTATAAAATATAAGGGTTGTGATCGAATTCTTCAGGATAGTGATTATAATTATGGTTAAACTCTTAGTATTGATCTATTCAACGATCTAATACGTAAACATCTAACAGGTATTCATTTATTTGTTTGTTTATTTATTTTAAATGTGTAGCGATCATATCGCGCAATTAGAAATACGCCCCGATACTAAAGCTAGCAGACCCTGGAGATGTTGCGCCAGTACCGCGGTGTCCGAGCCGGTGATGACGACACCTGGGCTGTGACTTGTCCTTCTGGTCAGTTTGAAAATGCGACACAGGACCCGTGGCGGGTGGGGGTACAGGAAATCACACATTAATACACTTAAGACTTAAATGCTTACCCATTTTATTTTAGCAATATAATGCAAGGTAGGGGCTTGAACACGATGGAATGTTTGTTTTTATAAATTAAATATGACATTAACGTTAAACAGATGGATACCTTTAGAAACTAAAAGCTGAGTTAAATTTAAAATGTTAAAATACGAACAAATGGTTTGATTGATATTAGTATTATATATCAATTAGGTTTGATTTTTTTTTTATGTTTGAATTATACGACGAGGTGGAAAGCCATTGCTGTAACCCGATCCAAGCAGATTTAGGCAGCTGGGCAGGATCGCAGAGAGCGGGCCGGTGTGGACAGATGGAGCACCATACGCGCCGAGAGAGGCCACGCTTACGTGGATGTTGGACCGGACCTCAGAACCTCTTACAGCCGTCCGGTGCGCGCAGACTTCGGCACCTGCTGCCGGTGGCCCGTGTGTATAAATAGAGTCATTTTCAGGGATTTCGCTGCCTGTGATGTGCTTTTAGGTCTGCACCTAAAAAACAGTGTCTGAAATACAGCTCTAATTAAATCACAGTGAAACACCGTAAAAGGATTTTAAATTCACGCACGGTGGGAGATGCGGAGGAGTCAAACGTTCAAAAATCTTTACGCAATTATCCTCAACCTAATTGAATATAAGGTTACTGAACAACGGACTTATGTAATGCTGACAGTGTGTAGGAATAAATTCATTCGACCTACGAGCAGTAAAATATATCGATCAGGAAGTCTGTTTTAAGGCAGCGTGATTAAAGAGGCTACCTTGTGTCACTGCACTTATTGGCAAAAAATAATCTCCAGATTCGGCAGATACTCAGAAACTGCCTCAGTCTCGTTGAAGATTGATTAACTACATGCAGGTTTCATGAACATCTGGGTCTCAAAATAAAGGAGTCCCAGGCAAGCAGCCGAATTAGTTGTGAATGGATCTGAGTGATTTCGACACTTAGGAGTTATTGATATTTGATAACTATAGAGTGAGCTTTTATGCTCTTGACATTGCTAAAAATGACGTTTTATATTTCAGAAATCAGGGGCCATTATAATAAGTCATCATTACTTTGCTTATGAAATCTTGTTTATCATCTTAACACATTTACCGCATAAATTCTTTTTTGTGGAAATTGCATAATGTCAGATCTTGACGTTCTACAGACAGTTGGCGATTTAAGGTGTTTCTTGGGATGTCAAGTTCTCATATGAAATGGGAACATTTTTCTGTGTGTTGCTGGGGTTCCTTCCTAAGAGAAACAAATGTGAGGAAATGATGACGGAGTACGGAAAAACACAGCGTGTCTCCCAAGGTGGAAAACGTAGCGTGACACAGGAGATGAAAGTGCTTGGGTCTCCCTGCCACAGCAGCCTGTGCTCCAGACGCTGAACGATAGTGGCCAGGACAAGGATTATCTATCTACCCCTCTGAACCACCTCTGCTGGCCGAGAGCCTCCACATCATTTATACAAAGAAGAATATGAAGCCACAAAACATGTGGCATGTTGGTACTGTCCGCCTGTGTTTACCGTATGCATATGAATCACAGGGCTGTATCTTCTGAGAAGCATCAAAGCTACTGCACAGCAAGCTGAGTGGCAGGGGCGATTCTAGGGAGACTGGGGGCCCCAGGCGGAAAACTCCATGGGGCCCTCCAACGCTCCCCACCCGACATGGTAAAATTTATGACCATTATTTTAGCGTGAATTCTAAATTAAGAATTTAACGAAGAGAATTTAAGAAACACAATTCCTTTATTTTCACTTCATTGTAAAAAATAAACTGAATGCGCAAATAAAGGAGATTTTGTCGTTGCAGTATATTATGTAATTGGCCCAGCCTGGGGGGCCCCAGGTAATTGCCTGCCTTTCCCGTCCTGTCTGCTGTTCGGGTACCAGCAGAAGAAACAGATGATGGATTGGATTTATCAGGAGTGGGCGCCACAATAACATCATCAAGTTAAACTAAAGGCGCATTTAAATATCTTAATGAGATACGTTATTTTTTTTTTCTCCATTGCTCGTTTTCTAAAGTGCACGACCTCATCCGTCACCCAATGCCACGGTGTAAAAACGGAAGGAGAAAAAAGATCTGATTGTTCCTGCACAGCGCATGACATCACTCACCAAGCAATTATTTGGCAATGATAAACACGGAGGCAGACACGTCGCATCCTCTCTGCCAAATCTGCAAGAGTCGATTAGCCAAGGCAGCATCGATTAGAAATTGGGGGGGCCGGGGGCTGCAGGGTAAGGAAACCAAAGAGCATGAAACATAACTCCTCCCCAGCGTGAGCGGTGTGCTTAGCATGTGTCACTAATAGTGACAGACCCTAGTTTGGCAGAGGCTTTAGGAAGCAGATTTTGAATGTGACCATTAATGATCAAACTAAGTCATATTCGTGGTATTATCACGACCTGGCACCGCATGGCGGCCTGGGATCAGTGTTTTAGTGACCAGAGGAACAGGTCGTCTTCGTCTCGCTTTACCAGAGACATTGAGTTAAGATTTTTAAGGCATTACAATTAGTGAATGCAATCTTTATATTCATATAAGTAAAAACACACACAGACCGGATAGCCCTTCCCAGATGAATGAGCTTTTAAGGATTTTAAGATGCATGTTCTAATTGCTTTGCTGGTGACATCATTTTAACTATGTTGTGTTGTTATTCGACAGTGCCTTAATAAATGGAAGCACTCATTTTCAATGCCTGCCGAAAATGGGTTCATTGGAATTCCATTTAACTTTCATAATAGTCATATCACCATTACAGCACATATCACTGATATGATTCCTGTGTTGTCATAAATAATAATGCATTTATTACTATAAGATGAATAATTCCCATACTCCTTGAACTTTGCCCCATTTTTCAAATATAAACACTGGTTAACACAAGCAGACCTTTTCATTTATGGAATCAATGTCTGCTGTTGCAAACTAACCACAGACTGCGGTCCTTTGCCCATGTAAAAGGGTCAAATGCAACATTACCTCTTCTCTTTAGGCTGAAACCTTTTGATTATATCCCCTTAAAGAATGATCCTATAAAAGCCACAGGGAGCGATGTAAGGGGGTACAAGTGAAAAGCTATCTACTGCTCTACACAGCAAAGGGATAATCATGAATTATACCCTCAACAAAGCCTAGTTCCTTGTATAATTGTGCGACATAATTTTTCTTAAATATCATAATAAATCATGGCAAAAATCAATTCAGCAGTGCACAACTGTTCTGGTCTGATAACACATCAATCAATATTTAGTATTTAGATTTAAATTACTACACGGCAGACTGGAAGCCCCTTAAGAAAGAAATATTATTCCAGATAAAAGATCCTGCAGGTTCGCCTACAAAAGTTGTTCCTGGTGTCGCTCATCAACCTGTCAGTCTTGGCGGTGATTTAGAAGCCGGGGAGTTTTCACAGGCACTGTGAGACCCAGGGCTGAGACAACGTGTGCGAAGGAGTGTGTGTCTCCAGCTGCCCCATCTGCTGCTGCAAGGCATGCTGGGAAGTCTACAGTGCGAATGCGGAGAAGGGGACTGTTACTGAGTGTTACGCTGCAATTTAAGAAATAATACAAAATCAGAAAAAAATATATACATATATCTTTATGTACCAATATCTATATACATGTGCATGGTATGTTTTGTAGCTGGCATGTATAATTTCTTATTGGGCTGTTGATGTCGTTTGCCCTTTGACCTTTGACAGGTCATTAGGTCACAGACAGTGCATGTGGCAGGCTATCTGCACTCGTTCTGACTGTTTAACAGACATACAGGCATGCTAGCCCTCTTGAAACAATGTGGCATGCCCCGTCTCCATCCATCCACACTGCTTATCAAGGATGGGACCACAGTGAATACAGAGGCTGTCTCAGGCAGCAGAGGACACAGAACATCTTGCACAGCGGTCCTTCACAGCGGTCGAGACTATGGGGGATCGGCCCTAAATATGTGGCTTCGAGTTACAATCCAAAAATTTACTTCTGCACTGTGGTGAGACATAATCAGGAAATGAGTTCATTAACCGGAGGCTCAGCTGTATGTAAGAGTGACAAAACCCAGGTTAGGTACATTAAAGCACCCCCCTCACTCTGTGATGTGTGATGTAAAATGAAGTGGATGGCAGCCCTCTCCTTTTCAAACTGGCTGCATCCGTCCCCCCCCCCCCCCGCCAAACAACCAGCTGTAACCCACTTAAGACAAGTCCGGTATTTTTGGCTTTATTAAAAGATGCATCAGGTCCTTTCTGCAATCAATGGCTTTGATTAGAGTTCAGGAAAAAAATGTTCATCAAAAGAACCGGTTATGTCAAAACTTAAAAACGTTTCAAAAATGCAAAGGAACTCAACTGGCATCTTCCCAATCCTGCCCTAGAATAAGATGCTAACTTGAATTTTGCTTGAGTACGGTATTTGTACACATGGGTATTACTGGAAGCTGACAATTAAAATCTGACTGCACGTTATTATGGGAGAGTCGCGTTTATGCGTCTGCGTGTGTGTGTACATGCGACTGTATGCGCCTGCAGTCTGAATGGGCGCAGGCTGGCGTCGAGGAATACATCCAGGAAATGACTAAACCTGATAAACAAAAGCCAGCCACAGTGAATCATTCCACTGGCTCATTGCGGTTTGTGTAAAATACCGTAAGCGGCCACACAAATGTGTATGGGGGTGGAACGTGGCTGCAGGCTTTCCCAAGATCAAATATAGCAATGCCACTGTCCCGTGGCGTGGGGATCGCCGTGTTGCTTTAAATATGCCTGTCGGAGGTTATATGAAGTCAGGAGAAGCTGCAGAGTGAGAAAATTGTCAGATGAGGCTTTTTTTAGGAGTGTTATGATGATTCAGCATGATTTTTTTAAATTACTTGGACAACTGGTCCTTATGCAGAGGGAATGTATCTGTAAACTAGGCTCCTGTGCTTTGCTTGACGTTAGTCATCTTATTGTTAAGAATGGAAGGAGGAATTACTCACATCCATCCGTCTACATCCCTCAAGGTTTCCCTTAAAAAACCATATCAACTGGCTGGTGTGAACAATGGACTAAAAATAATCTGAAGATTAGGATATTTACAAGATAGATGGCTGTTGCTATTCATCCCGGGATGGGGGATTTAACAGGTGGGACTTGCGGGAAATAGGGTGTGTGAGCGGGTATACCTATCCTTATGGGGACACAATGTCCCCTTAATGTGATAAATATCAGTTTTTTTTCCTTATGGGTACCGGTTTCCTGGTTATCTATTTTATAAAAATCAGTGACCTGCTATGGAAAAACTAAAAATGCGAAAACTCTTGTATTTTCCTTGGTTACTTATGGTTATATTTAGGGCAGGGTGGGTGTTAAGGTTGTCATAGTTAGCGTTAGCATTTTTCCCATAGAAGTGAATGAGCGGGCCTCATAAGGGTAGGTATACCCTACGTGTGTGTGTGTATGTGTGTGTGCGTGCCTGCATTAGCTTGCGTTAGTGATACGTCCGTTTATAAATACCTTCCTGAACCAGTCATTTATAAATGACAATAAAGCTGAACTATAGCAAGACAATTTGGGAAGGGAAAAAAAGTGTAGAATGAGAGAAGTAAGAGGGTCTCTGGGTGGAATGACAGACAGCCACTAGATAGGGTGCTCTAGTTCATGTGGGGTGTAGGCTGCCTGAACTGGAAAATTTTGATCACTTTAATTTGCTATATCCAGCGTGCCTGCCTCTTTTGTCCGGTGCTTTTATCAAGGTCTGTGAGCTGGTATTGATTTTTTTATTTTCTATGTTGGATAAGAAGACAAAGAGTTAGGCAGAGAAGCGAGTGAAGACCTTTCCTCAGATTGCTGCTATTCTCTGGCTTATTGCATCCTGTCGTTTGTGGTTTCAGATGATGTCCAGTGTGTCAGGTCTGCCTCGGGCAATAAACAAAGTGAATAACATCAGGCATGAAGTCAGGAAGCGAGGCCCAATGGAAACAAGTAAAAAACAGCTGCAAATAAGAAAGTATATGTGCAGTATAATGCGACTGTTATATGTTATTTTATCCTACAGTACATGATGCAAAACATAATGACAGGTAATTCAAAATGTATTCATTAAAAACAGTTTAAAAATCCAGCTAATACTTTTTAAGATTTTGCTCTTATCATGGATACAAAACAGTTACTACTGTTTAACTATTTAACATCCTCATTAAAATACAGTTTCCCTCTTAAAAAGCATTCAAATCACCTGCACATCTTCAGAGGAAACAAAAGTGCATTACAAGAAACCGTTAATGTATATGATGCGCAACAGACTGATTTACAGCAGTTCATCCCTAAACCTTTAATACAATTGCAGCATGTTAATGGCATCCTGAAAAACTGGATTTATGCTCCCCTCGTTATCATATAACATCATACTGCAAGACCAAAGTATGTGTTTATATACTGGAAGTCAAGTGGTAGTGAGGCAGACACACAGACAGGAATTTCAGCATTCTGTATTTACAGGTTTCTAAATATCCGGTCATTTTTAACCCACATTGCTAAATGATGACTGTAAACACAAAGAGTTTTTTTTTTATCAGATTTGGATTTAAATTTGAGAAAAAAATGCCATTCTTATGAGTTTTTTTTTTCTTTAACAAATGCAACAGAAAATGCCTTGAATTGCTTAACCACGAGAGTGTGACTGGAAAAGAAAGCTTTATGCTTCTGGTTAAATTCAGGTTTCACGTTCTAGAGCAAATTATTTTGAGGACTGATTTCTAAGAAGCACTACTAGATTTAGCAAGGAAAGTAACATTCTCCATGACTCATCAAATGTATTAATAATTGATTAACAGCTCCATGAATATTTAAGAAGAAAAATATTATTTCGTTAGACCTTTATGATGTCAGATTCTGAATAAAGAATGACCAAATATGATTAAACAAAAATGTGTAGTTAAGATTTTAAAATGTTAAATATATGTAGGCCTTTTTTACACAATGAGGTATAGTTGAAACAGAGGAACTGCTGCGTATGGGAAAGATGTGGCTGGTAGCTATGCAGGTTTAAAGACAATAGCAACCATCTATGCGCTTTGTGACGCATCGCTTTCAGGATCTTCATTTTCAGACGATTCAATTTCAGACCCTTCACTTTCAGATACTTCAATTTATGATGCTTCACTTTCAGACGGTTCTTTTTCACATGCTTTCATTTCAGATGCTACTCTTTCACATGCTTGGACTTCATATACTCCATTTTCTGATGCTTCACTTTCAGATGCTTCAATTCCTGATGCCTCATTTTCAAATGCTTCTCTTAGACATGATTTTACTTCAGGTGTGTCATTTTCAGGTGGCTTGCTTTCAGATGCTTATCTTTCAGATGCTTCACTGTAAGACTATTTTCAGGAGCTTCACTTTCAGGTGTTTCAGGCGTTTCACTCTCAGACGCTTCACTTTCAGACATTTCACTTTCTGGTGTTTCACTTTCAGATGCTTCACTTTCAGGTGTTTCAGGCGTTTCACTCTCAGACACTTCACTTTCAGACATTTCACTTTCTGGTGTTTCACTTTCAGATGCTTCACTTTCAGGTGTTTCAGGCGTTTCACTC
>JAODJX010000049.1:6700172-6710538 GCA_026776945.1 Isichthys henryi | reverse complement strand
TCAGACACTTCACTTTCAGACATTTCACTTTCTGGTGTTTCACTTTCAAACGATTCACTTTCAGGTGCTTAATGTTGAGATGCTTCACTTTCAGGTGCTTCTCTTTGTCCTGATCCAGCACTGTATTGGCCACGTGCTTGTTATGTAAGTTCTTGTACTTGGACATTTCTGTCCTGCTGTTGATCACAAAGAGCCTCACGCCTCCAGTGCTTGAGGAGGTTCAAATGCCACCCCCAGCTCTGTTTGTCTGGCTTTTTGCACACACTCTGCACATTGACAAAGATCCAATTTCCTTCCCCAGTCCAATGACACATACATAGGATAACTGGCATCTATGTATTTTATCATTTGTTTCTGCACTCTATACAGTGAGAACTGTGCTTAAATGTGCTCTCTAAATAATTTTGCTCACTTATTTACTACCAATAACTAACCCATAGTGTATGATTGTGTGTGTGAATCTATGTGTTCTGCAATGGGCTGGCATCCTATCTAGCCCGGTACACTTTGCTATCTGGGTCGGGCTCCAGGCCCCACATGACTCTGACTGGACGTGCTTTTGGGAAGATTCAGCTTCATTACAACATAAAGAATGGGCTGCTTTCATTCATTTTCCTGATATTTTACTTGTGAGAAGTTATCTCTGAGGATGCCAGAGCTCAGGTAAATGCTGAGAACAAGCATGACCTTAAGACGCATTTCAGGACAAGAGACTGATATAAGATCTCAGTGGGGATCTCAAGTCAAATGCTTCTCTGTCTGCAGAGTTAAAAATGAGATATCTGGTACAGAAGCAGGGCTTTTAGCAGTGACATCGTCCTGTTGAATAGCATTGAGCCATATCACATTAACACTGTTCTGCGCACCTGTCTGATCTCAAGCATCATGTACTCTCCAAGCCAGCGTTGTCACATCTGCCAGCAATAGAGCTTCTCCTGCAGCACATTATTGAGAATATGTTTCCCTGGCTGACCTATGGGGAAACAGCAGGCTGTGAAGTTAGGCAAGGATGAGGAGGGACATGAAGGGTGTAAGGGTTTGTGGCCCGCGAGACCAGAAGCGTCATTTGCTAGAGTGGGCCGTAAACTCCGTGCTTACAGGAAAAGCGGAGGGGGAAAAAAGCGTCTCCTCATTTTCGCTGACAATCAATGTATCATCCTTTGACAGACTATTAGTGGTCTGTTGACCTGTGTAAAAACTGCATTTCCGAAGAAAGCAGAAAAGCATTTGGTGTCCGCTTGTCGACAGATCCTCGTCCCTGTGAAGATACACAGGAATATTGAATTGAATTGCCAGTGGTTGGAACGCTTGTGCTTTCAATAAAAAAAGCCAAGGGCCAGAGATGGATCACTTTATATATTTCATGTCTTCAGTTGTAGCTGACATATAGGCAGTGTTTATGATTCACAATGCATGTCCAGGTCACATGATCTGTGCCTCACGTTGTCTTGCATATGCATCGCTGCAATTGGACCCTAGGATTATGTGTGTGTGTATTTCTCAAGCTGTTGCAAGCAGACTTCCTTTGAAATCCATTTAATGTGTTGCTAATCTTTTGTGTTCCCGTTCTCTCTTTTCCGTTCTCTAGGGAACCCAACTGTCAAAGTGGTACGAAGTGTTGTCATGTTGCTACTGTTGCCAAGTGAATCACGTAATGTAGTACCTCTCAAATGGGAGGATGGCAGTCATACAGAAACCCACAGAAAGTAAGTGACGTAGACAAGGTGGAGTAAACTAAATGCTATTTCTGATTTTGCATTTAATTTTTATTTATTTTAGCTGAAGATTTTATCTAACGCGACATACATTTTTGACAGCATGGGTGTCATGAGGTCCCATCAATCGGGGCTATAGCCTCGATTATTTTAACTCCGATCTTCCTTCAAAAACAAAGAAGTGAAGCTGCGGGTGAACTCGACTTAGCCCAGCTAGAAACTCCCCTGTTTCAGAGAAAGTAGGGTCAGACAATCCCCGTGGCAACCGGTGGAGAAAAGCCTTGCTTAGGGGTCCAATGGTGAAATCGCTTCTGATCAAACGTACTGAGCATCATTAGGCTCGCACACAAAATAATGCAAATAATCACATGGTATTCTGCTAAAACCCAGAACTTTACTATCTGCTCAAAAGCCGACCACAAAGGGACTCAAACCCACAATCTTCTAGTCCGAAGTCAGACGCCTTATCCATTAGGCCACATGGTCACACGGGCACCTGGGGAAAAATACATACTATGAGTCATATAAAAAATACTGCTTACTCTATATCAGTTTCTTAATTAACCTGGTCCACATTTTTGCTCCCTTCTAGCTCCCTGCCAAACAGTCCTCTTTTTTTGCTCCCTCCCAGCTCCCTACCAGGAACTGAGAGGGAGCATCTATGTGGATCGTCTGGGGGTCCCTGAGGACCAGTTTGGGAATTTATGTCCTAAGAAGAAAGAAGTTGAAACACATTCAAGTCCTTTGAAGTGACTGGATAAAACTCATGGGGTAACTTTACTCAGAAATAAAATTTCTGTATGACGGTGACAATCCATTTATTTCCTCTGCATTCATGTACATGTGTATTCATGCACGGGACAGACGAGAATCTTAAATCCCGAATTCTGTATGCGAAGTGAATCAATCATTAGCTATGTACAGAGTATGTGCATACAGTATGTTTACAGGACCATGACTCTGAACTGGATATACAGTCTGGAACATGCCAAACAAAGAGCAGGGTTGGGAATTAAACCCCTATTGTTTTGCGATGGTCTGGAACGAAGATGGATGGGAGGAATGTGTGCAGCTCGTGTCACTCTCTCTATATATAGTAGGGTTATTGTGTTTTTTTAAGACTTGCTGTTTACCAAATGAAATTTTACCTTTATTCCCATTTCTCTCCTTTTCGGGTTGCATGCAAGTAAAGACTGCAATTAGGGGCTGCTTTATTGCTTGCACTGTGGTAATTGCCAAGTGGAGACTAAAGGTGGCCAATGTAAAGAATTCTTTCCTGATAAAGCCAGCTCAAATGCTAGCCTTAATCTCCCCGCTGAAGCGGTCGTGATTGGTCAGCATCCCCAGTACTGCTCTCCCATGAACACTTGGTAAAAACAATAGCAGAACATGCTCTGTGCTCTCCAAAGAAAGAACAACCCAACACGCTGTCTTTGCCTGCAATAAGCGCTTACATGGAAGTCCGTGACCCACATCATTTTGTGCGTCTGACAACACACTTAAATGCTGGATGATTGATGATCTGTGCTGGTTATTCTGACGCCTGGACAGACCTTGTTTAAGAGACATTCATGCATGAGAGTCCGCAGCTTGGGTCTGCCCAGAAAATTAATACAGCAGCTGCAATTTCCACATTCGCACCTCGCGTATGACGCAGTCGAAACGAATTAATCAAAGTCACCTTAGCCACACAAAACCAGGCATCAGGCGCTTATGTAGTCTCTTGGAAAAGTAAATAATTCTACATATTTTTCTATAATTTATTTTTACATCAGTCCACTATATTAGGAAAAACATGAGATGATTAAGTACAACTATACACCTATTACATTATGAAGTTCCCTTCAGAGTTTGATTAAAAAATATAATTCCTTTGGGTTTCCCTCATTCACTGTAAAACAAGCAGGCTTTTGGTCCTGATGTAACTGATGTTGACCAGGCGGGGATGGAGCGCCCAGTGTTCACACGCACCACGGCACTCCAACAGGCCTCACAATTATCGGGCCGTGCTGAGTACCCGGCCCCCCCATGCAGCGCACTAATCAGGTGTCTCACGGTGGCACCTGGGGGGATATTTATGCTCAGCGAGCTCCGGCACATTGGGACAGCAGTGCCAATCTCTCCCTGGGGCAGACCGCGGATGTCAGCGGTGTCAGGAGGTTGGAGGAGGTCCTACTAGATGCAGATACAGCGTAGACTGAGGAAGCCCATTTTGACAGATCTGTCAGCGACCCGTACTGGAAACAGCCCCGTACTAAGCTGCCTTTGTTCAGATGACACAGTTTAAAATTAAACTTGATCTAAACAATACAGTAAAAAATAGATGTACAGATAGACAAAAAAGATTTCGAAAGAGAGGATCTCGCACACTGAGTATGCAGATTGTGGCAGGGTGAGGGTGCTGGCCTGTGCAGAGATGGAGCCCACCAGCTTGGTATTATTAAGACCATAGTCAAAGCAACTTAGCAAACCCACAAAGCCATGAAAAATCCAAATCGTCCGGAAAAAAAATAATTACATATGCTGCAGCCTTCCTTAATGCTCATTTTTAATACAGTGTAACGTTACCTTCTGCTATCTGCGCCTGTTTTCTTTAACTTCAGCTTGCTTCTCCACCACTACAGAGAAATGAATTTAATTGATTTAATTTGTTAATTGGACATTGCCCTTTTTGGAAAAGTACTCCCGGCTGTATTATTCAGTGGTTAGGGTTGGGGGCACTCCAGGCCTCCAGCTATAAATAAATTTTGGTGGGGGTCCAGCGGTTTCTCAGTCGATTTTGCTGTGCAGGGGGAAGCATCTCCATTGACCTGGGGGAATCCCTCTGGGTAAACTGCAGACAGGAGGGGAGTCCCCTTTGGTACATAAAAAAAATATTCAAAATGGTTCATGCACTGCCCTAACCCTAACCCTACATATTGTTGAGGCGTGTAACCCGAACACTACATATTGTTGAGGTGTGTAACCCTAACACTACATATTGTTGAGGTGTGTAACCCTAACGCTACATATTGTTGAGGCGTGTAACCCTAACGCTACATATTGCTCAGATGTGTAACCCTAACAGTGCATATTGCTAAGGTGTGTAACCCTAACAGTGCATATTGCTGAGGCATGTAACCCAAACACATTGCATATTGCTGAGCTTTGGAACCTTAACACTGCATATTGCTGAGGCATGTAACCTTAACGCTACATATTGCTGAGGTGTGTAACCCAAACGCTGCAAATTGCTGAGGCGTGTAACCTGAACACTGCATATTGAAGTAAGGAGTCACCCTGGCATGTAGCCACGTAGTAAAATTATGGGTTTGAACCTCCTACCGGCCTGGGTTGGGGTTAAGGCTATCCCCCGCCACACCATGCAGTGATCCTCTATCGAGTGTGTTACTTTCAAAAGCTTAATTTGCCATCTTTGTATATATAAACTGAAAAGATAAAACCACCACTGCCAATCCAACCACTGCTACTGTTAAACGCTGATCTTTATGTAGTATGGCTTACTGATCAACAGCTGCATAGCAGTGAGGGGCAGGCCATATGAATGCAGAATCACTGCAATGCAGAATCACTCACATAATTGTGGGGTAGTTATTCTCTCCTTACAGCTCATATCATCTTACTGACTTTTGTCTTACAAACTTGCTTCATTAATAAATTAAGTTTTGCCCCCCCATCGGTGACTACGAATGTTCACCATGAGAAAGACCAACAGAGGTGTGCCTCACACAGATTAGGGGATGCACGACTTGGAGGAGCAGTGCCCGGCTTTATGCTAATCTTCTCCTTGTGATGGTGCGTGTTCCTCATCCACCATGCAGCAATTTGTCACAGCATGGAGACTTGCCTACAACATCTGGTGCCTCTGTTCACCACGTGTAATGTCAAAAACTCCTGCAGCACATTCCAGCACTTATTCATTTTACGTTACTCCTACTGATGGTGAGAGGTAATCATTCACAATCACCCCAGCCTGAGAGAGGACCAGCGCGGTCTGAGACATGGGGGCTGTTTGACCGACTTTCTTTAAAAATGTTGGGATGTTGATTTGATACCGCCATACCTCCTTATGAAATCACTTAATCATTTTCCGCTGGCAACACATTTTTGAATAGAACCGTGTCTTCTTTATCTCAGTGGGGATATCCATTAAACCAAAGTATGAGGACAATAATTATAATTTGCAGATAATCCACTTAGAGCTTCATATCAAGCTGAGAAAATGAGCTGTTATTATGTACTAAAATGACATGAGGACCAGGGTCACAGTGGTAGGTCATTATAATAGTCCCTACCTAATGTCTCCAGCAGGTGATTCAGTCATGCTTCTCCTGATTCAAAGCATCTACAGTGAATCGCAGCTGTTATAGTTAGAGTCAGAGGGCAGGAACTCAGGCCTTGTGTGCTTAGCCATTAAGACCTGCATGAGATACTCATCTCATACGCAAAGTCATGAATAAGACGACCAGTGAACCAGGCACTGCACAAAAACACACGAAAATCTGTAAAGTCTAAATATTCATCCCAATACATTTGGTCCTGACATTAACCAATGACCCTCTGAAATACTTCAACAGAGACAGAAGATGGTAAATCAACATCAGCAAAAGTCCCGACAGTCAATATATAAAATTACAGGCTCTAGGCTTGAATACACTTTTTTTTTTAATCAACTTACCAGTGAAACACTGACAAATATTGTAATAGCTGCTACTTCTGATTGGTGTTACCGTGGATGTGGATTTGGACTAGACAAAATAAAAGTCTTCAGGTTCATTAGCCTGGAATGGGACAGGGTTGGGTTTCGCTGAACACTTAACTGAGGTGAGGGATTTAATTTGATATCTTCAGTGAAGGTAGTTATCAGTAATTGCGAAGCTGTGACAGTCACTTTGGCATCTCTGAAACAAATAAAGAGACGCGAACGGGGGTATAGCTAATTATCTCTTAATTGTTCATAAAATACAATAATAAATTTGCATAATTGACTATGATTAAATAACTAAGAATTCAGTTATGAACTGATACAATCAGGGGTGCTGTAAAGGGTGGGGTGGGGGCAGTCAGGATGATTCCAGGAGTTATTTGGAACATAATATGATTGGCCTGAATTGGGGGGCCAGTACGATATGCTTTCATAGGGCCCAAAATCTTTAACGACACCCCAGGACATGATAGATATAGTGATTTTCAGTTTAAAACAAAGCATTCTATACTCGACATTACAAGTTCAATTACCGCCTTTTGTCAGATTGATCTTCATGTTAAAAAGGGCAGCCGCTTTGATTTTTTTACTCCAACAGACTTTCAAGAAAACTCTTTCGAATATGATTCACGCTCACATGAATGTATCTGTGTAGTTCTTATTGAAAAAAAAAGCTATCTAGTCAAATATTTCACATTTGAATACATTAGAACACCGAATTGATTCGCAATTCATTTATTTTAAAGCATTTTCAGGCACTTAGTGCTCATGTGAGCAGACTTCGCTAAGATGGTCTCTATGCCAGATGCGAAGCCCTTTAAAATACACTTAAAGGTGTGTCTACCACCAAGACTTTTTGTTTGTTTCCATGTTGCAGTAAATACCATTTTATAGCCAAAAATCTGAAGGATGTATTTAACACGGCTGTATAGTAGATTGTACTCATTTTCTGAATAAGCCAAGGCTGCAGTTACAGTGGTATGTTCTGGTTCTTTAAATAGTATATATGCCAGACAACAGTCTATTCAGAGAAGCTCTTGAAAACTCTCAAAACAGATGGGAACAGATGGAAGCTGACACAATGCACTCCTCACTCATTTTAAGTGAAATAAACAAACCGTTTAGTGTAATTTATATGTAAGAAAAAAGGCAGCAAACCATTATTCTGATAATAGAATGTTGAGACAAAGCGTCTCTTAGAAATTATGAATTTTTGATAAAGGATGTATGGTTTATGAGAAGTAAGGAGCATAGTTTATGAATTCAGATCAAAAATATGGAAACATAGTAATAAAACTGGGTGAATTAAAGAACAGTAACTGATTCCCTCATAGCTCAGTGTTGGTAGCTATGTTCCCAGGTAGTATGACATGTGAATAGTATGATCACACACACACTCAGGTTTGTAATTATATCTTTGTTGGGACTCCTAACCTTTACCCAGCCCTAACCTTAACCATAAGCAACCAAACAAAATACAAGACTTTTGACATTTTTACTTTTTTGATTGCATTCAAAGATCTTTGTGGGGACCTGAAAAATGTTCCCCACAGCATCAAAAGACAGGTTTCTATTACATTGTGGGGGATATTTGGTCCCCACATCATCATATAAACCTAATCCACACAGACACAGACACACAGACAAACAGACACACACACCGCTGAGGAGCCCCTGGTTCTCCATCTCTCTCCAAGCTCCTCAGTTACTTCACCCCTCAGTACTTGAAAGGAGCTGTGAGCAGGATCTCATAGCAACTTGCAGTCAAACAGGCTGTGATAACTAAGGATTGTATGACTGGCACATGTGTCACAATTGTATTAGTCTTAAATCCAAGGGGGGCGGCTAACTGTCATAGCCATGACTAACTGTCTCAGGTCCAAAATTGTGCATTTTCTGAAATAAAATCACAGTTGCTTTTATATAATTCAGTAAAGAACGACAACAAAAACTTTAACTTGCCCTTTATTACTTTTGAAAAAAAATTGCATATATCAGCAGGTACTTGAATCTGTCATGGAAGACCTGGCTTCCAGGATTTACATTCAGGGGCTGAATCGCCACGTAAGTCAGCAAGACTATGCGTGACGAGAGTAAGCAAAGAAGAGGAGGAGAGGAGAGAAGAATAGGAACGCTTCGTGTGTTTTTAAGCAAATCAATATGTTAAAGAAACGAAATAAGCAAATGAAAAACTACATAAAAGGGTGGGGGGCATTTATGGGTCCATAAAGATGATAGGAGCCGTCTGAGAGATGTAAAGTGAGAACGTATATGGGGATCAGCCCAAAAGCACCGGTATTCTGCCCTGCACCCTCGTTTTGGGACTCACATGTTTGCAAAGCAGGCGCCGTGTCCTGACATCATCACACCTTTACCATCATTTTACACAGATATTGTTGTGATGAGCTTGCCATCTTAGGGTCTATGCCAGTGGAAGGCTTAAGGAGACTTGATACGTCACAATGCGTTGCCTTCTCCTGGTGCAACTGAAATACTTCGAATTTTTTTGCTGTTTACCAGTAATCGTGTTTGTGGACGATGAGACAAGGTGACCTTAGAGATGCGATGTGTCAAAGGTGTTTAACTGCCACTGATACTGGGGTTGCCTTTAATTTTACTTCCATGACACCATGACAGCTTTTTCATGGTATGAGCTATAATTTTAAGCAGCTACTTTTACTGATGTTCTTTGACTCAATACTAAGAACATAATGATTGTACTTCTTGGTAAGAGCATTTTTGCTAACTTGTCTCCGAAGAATGAACTTGAGGTGCAATGAATCATGGGACTGGTCTCGTTCAGCGAGGATGTTACCATTGTATCCTTGATATTTGGAGCGAGACAAGAACAACACTGGTGGGATCTCCATCCACCCTACTTTTGCTTTGGTCAAGCAAGCCTGCTGATAAACATCCATTGTGTTTTTCCTGCAGCCATGTTAGGCTATGCAGCCTGGGGTAATGGCATAAGATTCATGCTTTGGTTTGTAAGTAGCATGTGGTTCCATAGTGTAGTGGTTATCATGTCTGCTTTACACGCAGAAGGTCCTGGGTTCAAGCCCCAGTGGAGCCACTTTTTGATGTTCTATTTACCTCACCTTGTACGTCGCTTTGGTCAAAAGCTTCTGCTAAATATAATGGAGATTGGTGACAGTGGCTCTGTCAGCCTCAGCCAATGGGCAGCCTGTACCCCCTCAGGTCATGTGACACAAGTGCCCCACCCAGACCTCAGTCATTATGCATTTCTGGTTATTTTTAATAACCTGCATAACGGCAGCTTTCTAGAAGGTTTTTAGAGAAGCAGTAGCACCTAAACTTGTTCGTTACTCAGCATCTAATGGAAAAATCTGCTTATATCCCGGTTCATGAGAGATAATTACAGTGGACTGACTATGGTAAATTTAATAAACATTTTTTTTAAATGTAGGCTTGTGTGCTACTTGGCGAAATGGACCACAGGAGAACTGTGACACGTTTGATGTGTAAGCAGGCTGAGCAGGAAATGAATGTGGTTGAGAGATCAGAAGAAGTGTGGTGTTCTTCTGCATTTACAAGAGCAGCGACATAGACCTCCATCCATGCTGGTCTATGTTAAAAAATGTATCCGTCCATCCGTCCGTCCATCCATCCATCCATCCATCCATCTCTAAACTATTTATCTAGCAGCAAAGAGCACAACATAAACACAGATACACCCCTGAATGCAAATGCAAAATATATATATAAAATGTATTGAAAATCATATATATACTGTATATGTAATACACACCTAGTATGTATGATAGTATGTAGTCCTTTGAGATCTTGAGGTGTAAAGGGCATTATAAATAAAATGTATTATTATTATTATTATTATTATAGTATGTGCATCTGATCATATAGATATATGCAAAAATATATGTAATACACACCTAGTATGTATGATAGCATGTGCGTCTGATCATAT
>JAODJX010000049.1:6645816-6660737 GCA_026776945.1 Isichthys henryi | reverse complement strand
GTGTTTGGGGGGCTGGCGGGGGTGTTAAATTGGGTTTGTGGTCGCTGGCACCGCAGCGGGGGGGGGGGGGGGGGGTTGTAGATGGATAGTAAAAGTGGGTGTCTGTCACAAGTTAAAGTCACATTAAATCAACCAAGACACAGGTGGTTTGGGACCTGGCACAGTAAAGGCAAATTCATTGGGTGAGTCCGTACACGGTCACTACACTGTCAGAAAAAAGGGTGCAGCTCCTATACAGGTACAAACAACATACCACCAATGGTACTAATATGTTCATCAAAGTCCTTTTACAGTATATTCACTGCTACTGCTAGGGTACAGTTGGCAGACCTTTGAGGGTTCAGCCTCAGTGACAAGTAATTGTACCCTCAACGGTATCGATCAAGTTAACAAAAAGAGGTCATACCAAAGGTACAAAGTGGTACTTTTTCTGATGGTGTATGTCATATCATCAGAAATGATAGTAATTTTAGCAGAAACAGTCCCCTTGAGAGCCTTTTCAAAAGCAGCGGCCCCAAAACGTCACAGGGGAGTATATTGTACTCAGTTGACAGGCTCTGGCCTTTGGTCACAGCAGAGATCCCACAGATTGTGGAAATTAATAGAGAAAGACATTGGTGCAATAACTGGATGGTAAATGCTATCTTGACACCATGTTAAGGAGGTTTAAATGCAGACTTTTTGTCGGGCAAGTTACCAGAGCACAGGTGGGCAGACTGTAACTTGGTATGTTTCATGTTAGAAAGGACTCACAGAAAGCGGAAATGAGAAGAAAGAGGAGCCATGACGATGGACTTCCTGGAGGGGGCAGCGTGGCGCACATCAAAGGAGACACCCCACCACAGCCACGTCGAACAAGCCAGCGGCACTTACAGATGGCTTCATTGCTGCGGCGTTGGTGGGGATATGACTTACAAATCACCCGCTCACTGACACTTCTTTAATATGGAAAGAGGGAGTCCTGAATGGAGGAGGAAGCAGAATGTGGGAAGGGGTGGGGGGGCACTTGTGATGTGTAAATCGGGCCCAGTGAATGGTGACCATTTACTCTGGCTGTCAACAACCTGCTGCTTGTTTGTGACGCCGCCTCACAGATGCAAACTGGACCCCGCTGGACCCCGTCCATGCGAAGCAGCGGCCCCAGCCGAAAGCCTGAGCACTTCTCAGGAGAGATCCTACACTCGCGTTACGGGGGAGGGGGGATCCGTATCGCAGTACAGTAAAAGCTCCCGTAACAGGCGTTCAACACAATCCTGAAATATCAATACAAAAAATTAAACATTCACAATAATAGGTGAAACATTATTCTATTAAATTTTACACTAAGTAAAGATGCCAAAAAAACAAGAAGACATTGTGCACTACACACAGCACTTTGCCTGCCTGTGGAGTAGCACACTTTAGCAGTCTTTTGTATGCTACGTGTAAGTGTGTTGCATTTCTTTTGTGTTGCGAGTGGATTTGCAGCATTTTTTAAATTTTTGCATGTGTTTTCAGAATCTGTAAATATTTTCCGAATTTGCAGCACTTTGACACTTACGGGCCACCGTACTTTCCGCTTCTTGGGCTGTTTACCTCCCAATCTGTTGTCCATCCATCCATCCATTCTCTGAAACTACTTCCGGGTCACCGGGGGCGCAAGGCAGGGAACAACCCAGGCTGGGGGCACCAACCTATCGCAGCCAATCTGTAGGGTTTTGCCAAACGCTAAAATAACAGTTCAATAATCATTAATGTGTATGTATGGAAGGATTAAAGTAAGAATAAAAAATGTGTTACAGTTCAATGTCTTTCCCAAAGTACCACAGAGCTAAGCGGAAAATTCCACTATCCAACAGTGCCTTGGTCCCAATATTGTTTGATGCGGCAACTTTTACTGTATTTCAAATGACAAGTTGTGTAGAGCGCTGATGATGGACAACTAAATGTTCTTAGGCTTTAACGTCCACATTTTTTTTCTTTGTCCGTCAGGCATTTTATTCCTGCTCCCTGCAAACACTTCTTAATGTGTCGAGTCTGAGGTCCCAGGCAGACTCTTCAGCATTATGGGATGTCAGGTCTCTGTCGTTGGGCTTTCGGTCACGCGGATGTCAGCCGGACGTTAAGCCACCCCCCACTGGAGCTGCTGTGGGGAATCGCGTGTTGGGACTTACTTCCACTGCCCAGTCTCAAACTGACAATGCTCACGCTTTACCTTTTGACCCCTGATGGAGGAACAAAGCACCAGCAATGGATTCCTATTATGGGGCTAAGGGGCATAAAATGTCAGATAAATATCCACTTGGGGGTAAGGGGGGAGGGGGGCTGGATGCTGTCATCTGAAACTGTATTCTATCCTATCTATTTCACACCGTGCTGTCGGATTTAAAGACAGGGGGCATCTTAGTTGACCTGTTCTGGTGTGAGGACACTTAGTGTCGTCCCACCCTTTCTAACCCTAACCTTGAACTTTGACCACAGGGTATGATACTAAGTTAATTGAAAGTGGCCAGATGGTCTGGTCAGTGGTAGAGGAGAAAAACAGGGTCCTATTATTTAGGTGAAAGACGTCACGTTAGCATACTGAATAATGCAAGAGAGACTCACAAAAAGATTTTATTTCTCATATTAACATTAACATAATGAAATATATACACATATTCATACAATGCTGGGAGTCTTGGGACGCTTGCTTAATTCAACAGAAATAGTGCAATATTTTAAATAATTACTTTATTAATTTGTTTTTCAGTGTGTGTGGTCCAGGTATACATTACATTGTGGGGACCATATGTCCCTACAATGTGATAAAAACCTGTTATTTTGACGTTGTAGGGACAATTTAAAAAATAAATAAATAAAAATCTCACTCTGCACAATAGAAATATAGGCTTTTCTTGAGGTTGAACCAGCAATTTTCCCAGGGACTTAAATGGCAATTCCTGTATGGGACCAGCATGCCTATAGCCCTTGGGAATGATGGGATACACTGTAACCAGAGTGGGGCTGCTGTGGGGAATCGCGCATTGGGACTGACTTCCAGCATTGTGACTAATATTAAGGCTCGGGATGAATTTCAAAGAAACTTCAAATGGCTTATTTTTTATTTTTGTTATTTTTGGTGAATGTTAAAATCTGTCTGGGTTCTAATTATAATATTATTTATTTAGATATTTGAAATAATGCACCCAATATTGCACCCAAAATTAATTCCTCCTACGGTATTTTCAACGATTCAATTTATTTATTTTTTTAATAAATGTTCCTTTATTTCAGCTCTCCCAAAAGATATTTCCCAGTTACATTTTAAACCTTCCAGTAAAGCAGATCCATAGTGCATAGTTAGTACAGTGATGCTCACCAATCATGAGCACCCAGTGTGCTGGAACAGGACATATTTATAACAGTCTGTAAACCCCTTCACTCGGTGGCTCACAAGCCGTGACTGACTGTCTGAGAGCGGCTTAGCTAGTTCACTACAGAGTCTGATCACAATGACTCTTGAGGCTGTCGTCATTCATACATCAGGGTCATATCTCAAAGACCCTTTTCTGCACTTCATTCAAGAATTATCTGAATTCTGTCTTCAAGTAAGTCTCAGGCATTGAGAAGAGAGAGCAACTGCCATTCCTTCTCTTGTGTGGAAGTTGGTGGAGCGCAAACCTTAGGCACGAAGTCTCTTTATTGCCATCTTCAGCTTTATGGTGTTTGGGTCATACACTGAGATGAAATGCATTTCAAGCTTGTTGATCGTAATGCAGGAAACAATAATAAATGGAATATAATTATGTAAGACGTTTAATCGGGACACCCTGAGATACGGACATAAGACAAGGCAGCGAAAACAGTTAAACAGCTTTAAAAAAATACAGTTCTGCAAATGGGCAGCGAAACTGAAGGAACAGTTTCACGATAAATAGATTTTGGTTAAAATATTATGATTTCAGAGCAGAATCTCCAGCCTCATTCAGAGAATAAGCAGTTTGATAATGATAGTCGTTTATTCATTATATTGAAAGATGAGTTTATATAGTACAGCACATTAAATATGTGGTCCACTTAATCTATTTAACCTAAATTATTAGACGAATTACATGAATGTAGTGTCGGCCCCTGAGAACAGTTAATAATAAAATCTGCCACTTCAAATGGTGATTTAACTTAATGCTTTATAGCACTGCAGCCTCTGCCTCCATAAAGGCCTGGCAAAGCCCCATTACTTTTACTGAAGTAACAGAAGGTCTTGAACCTGGTTTCAGCCAGATGCACCGAGTTTGTTCGTTTTTTTTTTACTATTTTTTTGCTCTTGTATACTGAATATAGCTCTAGATATAAATTAACTATATAAGATTTACATACAGTAACCATGAGGCACCTATCACGTTAACCTGAAAGCTTAAAAGGAAAGGATAAGTATTATCTAATAACAATCAGATTTAGTTGCAAGCAAAATCTGAACAGAAAAACTAGGATTACCGAATATATGCATTGCAGCTTATCCTTGATAAATGCAACATTATATAGTTATTCATTTAAAACAATAAAAAGTGCTGAATGCAAGTTGTACGTCAGATATAATGTTTTTGTATTCGTTAACGTGCATTTCACAAATTTCTAAAGCTGACAAAATGCAAGTTGGATTCCTGCCTGAACTCTAGACGTATTTTTTTTCTCTGTTTCCTCCGAAATATTCGTATGACTGCCCCATTTGTAAATGTACGCAGTTTTTCAGGGTTTTATTTACGCTAAAAGTTTCTATTTATTGTGTGTACAAATGTTTTTCATCTATTTCGTTTGAACGATGTCCTTGTAAGTCAGACACCAGAAGGTTATTCATCCTAGACTTTTATTTCTCTGGCCTGTATTTGGGGCTCGACCTTGTTTTCATGTTGACCACACGCCCAGCCGTTATCTTAGAACAGACTTTTAATTGAATCCCGTTTTTCATTTGAGGAAATACGGTATATTTAATGCCTTCGAAATAGTAACACACTTTTCTGGAATTTTCTGAAACTGGGCAAGAAATAAATTTCAGGCCAAAATTTCACCACCAACTAATATTATTACCAGCTAATATTATTACCAGTGAATTTGTACCGGCAATATGTTTACTTTGTTACTGAATGCAAAACATCACATATACCATGATATCATGAGGCAATGCAACGAAATAGGTATAAACCAGGCTTAATAGTCAGTTTCTTTGGGGCAAACCCACAATCCCTCTGAGCCTTTTCCCCTTGTCTGTATCTGTATGCATACGTGGACACCTTAAATTCTGAGGTCATGGACAAGACAAAATGGACCTGAGGGGTGATTCTGGGCCCACTTATGGAGTGCTGTAATCAGACATGCATTGCAGGCCCTTGACGTTCAGCCCCTGGCCGAATCACCTCCGAAATGTAAAAAATTTCATTTGTCAACACATTTACATCTAGTCCTCAATCACTGTCTCAGCTGCAGCGAGGCAGGAGGATGCAGGCAGAAACACCCAATCGAGAAGATATGGACTGATTAGGGTTCACAGTGGAGAGAATTGTCTTGGACAGGCCTGCAATCAGATTATTAACTCTGATACCAGATACTCTATCTTTTCACTGGGATTAGCATGAAAATTTTGATATGGATCGATAAGCAATCTTTCCTCTATAAAGAATCTGTGCAGGCTTCATTAATCTGTGTATGTTCATGTCAAGGAATTAAGATATCTTGATTACATCAGGTTTCCTCTCTCCTAGGTCTTTGAGAAGAAAATCTCATAAAAAATTTATTAAGTAAAGCACAGGCTCCGTACATCAAAGAAAATTGCATCCTGTCTCCAGTTCTTGCCCTTTAAGGATTTCTCCGACCCCCCCCCACCCCCCCGAGAGAGAGGCAGCTCGTCCTTTTTCCGTCACGTTCTCCTGCTTAGATGCCTGAAATGCAACCCCGTCGTTCCTGTTCTCTATAAGCAAGATGCATTAAGAAACACACAGAAGAAATGCACATTCAGATTTAATTTGAAAACCACTTTGCTGTTATTGTTGATATTATAAGTCATCATGGGGGACTGCTGGACTGCCTGAACCAGTCTAACATAGCGGATAAGTAGTAATTGGAGAAAGCAGAGAATTCAACCCTAACTCCTGCAGCAGAAAGTAACACACAATGGTAAATTGCAAATAATATCAATAAAGCAAATTATAAATGCTCAAAGTCTATCTTTTTTGATCATGGTGCATAATGGAAAACTCTGGAGTTGGAGCTCTGACTTGGAAAAGTCGGAAGCATTTACACAAGAAGCCCAACCTCATAATTCAAGATGGCTGCGCCCTTCATTGACAGAAGTGGAAGCTGTAGTTACATACTGTTAGCACTTATCTATTACATCTCATTAAATCAGTTGTACACGCAGCACTGTCTAACCTCTATCTGTGGACATGTTGTTACATGTTGTTTGTATGCGCAAAACACCTCATAATGCATTGATATCAACTGGTATTGCTAACAATGGCTAACAAAGAACCTGGCTAGAACTGGTATTGCTAAATAACTTTGTCACTTTTATTGGAACGAGGATGTCTTGGGTGTGACGCCATTCCCAGCTCTAACTTCACACCATCTAGGTAAATGGAATGCAACATTACTCACTGAGCCCCCTAGAGGTGGTTTGGCTCCTTGCAGTTTGCAACCCCTGGCACTGTGTGTACATGCTGCCTCCAACCAGAGAGGTCAGTCTTCCGCAGGAAGGAACTTCTCCTGCTGATCCAGCATCATGCTGCGTTCCGTTTGCCTCAGAGGTTGGAATTTTATTCTTTGCAAAAGGTTTACCTTTAACCTTGTGTAAATGCATCGTTAGCCAAACATATAATGCCGTAACAAGACATTTCATATGATAAAATTCTTGTTTTTCTCTTTATATAATTAATGCATACATGCAAACATGAAATCACATAATTAACACATTAGCACATTTTCTTGGACTATTCTATGCTCCTGTTGTACTAAAGCATGTAAATAAGTTAGAAACTCTCAGTACATCTCACTCAAAAGGGGCTTAACCATCGGAGTACAGCTGACACTGCCTTCGGTAGCCTGGTGACGGGTGTCAGGGTGAGATCAGTGCGTGCCGGGGACAGCGGCGTCCACTGAGGCCAAAGTAATTGCATTTTTGTTCCTCTCTCTTTTTCTTAATCAGACTGGCAAACAGTGAGGGAGGAGCCGTGACAGGAAGTCGATGGCCGGGGGCCGGCCGCGAAGCCTGACACGTGAATGGGGTCCGCTGACATTGCTCTCCGCTGCTGAGAAGGAGCTGCTCTGAGGCCCCTCCCACTGATCTGGGAAGGGGGAAAATCCGCACTTCTGAGGAAAGCAGTGCAATCACTCCCCTGTAAGAAGACAGGATCGGCTAATCAACACAGGGCCCAGGGCCCACCCACCATGCACGCACACGCACATACACACGTACGTACGCACACACAAACACAAATGTTTGTATTCATATCTTTGTGGGGACTTTCCATGCATTTCAATGGGGAAAACTCTAATCCCAACATGTCGACCCTAACCCCTACACAGACCTTAACCACAAGTAACCAAACAAAATACCAGACTTTTGGCATTTTTACTTTTTTGATTGCATTTACAGATCTTTGTGGGGACCTGAAAAATGGTCCCCAAAATGTAAAAAAAACAAAGAATTTATTATTACATTGTGGAGGACATTTGGTCTCCCACAATGTTATACAAACCTAATCCACACAGACACACATCATGGTAATATTGCACATGTGGGAGGAGTTGCATGTCATGGGGGTGCAGTTGAGGTAAATTTGTCCTGGTCCCAGAAATTACATGTGGCAGTCCTGCCCCCACCCCTGTTTATTTTATAAGACTCCCCAAAGCTGCAATCTCCTATACGTTCCATTGCATATGGCACTGGGGAAAAAGCCATTTCTGAGCTACATTTATTACATATTAACATGTCTATAAACAGAGCAGGTAATTAACTGCTAATTGGATCAATTGAGCCAAGGGTTGTATTAAAACCCTGGAGGAATTGGCATGACACAGCTGAGCTGTATTATATGGTAGACGGCAGAAAGATGGCTTCGTAACAGACTGTGGAATCATCACAGGGCTAAAAGGCTCATTAAATATTTTAATGATTTCAGCAGTGATAAATTGCAAAGGTATGAATGGGATCTGTGGTTATTGTATTACAAACCAATGCAAAAAAGAAGAGTGATAATTGCATTGTCATTATCAACATAGTCACCTTTGACAATCTTAGCATAAAGCCAAGAATTTTTACTTAATAAAAATTTTGCAAATGAAAATGATACAAAAAAAAGAATTGTTATTTTGAAGATTAATTTTTTGTTTCCTGAGTATACAGGCTAATTTGAAGCAAGAATTACATGCACAATGCATCATAAATAGCACTGCATGTTAAAGTCGAGCTACCAGGCATGCTCACTCCGAACAGACCCAGGACCCACAAACAAGCACGCCTTCCTCTAAAGCAGTGCTTCCCAATCCGGTCCTCGGAGACCCACAGACAGTCTGCATTTTTCGCCCCCTTCCAGCTCCTCATACATGGACTGTCCGTGGCTCCCTGATGATCAGATAGGGAAACACTGCCCTACGGCACCTGCTACTGTGACTGATTCCAGGTCAGGCAAGTCGTGCATTTCCTTAGCAGGGTCAGTGTGGGGGATAGGGCGGCCATAGAATCAGCATTTGAGCATGTGACCATCCAGATATGTAACTGTCAAAGAACCCATTAGGTGTCTTGGTCCCGCCTCATCTAGTTGCATGGAACCACCTCCTCTACAATCTGTTTGGTTATCGCCCTGAACCAATAATTTTTCCTGCTACCCTCAGAACATTTTTGTGCAAGTAAAAGTCCCACGAGGGATGCATGGCCCTAAGGACCGCCCTTGTGAAGCTCTCAGGACTACCACCCACCACCTCTCTTCCTCTGCAGCTGACATCTGACATCCTTCCTATTGCCTGAACACACCAGCTTGTTTCATACTGAGAACATTCACCAGCCTTACACTCATCATAAATGTGTTATGGGCATTTAATATGCCTGAATACCCAGCATGCACCATAAACTGAGACAGCAGTAGGCGGAAGCCAAACCCAGAGGGCCACGGGCCACGGGCCACGCGCCCGTTTAACCTCTCGTCACTTGGCTGGCCCGGCTGTCAGCAGAGGATCAAATAAAGACAAATGAGTTTATCACCACTGCTGGCTCTGTCTCATTGTGCCGCGTTTCATCAGGCAGAGTAAGTGTTCATACAGAGAGATTATTCGGCAGCCCACCCACAGCAAAATACTGGGCATACAAATGGATTGAGGGACTAGGAAACAGGGTGCGGCGAGAGAGGCTGTCAGCCGCCTGTTAGTGGCTGAACAAAAGTGTCAGTAGAAGGAGCAAGAGGGGCGTCCTGTAACCCTTCACAATGCCTGGTTTTATGGTGCACCAAGCAAAGGTCATACTTCAGCACTCAGTAATGCACAGGACTGTGCGCCTGACTGCAGAACGTGAAATGGGCAATTTAAACAACGAATTTGTGTCCAAAAATGGCATCACTGTGCTTCTCTTGTCTATACAAGTATTCAGGTAACTTGGGATTCATATTTTGGATCCCCGTTTTGCGGCTGATGTTTTTGTAAGTCAACATTAGCATCGGTAGCTAATTCTGAATACTGTAGGTATTCAGGGGTCAGGGAAGACCCTTCAATTTTGCTTTAGAAGGGTGAAAAAAAGCAGAACTATACAGGTTGGTGGGGCGCCACAAAGTGGCGAATGACTGTCGACGGTCCCATGTTTCTAGCAAATTAAAACATTCCATCTTGCTTTATGGAAGCTAATGAATGCAGCAGGCAGGTGGCAGCCACTGTGACTGACAGTGCCAAACTCAGAAGCCCCCCTTATTACCCACCTTGTATCAGTTACATGACCAGCGTGTTTCCATAAAGCATCACGCTTGTTTGCTTTCTCATATAGGAAAAACCGTGTTTTTTTTTCAATAAATTTAATCTGTGTTATAACCTAGGAGAAAATTCTTTAATGTGATTGTTGCCCCAGCAGGCTCTAAATCTCTCATCAGATCCCAGTTTCAATTTCTGACAGTATGGCGGTGCGGACCTGTTCCTGATTGGTTAGAGAATGCGGGGTTGTGATGTCAGTCGTGACACTCCCAGCAGATGTCGGGGTGAAGTAAGACAAACTTTTTTTAATTAGCTGTGAAACACAGACTGCAGAAGCAGCTGATAAATCTTTTCATTCCCAATATCGCACTAACAATTCTGTATGTGTGGCTCTTCTACCCCCATTATGAAAATTTTCACGCAATATTCATGGATTCGTTTACTTTGAGTTCCATGTTGAGGTCTCATCTGTCTAAATTCTTTGGAGAAGCATGAAATCTCCAACAGCGGTATTAATAAAACTGTTTTTTTGGTCACTTTACTTCAGGGGACATGAATAATGTCGTAGCGCATGCTTACTTAATGCACCAATTAACCAGTAACTGTTAGTTATGTAAAGGTCCCATGTTTGTTCATCATTAATCAATCATGACAGTTCTTGTATTCCATTCAGTCACTTTATTAGTTAACAGTAGATTAATTAGTTAATAATGGTAAGACTTCACTTGAGGACAAAATTACTTAACTAATTTACTACTCAAGAAAAAATCACGAACTGATTGATACAGGTTTCCCCATGAAATGCATAAACTGTCGTGATTTATTAATGATGAACGAACATGGATCATAACCAACATGACCAACAATTAGTTACTGATTAATTAATGCATTAAGTAAGCGCATACTACTACATTCATCATGTCCCGTCAAAGTGTTACCATATTTTTGCTTCTTATATTCTTGACATAACTTCATCACAGTCCTATAGCCTTTGTCCTGGACATGAAAAAGGATTAACAAATAACCTGAGTCGTGATTTACCATCGTTTCTCTCGATTTCGATTAAAAAGCACCAACAGGGCAGAGTTCTCTCTCCTGTGCCCATTCATGGAGGCTCCCCGTACTGTATATATGCAGCAGACATAGATATGTGTAAACGGAACGTGTAGCTTAGTTAGAGGCCAAAGCCTGGGCATCAGCATGCAAGCTCTTGACCCCACAGGATGGATGGATCTGTGCCATCTCCGCCCACATCCCCCCCACCCCCTGCATCTGCGAGGCCAATAAACAAAGTGCTCCCCCATCCATCACATGCATTTATTGCAGCACCGAGTTCCCCACTTTAGATTTATGTACTAATGCGGGACCAGATCAATTTAAAGTTCCCATGACAATTAGTGGCTTCGTCTATGACTCTCCAACACGCTCAGCCATCAGTTACAGCTTCCATCACACTGGCACTAATGACAACCCAGTGCCCCTATGCTGTCTGCGTGCCACCTCGTATGGCCTTTTGATTATTATACATAAATTTTACTTTTAAAAGACTACATGAATTCTGTACGACACATTTCAGTTCCATTCTCAGCAGTGGACGAAACTACCTTCATTCATACTTTCATATTTAAATTGTTAGATAAAATTCATATTCTCTGCCATCTAAACTCAAGAGTGAGGAAAAAAATGCAACTGTTGTCTACATTAAGCTACAGCGATGACTCTCCACCTCAACCTCACATTATGGAAACAGAATGAGATTTAATAAAGAATTTCTTTGTCACGTGTGGTTTTTTGTTATAGTATCATTTATTGAAGTATGATTTAAGTACAGAACAGTTAAAACAAGCATGTAAAGACCATAGTGCATATATATAAAAGGAAAGCATTATGGGAACAGAAAGTGAAGTCATGTTTATTTAAAAATCTGCTTGCCACCTGTAGTCTCTCTTCATAATATAGGCTGCATTTTTATGAATTGCGCTTAGTCCTCAGCAAGCGTACCTGTGACGGGGGCCTGCTGGATGGATTATCGATCAGATTAATTCATGACACACATCGGCATAAAGAGGAGATACACGGCCCACGATCGACCCAATGGAATGCTGCCCGCTGAAGCTTACCGATGCTTTTGTGTTAAAATCAAAAACCCACTGAGATCAGGGAATACGTATTAATTGATTTCTCTGTCTTAGCCCTTCCCATCTGTAAATTCTCAGAACTTGGTCCTAGATTTGTGCCGGCGTAAACGATCCTCTGCCCCCGACCACAGGGGAGACTGACGAATTCCCACTGTTTATTTTTGAAATGATGTCATTGATTTTTCATGTTCATAATTACTCCATCGTGGCCGAGTTCAAGTTTATTCAATTGATTTCTTGATGCCGTGTGCTGCTCACTTGATAGCGTTTCTTCTGTGCCTTGGGGCTTCATATCTGCACTCGTTTACGTTCATAGGACCAAAGCTACTGAAATGCATTGATTTTCCTCAAGCACTTTGGTATGCAATCCCTGTTTATTTGTGATAAATGCTCATTCTCAATTATGGTATTGAAGTCTCTGGGAGGGGGGGGGGTCATTTGATTAGAATTCATTTTGTTACTTTGCCCTTCAGAAACACAAGACTACAGATAAGGTTGTAGGCAATATAATTTGCTTTTTTTTTGCAGACAATAATCAAACGAAAATATACTATAATGCATTTGAGACCTGGCCTATTTAATGTAGGGTATTTACTATTTGCTATTTTGCTGTTTAGTATTACAATTGTTTAGGCAAACAAAAAAAAACTTTTGAACTACTGATTACTAGGTTGTCTGTAATCAATATAACTCTGTACTGGAAGACAACAGAACATAAATATATAAAGTTATGTGGTAGTTAAGTTCCACCTGAGGAGGGAAGGAATTATGTGTTTAGATATCCACACCGTCACTTTCACAGGCTCTTAAACTGAGGATTTACACCTTTCCTGCAAACTACTACAATATCAAGTGGAGTTTCATATAAAACTAGTGACCCAAGTAAAGGGCTGCTCACCACCCCTCCCGACTGCAACCCCATCCTCGATTCGCAGCCCTAATGCAGCCTTTAGGTAATGCAAATGGATCACAGGTCACCGTGACCTGGCGTGATAATGGTGCTTTCACAGTAGCATGATTAACTTGGCTGCAAGGCTCCATCGCGCAACGGTCGGCCCGACGGCACTAATTAATAACGATTACTCCCGAAATGTGCAAATGGAACGATAAACTAAGAAGCAACTAATTAACCAGCACCATTTCTAACTAATCATTAGTTAACATCCCATTTTGTCATCATTACACTGAAGCCCATGCGAGGGCAAATAGAACCAGGTCAGCCTTTTTAGCTCCATAAATCTGACAGCCATATATTTTTTTCCCCAATAAAAGACAAACAAGTAATTAAAGAGAGAGCTGAAGCAAGGTGCACAGCATTCGATTACTTCAATATTCTACTGTTGGGTAAGCAGCGCCATTTTTCAAAATAAGTGCTGAAATCATCCCTTTCCTGAGGCTAAGTTTGTAATTGTTTCTTTCGGGATGAAAAAGGGGTAAAACTCAGAGAAATGGCTTCAACATCATCTTGAGGCGGTGGGCCACCTCGTTTCCTTGGCGACATTTCGCCAGAGAGAAGTTTAGCACCAGTGGTTCTTGTGAATAAGAGAGGCGGGGTCAGCTGAAATGCCGCCTGGGACATAATTGGTCTTCATCGATGCACGGGCGCCGCTGAAGGCTTTTCCAAACGCTGCCGATTTTTGAGATCTTCACGTGACCCATTCGTCTTCGAGAGGTTACCTGGAGTCAGGTCAGTTCCGAGATGCATCACCGCCCTGGGTTTTGACCTGGCAAGACGCTGAGTGTGAAACGCCATCGGATTTGTCCGAACATTGATACGCATTAGTCATGTCGATGACACTGGCCAGGAACATTGTCTGACAGAAAACACAAACTCAGGAACCTAGTCACTAAGTAGAATTCAATAAAAGAGATATCAATACTACAGTTATTTCATCAATTTTAAACAACATTATTGTGTGTGTCAGTTAGTGTTTCTGCTCTACAACAAACCGGACCAGGGTGTACAGAGCCTTATATTGTATGCTGCCTGAGATAGACAGCAGGCTTAGGGTGATGCTAAACTGGGTAAGAGCTAAGGAAGTTGAGTAGATGAATCATTTTAAGACATTTTGCTTTCACTTCATGCAGGAAAGCAAACAACGGCTGAGCGAAATCTCTCAGTTATCTATAATCAAAGCTACTTACAGATGCCAAAAGAAAAACAATAGGCAAGCGTAACAGGCCCCAGTGAATCAGGGCAAACATGTGACGTGGCAGAAAAGCGACACGGCAGCACGGAAAGCGAATAACAGAGGGATTAGAAATGAAAGATTACCTCAGTATGTAAATGGAAATTAAAGGGCAATCACTGCTGCAGGCTCTGTCCTCAAATTCTGCCATTTGTTTGGATAGCAACTCGCTTAAATGCATATCTGGGGGGGGGGGGAGGGGCAATGGGCTCTGACATCCATTTATCAAAAAAAAGGCAGAATCCCGTCCACCAGATCTAATCGACTGCGTGTAATGGAAAAAGTGATCATTGTTTTTGTTTGGACAGACGAATGAGAGCCGGTCTGTTTTTGGTGATGCAGACGACTGACAGCCGATCTTTTTTTGGTGATGCAGACGAATGACAGCCGGTCTTTTTTTGGTGATGCAGACGAATGACAGCCGGTCTTTTTTTGGTGATGCAGACGAATGAGAGCCGGTCTTTTTTTGGTGATGATGTGTGCTGTGGTGTGTCAAGGCAACAGTTCACCACCAAAAATAGGCCCATTTCATATATTCAATACATGGTTTCTTTTTAATTTATTGCTTGTCCATTCTGTGTATTGGTCTTCAGAATTATACAAAGTGAAATTAACATGGTGGTGCAGTGGTTAGCACTGTTGCCTCACACCTCTGGGACCCGGGTTCAAATCCCCGCCTGGGTCACATGTG
>JAODJX010000049.1:6610940-6624258 GCA_026776945.1 Isichthys henryi | reverse complement strand
GAGGTTCTGAAATGGCTAAGCTGACACACTTTGACAGGCATAATATCATAGTTTTACACCAACACGAGGATAATCTACACATCATTTTCTTTGCCTGCCTAAGACTTTTGCACAGTACTGTGTGTTTTACTGTTTGTTTTATTTTTGCAAACTGCAGCCTGGTTCTTCCCTGTTTCTCATTAATGAAGAGCTTCTTACTTGTTTTATGAGACTTCAGTCCTGCTTCTAGGAGCCTGATACACACTGTCCTAGCAGTGCACCTCACACCAGCACTTAATGATTCCCATTCCTTTTGAAGGTCACAAGAACTGTTAGATACGTTAGAGGTCATCTCTAGCATTAGAAAGTCGCTTCCACCCTCTACCTGGCTGGTTTCTGGTCATTCCCAGTGTCTCCTGTTTCACCTTGTTCTTGTGTACTGTCTTAGAGACTGAAAGCAACCTACTGCTCAGTGTAGCCTTCTACCAGCAGAACAAAGATCAAACCAGGATTTTATATATATTTTTTAATATACAGTGGTCTCTTAATTTTTTCCAGAGCTATATATCTTGAGTTTACAACCCAGAGGAAAAACATTAACAGTTTTTGTGTGTGACAGTATCATGCGCAGTATGAAGTCAGCCAGAAGACCCTATGACAGTATGATGTCTTCACACAGTACATGTGGGATCCACTTACTCTAGTAAACACGGCTGCTCACGTGATCATCTGCAGCTTTATGTGGTGAAAGTTCTTCCTAACGGTATTAGCTGACCTACCTGTCCTGGCATATTTTCGAGATTAAAACCACTGAAAATAACACAAATTGCATTTGCAGTAAATGCATTGTTTGAATTGTCATTTCAACTTTCTATTATCCTCACCTTGAAAAGGACCCGATCCGTACTATTACAGTAATACAAGTCTGCCATCTCCTGGACAGATGCAAAAATTACACGTTCAACAGTGAAACACCGCACGAAGAAGCGTCTAAAACACAAACACGTGGGTGAGGCATACTGTGCTGAATATCAGTTAATAGTCTGTATGTCAGCGATAAAGGAGGTCAGCACTTTGATATAATTTTCCAAAACAGCATGAGGAAAAAAAAAAAACAGTCAGTTCCTGAATACGTGTCGGGGGACTCGTTCCAAACGTGACCGCATATGTCAAAAATGGATAAACTGCGAAGGAAGCATTGAATTTTGTTCGCAATTTGAGGACTAACGACTTTTAATAGGACAGTTCCAAAGAGCAGCCTCAAAAACGACCACGTAACTGAATGCTGAAAGTCTTTGACCCTATAGAAGTGCTAAAAGGTGCATGACTGTGCTGCAAATACACGGAAGGACGATAAGGCATCTGCATCACCAGGTTCAGAAAAAGGCTTATTCTGAGGTTTTATAAGCACTCCATAGATGCTCGTTATCAGCTGGAGAAGAGACAGTACACGTAACCACCACTAGGGGCAACAAAGTACCACATTGTAATGGCAAGGGTTTCCTCCTTGCACACCTCCAATGTAAATCAAACTTCTGCAGTCTCTTTCTGATGGTAGATGCATGTACCTCGACATCAACTGTGGCAAGAGCTTCCTGTATGTCCCATGATGACATTTTAGGATTTTTGGAGACTTTCAGTATCTCACAGTCTGCTCTTGGGCTGAACTTGATAGGACAGCCTGACCTGGCAATGTTGGCAATTGTTTTAAATGTTCTCCACTTGTAAATTATTTTTCAGACAGTGGAATAGCTGATTCCAAACTCTCTTGATATCCCTCTTGATTTATAACCCTTCCCGGACTAATATTCATCTGCATGCTTCTTTCTGAAGGCCTCTGAGAGCTCTTTGGATCTCACATGGTGATACCACTCACTTCAACAATCAAGAGCTAACCAAACTAAATGTCAGTGGTTTAAATAAGGCGGGCTCCACCAAAAAGCTCTGTAACGATGTTCTAATTATTTGCACCTGATGTGGTGCACCAGGATTTAATTCTAGGCATTTTAAACAGTAATGGATGTGTGGGTGTCCTCAGTGGAAATTGGCATCATAGTTAATTTCTTCTGTTAAATATGTGAATTTGTTTCTTGTTTTTTGCGTAGATGATACAATTACATCAGATCTACAGGTATGATTTGAAAGAAAATGTAATATTGATATGTTGATATTTCTTAATAAACAACTAAATATTTAATGGAGTGTCCTAATTTTTTCACATGACTGTATACTGTACATACACACACACAGACACAGAGGGAGTAGCTTTGGGTCTCCACACATTTAAGGAGGTCTGGGGGGGTTGTATTGGCTGATTTTGATTACTGGAGGGGTTACAATCCCCCCTCCATCCCCCACTAATTCACACCCATGCATGGAAGTCATACAATTCATCAAATCCAGCATAAGACCTTCAACTGTGAAGTTATATATTAGCTGTCTAATCAGAGCTGAAGCAATAGTGTACAGAGTCCTTTCCAGCCTGTAAGCTGAACTCACGTTCTATTTCCAAACTCCGATAGCTTTGTGGACTAAGTGGAGAACAGTTATTTCCTCTCCTAACACCGAGAAAATCCAAAATGAAAAATAAGGCAGCATTTACGCAACATAGATGAGTGAAATAATATATTTTAAGTTATTTTCTATGCAAATATACAGTAAAAATATCTTTATTTCAAACTGTGCTAGATCACTAAATGTTAGTATATATCATTTCAAGTATTAGCAATGCAGTTTTGCTTGTGTCAGGGGGTGGCTGTTGGACCCCCAAGTAAACATTTACAGGCATTTAGACGACACCGAAAGATAATCCCCACCACACGTTTTACATTCTCAAGTAAACACCGCTCCTCCAGTATACATAACAGAGGGTGAATTTACCTAGCAAAGCTCACACTGAGCATTCAGTTTGTATTAAGCCTACAAATCAGAATGAAAAAGTGTACCCCCCCCCCCTTTTAGCTTTTAGGGCTTTTTGATTCTTAGAACAAAGGCTGCAAAGGACTGAATGTATTGGCAATAAAATGATGAACACTTGATTTCCATTTGACCTAATTTATCAGATAAATAAATGTCAAATATACAGGGGATGTCAGCAAGCTTATCCCAGGAATCACAGTCACTAAGATGCACAACAGGACGCGAACTCACATCAGGCATGCACGGAAATTTCAAGACTCCAAGTCACAGTTTCACCAATTACAATTTATACATATAAATGTTGTTCTTGTAAAATTACTACCATTTGTCAAGAACGTACAGTATATGTAAACCAGACAGGCTATACTGCATTTCCATTCCAGTTACTGTCACGGGACAGATCAGGAACTGGGAATCCAATTCACAGGTAGACAAAACACTAAACAAGAGGCCCCTGGCAGGGTCGGGTGTTCAGGTTGAAATGCCGGCTAGTCCGTCCTGGGGGTTGAAAGGGGAAGCAGGTAGTCTTCCAGAAGCAGGGATATTGGTACAAACACAGACATTCAATAGGATCAGGACACAGAACCCTCACCGGGCTGGGGATCGGGAGGTACGCTCGCACCTCACCACAAGGAAATCAGGGGAAAGTAGGTCAAAATAACACTCGACACTGTGGGGGCCGGTTAGAGTGATCAAGCAAGTTAACGAATAAAGGGGAACCAGAAACATGCATGAGACACGGCTGAGTGAATGTTCTGGTGAAAGGGATTTGGCGTGTGGAGGTGGCTGAGGTGCGGCTGCAGGACCCAACAACACAGTTCCCATTCAAAGAAGATTCTCATGCTTCCAGGAAGCATTAACCCAGAACGGAATTTCCCCTGTCGCTAATGTCTTTCCCCTGGGTATCCACTAGGTGGAGCCCTAAAGCAGCCAGTGAAGATCCTCATCTCTCCCCTCATATCCATTTACGCGGCATTATGCTTCGCGAACAATTATCAGATATGCTGATTTTTCTATATAATGCGAGACAGACATGCATTTTTGCTCTATTTACTGAAGTGTGTATTTAAAAGGACATTTCAGGGAAAAGGGGGATTAAGGAAATCTTACAATTATCTGAAAATGTTTCTGTAAAATTGTCCTTCATCAGTGACAGTGAAAAGCACAAAGGCCAGTCAGGCAAATTGCACTGAATTAGGCTGGACTCTGCACACTCACATCAGTCACATACAAAAGTAACAAAGGCTTCAACCGAAACACTGATCCTCAGCCTAGTATTTGGTCCTTAAATAGCTTTTTATTCAGTGGATAATGTACCAGTGCTGTTTCTCGAGTCCGGTGTACCTGAAGTGTTTTGTACGTTTTGTAAGTAGGGAGCTGTGTTGTGCAGGGAATAGGCTTGTAAGCTGTTAGTTTTCTTCTCCAAGGTGGACTCAGGCTGAGCACCGCATTAAACCTGAACATCTATGAAAATATACGAAGGTTTAGACATTATGCATACGCTGCTTCTGGCACAGGTGTAACTAGGTAACCGAATGTAGGATATACTGCCTTTAACATACCAGCAATCAGGAACGAGAGCGGAAAAAAAAATCTCCCATGTCCCTTTTTGGCAAGGCACCTTGGTTTATGGTGATGCACCTTTGTGATGGTAAATGTGCTTTTTTTTGGCCCAAAATGTCTGTGAGAAGCAGCTTTGTGCTTATCAGAATAAATGCCTTCTCCTCTCTGGATGCATTCAATCAGTCATCACAGTCTCGACTACAGAAAGACAGGGCCAAGTACCTCCATATTCCTCCATCAGCAGTAGTATATACACCTTTGTTTGTTCACGTTCCTGCTAAATACAAGAAGGTTGCTTATTTTTCTCTCTGGGCCAAAAATGCAGATTCATTTCACATGATTGGTGCCAAAATATATCATTTGCAACATTGTAGCTCCATTGTATTTAGGGGTTACTGTGTAATAGTACTATTGAAATCTACTATTGAAATCAAGAGCCAGTTTCTAAAACTTTTGTTCGGGAAACTTATCCCATGGACTGTGTGAATTTTGGAAATGTACAGTATAGAAGACCTACAGTGTCATCCCAAGCAAGATATAACCAGTGACTGTAGTAGAACATAGCAAATAAGCAATGCTGATCCTGAACAGGATAAGTGGTTATAGAAAATTCGGCTATTATATTGGATGGATAGGTGGATACTTTGCATTACCAAATACTTTTTTTATTTTGAGCTGTAGCTTAGGTTTTCAAGGACTCTGATACTCAAGCAGTGTACTGCTGTTGCATATACGGTTATGCTTTCTAAGATGTGCTGCTCACTGAAAAGGCAGATTGGTGCTGTATTGATTTTTCTTGCTCTTATAGTTAGCACACTAATAAAGTTTTCTAGTCCTTTCCCCCTGCTAGCTGTGGTACTCAGACATCTGAATTGAACATGGGTGTCATGTTCTCATGTCTCAGTGATTCTTGCTCTATCAGCGTACTTGCTGAGGCCAAAGGGGCCATTAACACCATTTCAGAGGATTCCCACTTTCAGTAGGAACTTCTGATAAGCTAGAGACAGGATGTAAGCAATGTTGAATCCACAGGTCAGCCTGTTACCAAATAACTATGACAGCTGACATTTTGAATTTTCTTGCTTTTCCCAGTGAGATATGTGCTGTCTCACTCTACCACAAAGTCATTAGTTCATCACAGATGTCCTCCTGTATGCTGCCATTCAAGCCTAGGAGAGGTTTATTTGAATGCGGAATTTATGAGTACGCAGTCCTCCCGTTTGGCTTTATGCTGGGTCCAAGCGTCTTCTCTGAATACATGGATGTTTACCTTTAAAACTAATTAAATCCTGGAGTATGCAACTGCACAGATGCCGATTGTAAGGGTCCGAGTGTATTAAATAGGGACAGCCTTAAAGCTAAATCCTATAACTTCAGGATGAAATGTTATCTCATGTGCAAACATTTTGTAAACAGAGTTTAGCATTTTTAATTAGTACCATTTTATTTACAGTGTTGTTAAGAATACAGGGAACAGGGAAGCAGGTAAGGGTCATAAGCTGTTTAGGTCAGTACGAACATTGAATAACATTCAGATGAAGGTGCTTGACAAGGGCGTGAAGAAAAAGTAGACGTCACTTCTGTTGATTCTAATTCCACGAATGCTGACGTCCCTGGTTGCAAATTGGAAGTAACAGGACAGAGATCTGATCTGATCTGCATAGCAGTGGTCCAAAATGTTAGTCAGGTGCATACTGGCCATTGGGAAGTTTGGAAAATTTTTAGGTGGTTTGATCTAATGTTATATAATGTAGCAAGGGGGACCCGCCCCCCAATCATTGGCCGGGCAAATTTCCGGGCTGCCCTTTTGTTGTTGCCAGTCTGTCCTAGGTGTTAGCACCACTTACAGAGCAGGAGACATGCTGGCGGGGGTCTGGGACCAGTGCCAGGCAGCAAAGGGCACAAGAGGGTACATCCTGGGTGTGACATTAGTGCTTTATAGGGCACATACACGCAATCATACATCGTGGGAAATTTAAAGACACTGATTAGCCTACCAGCATTTTATTGGACCGTGGGGGGAATCCGAGGTATGCAGAGGAATCCCAGGTGCTGCAGGAAGAGAGTGCCGACTGCACACAAATCTAGCAGAGGCAGGATTCAGACCCCAACCGGAGGGAGTGAACCACTGTACCCCCATTCATATGAACTTTACAGTGATGTTACAATGATCAGTTTGTTTTCATGACGCTTAACTCTGTTGTGTTTAATTGCACTTTTACATAATAAGCTTGTAAACAGATGACTGACATAAAATTTCCCTAACATTTAGTCACTAATGGTGGTATTCGGGTTGTAATCAAAGTCTCTTTAGTAAATTAGAAGTTATGCATTTGCTTTTATATGACTCTAATTACATGAGATGAATCCATGTTTAATCCTGCTTTGCTCCCTTTTCCTTGCTGTTATATATTTGATAGCACTTTCTATGAATGCCATGTCTATAAGAATCTACAGACACACTCATAGCACATTATAATGCATTCATAAAGCATTATAAACATGGCTATGAATATTTATTAAAAGGCATAACACATTATAGCCATTTTTATTATGCATCATAAATGCTTTTTGAAGCTCTCATCTATAATGCATTATAGATGCCTTCATAAAGCAGTACAAAGCATCCTTAATGCTTATACCGAACATTATAATTCATTATGAAGGTATCTACAGTGTATTAGCGACGAGAGCTTAATTGGAGCTTATGAAGTATTATAATTAACAGTATAATGCCTTATGATTGTTAATAGAAGATGCCGTAATGCTTTATTAATTCTTATAAAGACCATTATAATGCATTATGAAGGCATCGATAGTGCATTGTAGGTGACAGCTTTAAGTGACATGTTACGATATATTTTTCCATGAAGAATAAGACCTTTGTGGAAATCTTGTAAGTACGTAGCTAATGTATCAAAAGATGGCACTTACATGGCATACAGTGAAAAAAATGTGGCCGATTACACTAAGAGAAAAATTTTCATAATTTCATGAGCATCAGGGAATTAGATTTAAAAAAATGTTGGTATCCCTATAACATTAGTGGGTAAGAGAGCTGAGGGCTGTTTCTCGTTTGTGCTGCACAAACAGTTTCAAGGTATGAGATAAGGGAAACTACACCTGGTGTGTTGGTAGACCTGACCTTGAGTAGCTCTCCCACCTGGGAGGGGGAGGAAGGAGTTAGAGCTGTTGGTGTGACTGCGTGGAAGAGACCGAATGTGGGTTTAACTCTTCTGTCACTGTGCTCATTTACAGAGGTGGGTAGGTCAGGTTCACAAAATGCAAATTTTCTTTCAACCGACCAGTTGAGTAGGAAGACTCATTATCACAGAGTACTCAGCTGATTGGTTGAAACAGACTTAAGGTCTGGATTTGTACTTTCTAGACCTGAAAACTCCACCTCATAAAAAGCTCATACTGTATATATAATATTCACTTAATTGTTGTTTTACTATTCTCATATATATATATAATGCATGTGCATGCAATGTAGGTGTAGCAATAGCAATTATAAGAATCAATACTTATGTAAAAGGACATATAATCTAAAATTATCATAAGAGGTATCAGTTTTTTCCCTTGAAATGTTTGCTTCTTTTTTCACACATTTATTGAACATGGAAAGTTTATTGAACAAAGATAGATGAAGAATGTGCACAGACGTGGCTCCTTGCAGCAACTGTGGGAGGTATAGGACAGGACAGCATGGCCCTCTACCAGGGACACTGAAGGGTAGCAGGACGAGAGACAAGTTAACAAGAAACATCTAGTCATCTGGTGCAAGGATGTCACTCATAGAAAAGGTAAATAAATCAGAGATGGACATGAACCGCTTGCCGTATTTTTTGTATTTTTTTTGTTTGTTTTGGGGCATTAACAGAGAGTGCCATCTAGGGGGACAGAAAAATACAGCAAATGGTTCATGAAGCTTCATTGGACCATCACTAATAAAAATGGATGCTGATTTGTGAGTGGGGGCTTCTTTCCATCGCATGTGGGGAACCCCCATGCCCACAGACAAAATAAATGGGAAACTTCTCGTACGATAAGGTGTCTCATTTTTTTCCATCCAAAATTTCTGAATATTACATCTCGTAAACACAAACAGACAAGAAATTCAACAATACAATTAAATTGCTGCAGTAAATCCAAGCCCTTCTCAAAACTTATTTTCTTTGCCAAAAATCAAACTGTCTAACTGAAATCAAATAATCAGGATTTAACCGAAATCAAATAAATCAGGATTCACAGAGGCAGATCAGATCTGAAAAAGAAAGAAAAAATAAGCAGTGAAGTCCAAACACATGTTTGCAGTAGCTTCAGATGTACAGTGACAGACTCTGAGTGTCCCAACCTTCTGGCTTTCATTTTCTCACCACACCACTCATTGTGATGAACAGCAGAAAGTGCCACATTTCTGCATTTTCATGCAGCTCTATTCCTGTGAGTCTGCAGCTTCAGACAGTTTGTTCCCCTTGCCCAGAATCTTTCTGAGTGAAAAAGACTTGAGAATACCATTGTGTTTACCAAACCATAAATTTATGTTCACTGATATTTCAAGCTATAATACATCATGTATATTTACATTTAATGTATTTAGTATTTAGCAGGCGCTTTCAACCAGAGTGACATAGAATTGCAAAAGGAAGGCCGGACAGTTCGTGAAGCAAGTGGGGGTGAATGGTTTCGATCTGGGGCACAGCAGTGAAATCACTCCTCTGACCCTGAGATTTGAACCAGCAACCTTCTGATCACAGGCACATAATGAAGTATAGTAATAATGCATGTTTACATGGCCATTTTCCAGGTCTGAATCTGTCAGACGCTGGTGCAGTTGGTGGACAGAGGTGCATCCATCTTGCTCCTCGCTTCCTTGGTGTTGCCCCTGGAGCAACCGCTCCTGCCCAGCTCGCACCTGAAGACCTGCGCATAGGCCTTCCTGAAGTTCTCCGACAGGAAGGCGTAGATGATGGGGTTCACCGAGGAGTTGCTGTAGGCGAGGCAGTGCGCCGCCACCCGCAGCACGAAGGAGGCCTGGTTTAGCGGGAAGGAGCCGAACTCCACCCAGAGGTGCACGATATGGTGGGGCAGCCAGGACAGGCAGAAGACCACCACCACCACCAGGACGGTCTGAGCAGTCTGGCCCAGGGGCAGCAAGAGAGAAATTTCAGTATGGTGTCTCCACTTAAATCGGAGGGAGTAAGAGCTGCAAGAAACTTTAAAATGGGGGAAACCACTTGATGAGGTCAGAGAGCATAGCAAAATGTGTGTGCGTGCGTGTGTGTGTGTGTGTGTGGATTTGCATAGATGTCCCCTTAAATGACCCAAAAGTGTGATAAGACCTGAAACTTCCTTACTTTTGGGGACATTTTTCAGGTCCCCATTTGGATAACCTCAATTTTAAGAACACGTGTGAATCAATTAAAAATGTCAAATGTCTTGTATTTTGTTTGGTTACTTATGGTTAAGGTTAGGGGTAGGTGGGGGTTAAGGCTGTTGTGACTGGGATTAAGGGGTTTTAAGGTTTTTCCAATAAAAATGAATGGATGATGCCCATTTATATAGGCATCTAGATAGGTTGATAGGTGTTTGTGTCTGTGAGTAATTCTGCATATATTATATCGTAAGGAAGCAATGTAATAAAAACAAAATACAAGACATTTGGCTGTTTTAATTTTTAGATTACAGTCACAGATTTTTATAAAATTGATTTTGCACAAGGTAAAAAGTGTCATTTCCGGATAGTGTGGGGACAATGCTTCCCCAAAATGTAATATATACAAAACCACACACACACAGAGGGGGGGGACAGGACCCCTGAGGATAGCAAGTGTCCGGATAATGGATGAATGGATGGATGGATGAATGGATGAATGGATGGATATTATCGTGCTGGATGATTAAATACAATACAACCAAAATAAACCATGACTAGGCAAAACCGTCCCCAGGCGTAAAAACCAGTATGGAAAGGAATATATAGCACATATACCTTTCTTTTAGAAGCTTCTGACTTCTTTGAAAAGCCTCTCAGTTTTTTGTGTAAGTGACTTATTACCTATAAAAAAAAACATAAGTCAAGTACTTAAATTACTATAATTCACATACTTTTATAGTTTAATAAAGGATCAACACGTGGACTTGAATTGTACAAAAATATTTTATACTAAAAATCATACTAAAAGGACTGTCATATCACAGCTTGATGTAGATGATTACAGGTGTTATTTTCGGCTTTTCCTTTACACGATGTGGAATACTTTTTCGATAAATATTTGCTATATAATAGAGTATGACGCTCACTAACCTTTGCGTAGCAGAAGGAGATGAGAAGTAGGGGTAACATATAACCAAAGACAAACGTACAGACCGCATAGAGCTTCTTTCGGTTGTGGTCCGGCCACACTTCCCAACAAAACGTGCTGTCTTCTCCCCTTCGGACAATGCTCTGGTAGTAAGCGACCGGAGCTGCCATGGCAAGAGAAATAATCCATATGGCGATTACCCCGGTGAGGGCATGCCTGGCCACCCGTAAAGAGGAGGACTTCCGAGAGTGCACGATGGCAATGTAGCGGTCCACGGACATCGCCGACAAGGTGAAAATGCTGACCAGCATGGACACTGTGAAAAAGTAGTGGATGAATTTGCAGATGATGGCTCCGAAGACCCACGTCGGCAGCATGTATACCGTGGATTGGAAGGGTATGCAGAAAACCAGGTAAGACAGATCGGCAATGCTCAAGTTGAGGATGAAGATGTTGGTCGTGCTGCGAGGCTTGCCGGGCTTACTTCGAGCCAGCACCGTGATCACCAAAGAATTCCCCAGCACCCCAAGAGTGAAAATGAGCCCAAATATCAGCAGCGTTATCAAGTTATCGATGCCGATCCCAAGCAGAAGTTTTTGGGTCGATTCCCCGGCGTTCGTCAGGTTGCCACACAAGAGTCCGTCACTCTGGTTATTTACAGCTGACGGATCCATCACTTATAGCTGGCAGGGCTGAAACAGGATCGCCCAACAATTACAAGCCTAACTATAGGTTTCCCTTATTTCCATGTCATTAACTGCCAGTAAAAATAAATCGCCCCCCAAAAATGAACAGGAGTCGCAATACTCAGTCTAATAAATTGGTTTGTTTTTTGTCATTTTTTTAGCTATAAGGTTATATGATTTTGTGCTCGTATGTGTTAACGATGAGCAGCTGCTGATCTGCGCCCTTCCCAGAGTCACTCGCCTCCTGCGCTTTGCTCCCTCCACAGTCTCCGCTTCTTCTCCTCCTCTATCTTCCGCCGAACTTCCTCTTGTCTGGAAATACAGACCCGGGCCGCCCCCGCAGCACGTCAACCTGCAACTCCCAGCAGTCTGACGACGGAACAACCCATTCTTTTATGATAAAAGTGGGTGAGTTAAGTCTGGCTGACAGGCGTTGCTGGTAAGTCTTCGGGCATTGGCATATGCGTAATTTATTGGGGTGGGGGGGGGGGATAATCAAAACCGGCTAATAAATATGGGTGGAGACTTTAACCCTTCCAAAGTATTTATTCATGGCCACTTTTCCCGGTGTTAACTTTTTGATTTCTAAGCAGAATGAAAATGCCATTTATTATTATTATTATTTTTTTTTTGTTTAAAAAAAAAGGTCGGATTTCGGTTCTTGAAAGGTAACCTATACACATACTGCACCCGACTTAAGGCCGTTTTCATTAATTCTGTGCCATGGTTTTGTACTATGGATTACCAAAAGTTGTTGACCTTACTTCTGGTTAATTCCATTTGCATATCGACTGGCACTTTCTCTCTTTAATCAAAAACTGTATACCTGATGTACCTGACAAGTAATAACAAAAACAACGTACCGGCGCTAACTTGCAAAGTTCCGCGGAACAGCAGGGAAAAGGGATGGAAGTAGGGTAGCAAAAATCGAGAGTATGAAATTATTTATGTACATCAATTACATTTTATGCATTAATGAATAACTTTTTGCTTGATTTGACCTGATCATATCCATCATATCTCTCAGCTGGCCCGGGAACGCCTTGGAAATGTCCTGGAGTATAGCTGGAGGAGGTGGATAGCGAGAGGAAGGTCTGGGAATCCCTGCTTGTACTACTGTCCTGTGACCCAGCCCCAGATTAGTGGCGGATGATGGATGGATGGATGACTTGGTCATGTCTCTTGCTTACCTATCCTACATCCGAACATTGGTACTTCTCTGAAATTACGAGGGGGGGGGGGGGGGTGTGCATTCATGGTGCCAAAGCAGTACTTGAATTGTAATTGAACAAAGTTTTTAAAATTATTTAAGTGCTGTTTAATAAGTGCGTCCTTTTGCTAAGGAGCTCGATCTTTCCATACAAATCTGTGGGAACACTTCTTCTGCGGCATTTGTTAGAAAAGCATGTGATCGCAGTTAATGGGTCTATGGGGCAGCGTAACACTTGTAAGCAGATCTGGTTTATTATACTCTACTGATGAATGAAGTGATGAAATTAGCTATAGAACAAAACAGATGCAAAAAGGCAGTAATTTTAGTTGTGAGCAGATGAGTGACATGATATGATTCAGGAATTACACCCAGACCCCATTGGGGGAGTCACTTTCCAAGGGGCCTCAAAAGCGCTCTTGGTTTAAGTGTCTGGATCTTCTAGGCATGGTGATGTCCATCCATCCATCCATTTTCCAAACCGCTTATCCTTACTGGGTCACGGGGGGTCCGGAGCCTATCCAGGAAGCAATGGGCACGAGGCAGGGAGCAACCCTGGATGGGGGCCAGCCCATTGCAGGGCACACTCACACACCATACACTCACTCATGCACACCTACGGGCAATTTTAGTAACTCCAATTAGCCTCAGCA
>JAODJX010000049.1:6547125-6582481 GCA_026776945.1 Isichthys henryi | reverse complement strand
CCCACCCCCGCCGCCCGCCCCCCCCCCCCCCCCCCGGGCCCCCCCCCCCCAAGGAGTGACTCTCCAACACCTAGGTAACATTGCGGGTGTATGGGTAGAGATAAATGACTGTCCAGCATGTAGTGTATTTGTAGACTAGTATTCTACTCTGCTTTAACCATAACCCCAACCTTTCATCCATTATATAATCTCGCCACCATTGCTTACCTTCATTGCTCACGATTCATGGTGCTTGCCAACTCTCACTGCATCTTATTTATTTCGAATAATTTTTTTTTAAATACAGTGATGGTAGACACAGATGAAAGATACAAAGTTTTTGGTGTTTCTTTCAATTAGTTGCCCAAACAAGAATGAGTTCATTTCTAAACACACCACAAACAAGTCACTAGGACTTAATTATTCATTAATTATGTATTTGAAGTAATTTGCGTTTGATGTTCGACAAAACTTTGTAGAAGTCCACAGTCATGTTATTTCATGGTTTATGCACGATAAAACTACGAGGAAAAAAACATTATAAAAAAACACGTCCTGGATGACCGCTCTTAGTGTTATGCTGTGTTACATTCGTCATAAATTTTGAACACTGTTCTGTACAGCTAATGGAACTGTATTACACAAATTCATTTTTTAATTATTATTTTATTAGATGTTGGATTGCTTGAGAAATGGAACTTATTTAAAATATAACTTCAATTTCCATTTAATTCCATAGAGTGGATCTTTTTTCTTCAGATGGTTCTCAGTTTATCTGGTTCATATTTGCCATGTTGTGTGGCCATTTCCGTAGGAAAAACAATTCTTAATACTTGTTCAACATTAAGCACAAAGATAATTTCATCCATGAACAAAATGAGATGTTTCTTAACGTAATACTTAACCTGGCATGTAACCTTTCAAAAAGTTTACATAACCCTATCTATCACAAGTGATCTACTTGTACATGACAATTTGCTTGGCCAATTTTCAGCAAAAATGGGCTGATGGAATGTAAAAAATTAAGTGCACGTGTATGAATTCACTCAACTTCAGAGATAAGTTTTTAGCTTTGTCTCCAACTACATCAAGTGACCAGCGGTTAGTCAGCAAAAAAATTCTGCCTGACATAGTCTTTAAAACATGGATATCTCCATCGTTTCTCTCTTTCCTTAATGTGGTGCACAAGTGTCATTCAGGAATTTAAACTTCTATGTTGTGATAGGTCAAGTGTCCTTGAGGTTCAGTGGTCATGAGCAACTTATAAACCCCACCCCCCAATCCCCTTCTTTGACCAGGGAGGACGCCGATCCCGATCGCCTTCCAAACGCTGACGTCCCACCTCAAGATCCAACCTCAACCCAACAAGCGGTTGATAGTAATGAGAAGCAAAGAATTCCAAAAAAGATCGATGTGAAAGACTCACACCTCAGCCGGCTTGTAACGCACTAAAAGCAGCTTGCCTTGCTATATAGACAGCCACGCGGTAGTGCTAACACACCCCATGGCTGACGTCTACATGCATTCATCCTCAAACGAGAACTGTTTTTGAATTCTTTGATGGTACCCTCATAAGCTCAGGCTTGGGGGATTTTTTTTCTACTTTTCTCAACTTTTTCCTTTTTTTGTGGCTCTGACCTGTTGGATACTAAATGTTGTCAATGTCTTGTGGCGTCTTGTTTACTCGGGACAATTTCGAGGCTAACCTTTTTTTGACTCCCTCTCGGAATACCCAAGTCGACTGTCCGTCTGTCATCAAAATAAAACATTTGTCTGTCTATATGTGCGAATGAAAGGTACCTGCCTGGCACGTGTTGAGTACGGTGCGTAGAAAGTGAGGAACGTGGGGTATCTTCTAATGGTTGTGAAGGTTCCCATGGCAATGTGCCATTTTAACAGACCTGCTTAATACATTAATGATTATCATTTTGGTGCTGTTGTTAAAGAGTAGTAGATATAAATGCCCTTCTGAAATGCACTGTACTACTGAAATAACGATTTATGGTTTGCTAGTACAGTTGGGTTAGCTATTAAGTGATCAGTACTAATTAGCTCTTAATTATACTGTAAATCTACTTTTATTCTTTCATTCCTTCCATTTACATGTCTAGAAACACTGCCAAAAAAATGTAGTGTCTGTGTAGTTTTCACACACCTCTCCTTTGGTCTGTTAACCGTTTCCAACTGTTTAATGTCTCTGTGTCCGCAAATCTTTCGAAGGACAGTATGTGGATTAGAAGGAGGGTTTGTGGGAAGTTGTCGAGGGAGTTGGGGAAACTGAGAGAGGATGTCGAACTGCATGTTCTGCTGCGCTATGGCTGAAGTTTGTATCTCCAGACATTTATTTTTTACCACCACGTGTGTAAAACAAATAATCCCATGTACTCCATCCCTTCCTGACATGTGCATGTTCCCTGTGAAGGAATGTACCTTATAGACCGAAAATCACCGCTGTGTCTGAAAATCTCACCTCTTAAATGAAAATAAACTATGCATTTGAAAATTAATAAAAAAAAAAGAACTGCTTCGTGATACACATTTAATCATACTCTTTCTTCATTAAAAAAAAATACATAAACGAATAAAGAATTTTGTAAGAAAGACATACTTTGATCCAAGACACTAGTTTCAGACAGAGAGACAGACTGACAGATAAAAGACTTCATAGCACTTTGATCCGATTTATCAGCCGGACAGGTCTATCGGCTGCATGCCGTAAGGATGGAACCAAAGAAATAAAGGTGGTCAAGCTGTTGCCATTTAGCCGCCAACTCGGGTTACGCATTCACTGTCATTCTAGGGCTGCCCTTTTCTGGTTTGCTAACATTGCAGACGAATAATATACAGACTGAAGGCAGTGGTTTCCAAACTTGTGTGCCGTGACAGCTACTTTTAAACACAAAATAATCTGCATAGCTACAGAATTGTGATGGTCGCCCTTGATATATTTTGCCAACCTAACGGGGATCCCCTTGGGTAGATTTTGCTGATGATGGGGTGGTTGTTAGATTGTGGTCAATCGTCAATTATGAAAGTCTTGAAGATCGACCATCAACCAGTTTGTGTAAGTGATCTGTGATTGTTATACTTACATAAAACATAAAATCCATTCTGTGCTAAACCCCATTAGAGGATTTTTAAAAGCAAATTCCATGAATACAAAAAAGATTTTCAACCTGCCCAGGAACTACATTTTCTTAATTGCAAGTCAGTTAATTCATACGATCCCATCTTTGTGATTGGCTAGACCAGCGCTATGAAGCCGCATAGCCAATCCCATGAGATCCACCCCGGTCGCTGCAGTAAGACGGGATAACACCAACACTTTGTAATTTGTAAAAAGTACTCAATTTATTCTCACATAAATACTTTAACAATGTCCTGTTACAAACTATACAGCTTATCTGTACATGTGGCATAGCTTCACGTAAGAAAACAGAGGGAAAATCTGATGTTGAGGTTTTAGCCACTATATTGTGAGGAAACACACACATATCCAATCTATACAGTATTTACATCCAAATTAGAACTAATGTACAAATGAAAACATTATGACAGCACGTTAAACTACACCCCAATATTCCACAACTTTCTACAGCATCGTACCCTCCATAACCGTCATGTAAACCAAGAGTGACTAGTCCTTTAGAAAAAATGTATATTTACACGAAATGTGTAGCAGTACCACGTACCATGGTAAACAAATGCATGGAAAGGGTCACAGCCCTGGGTACCCGCCTTCCGTTTAAGAGCAGGACGTGACCCCACCATGTGCCCCCCACCCAACAACCCAGTTGGCAAACTCGGTGTAGCCGAGAGGGGGGTTCATGTTGCTGACAGTCTACACAAAGGCACGGGTCCCTTTTGCTTTTAGAGAACAAACACCTCGAACTACAAGTGGGTCAATTCGTATACATTTCAGTTTGAGTTCTCACAAGCAACCCTTTAAAATCTAGAGTTTTTTTAAGGAATATTGCATAATTCACTTTTTTTGGAGTGCAAGCAGACAGGGATAACATTCCTGTAACAGACACTTAGGTACTAATTCACTATACTTTGTGTTATACTCTACTACTAGTTAGTTATCCCACCTAGACTAAAAGGTTAAGATGTTGGAAAGATCAACTTGTTGATAGACATGCATAAATATTCTACTGGAAGAGAAATAAGGGATCTCTGGACACACTGATGTGCTCTAAAATAATACAATATTGCCCTCAGCATCTTCTCCTCCAGTTTATCTGACTGTTTTTCTGATACAGAACTAGGTGGACTTCATAACCAGCTGAGGTAACCCAGCGTACATTCTGGTGTGTGACAAATTTGTGAAAAAGTGACATCTAGGAAGGACAGCATTTACAGTGAAAGCTTTAAAAATCAACTTTTGTGTATGCATGTGTGTTGGAGAAGGGGGTTCATATGAAAAAAAAAACCTGAAAATATGGAAAATGGTTGGTTTCAATATTCTTATTGTGCCTAGACCTGGGAAGGTCCTCAACCAAAGCACTTGAACAGTCACTCAAGGAGGCTGGTTTAGATAACTGCCCATCATGGGGGTTCAATGGAAAAGCATCAGTATGCCAGTAAGTTTGGGGGGATGGGGGAGGGGAAACAGTGTGATAGATTCTACCGGAACACATTGGTGATGCCACACTGCCAGTCGGCAGCTGGCTCCTGCACCACCTCGGCCAGATCCAGCCCAGACGCGACCTCCTCCTCCCCTGCTGTCTCCTGGGTCATGGACACATCCTTGCTGCTCCCTGGAGAAGGTGGAGTGAAGCCCAGTTAGATGGTACTACATGCAGCTCCAAAACGCTACCCTCCGAGGACAGTCTCTCATGTTACCTTCAGGTCTCCTGTACTGGGGTTCTGAAGTGTTTCTAAATATGGGACAATGGAAAGAGAAACTGACCCAAAGCAGCACAGTTCAGATGCTCAGTGGTGCCCAGGGGGGAAGAGTCCCCAAAAGGGGTGCGAAGATGTACACCACCTAGGTGGCTGCCACATTGCAGTGTCTCTTCTAGCCACAATTAGAAACTGCTTTACAGGAGTTTACAGGGGTTAGCATCCCCCAGCAGTTCAGCTCTAGCCTTCACTCTGCCCCCCCAACAAGGAATAAGGGCTCACAAAGCTCTGTGGGAGATCCACAGAAATCCAGCTAAATTGCAAATGCATGACCACTTAAAGGGAAACTCCCACAGCTTGGGAAGCACAAATGCATTTAATAATACAAGCTCACAGCACGGCCTGTGGGAGAGATCTAGGGAAAGCGTTTCTTTTAAAAATGGCTTTTTCCCTTGAAAAAGTTTAACCAAACTTCTTGCACGCTCTTTCCGCAGAACTCTCTAATTTCACAGGGCAACCACCTTCACCTGACCTGTGCTTTGCACTGTGGACCCCACAACATGTGTTCTGCTACACAATTTTTTCAAGAAGCATATTTTTGACATTGTGATTTTTTTTTTTAAAAAAAAAGACCAGAGCAGTATGTGATTGGTTCCCGGTCAGCCAATGGTAGCCCATGGCCCACCCACCATAGCTGTGTGAGCGCCTCATGTGCAGTTTCATGTTGCTCTTCTGCGTGAAGCTGATGCAGCACACCTCGCACTTATAGGGCTTCTCTCCTGTGTGCTTCACCATATGCACCTGCAGGGCGCTCTTCTGGTTGAAAGCTTTCTCACACTGCGGGCATTTGAAGGGCCGCTCTCCTGAACAAAAATGGAGAAATGCAGCACATTCAATGCACTAACTCAGTTCCAATCCATCCATCCCTCCCTCCCACCCAAGAGTGTTTCTCAATATGCGTACTTGACCGGTTCTTGCATTCTAGCATCTATCTTTCTTGCCCTGCCCCAATTATCAATGACACATTGGTTGCATCCTTGCCAAAATGATTCACTGCGTCCAAAGTTAATTTTTAGAAGGCAAGTTAGTAAGACCGGACTTGCCAAGAACACATGTACAATCTTTATTGGCAGAGAGGAACACCCAAGGCCTCTACGAAAAAGCAAAGAGCACCCAGGGTGAGATGCCCTCCAAGTTCACCATGACATAGAAACATTCCTAATGTTTCTGTTGGAATTTCCACACCCCCAACCCCCCCCCCCCCGTTAAAAATGCAGCCATATGAATCTTTTTGAACGAAGACACCAGCTGGTCTGCCTCGCGTAAACACGCAGAGTAATTTGCCCAAATGAAAACGCTCACTAATTAATGCAGGGAGAATCTGTGTCTAACAGCCTTTTAAAGCGGTCGTTTGCCACCCAGAATCCATCAGTGTTGTGGCCGCATGCACCCAGCAGGGGCACCAAGGGTGTCAAAGGCAGAAGCCTGTGACCTTCGCTATGGCACAATCATCGCTGTGTGGCTCTTAATGAACGATGAACTCATTTAGCAGAAATCATTATGGGAATGTGCCTATGACCTTTTTGGAGCTTACAGTGCACTAAAATACTAATTATCTCCTTCGAAATGAGAACCGAAGGTGACATAGCAGCTTTGTTGCAAATTAAATAACTGTTTACCGACTGCCATATAAAGCAGCCCGTATAAAGTTACACACCATCGAATGCTGTCCTCTCCAGTTCAAAGCCTCACTGACAATTTAGCAAAGCTCAAAACCTTTATTAACATCTTGCCATGCATCATAACCTAGATTTAAGACACCATATATACCATGCAAATAACATCACTGACAGGAAGTGATGTCATCTGTCTGGTCAATTCATTCTGTCTGTCATTCTACATGAATGAAAATAATTCAGTACTGAAATGTAGTTAATGCGCTGGAAATTAGTACAATTACTGCAGCTCATTCATTAACAGCAATATGATTTTGTATTATCTGTTAATATTTACTGTACTGTTAAATGACAGTGATGGAAGGAGAATCATCCACGTTGTAGACATGACAGACATTAAACTATTAAATTATCAATTAAGTTAAGTGAGACTGGATTCAGTGTTGCAAAAATTTCATAACATAATATGCAATAAAACAAACAAATGTTATACATAAATATGAACTATAAAACGAAATACACCACAGAGATGAGACAAAGAGGACCTCTCAGTGGAGTATATGAGGCGGCACGGGGCATGTGGCTGAGGTATGGATGTGCGACGATGCTGGACTGCGAAGCTAATTGCCTTTCATTCAGTTGAAAGCCTTTTGTGGCGCTGCCTCTGCACTGCGGAAGCATTTTAGATGCTACTTGTTAAAAGTTTTCTGTGACTGGAGTTCTTTTCTGGACGCACCTGCAGACATCCTCCGGAAGGAGGCCCGCGGTTTTCGCCCATGCCAGCTAATTGCAGGGCTGAGCCGCTATTCCCCAGCCGTCCCACCTCAGTCGCTCTCTGCATTCCCATTGCTTACAGTGAGGGTTCTGTCCTCTGGACTTAAGACATCCCAGACTGAACCTGTGTGCCTCATCATTACAAATAGCTCAAATGCGTGTATTCAGCAGCGCAGTGTCAGACAGTGGTACCTGTATGCGTCCTGTTGTGCCTCTCCAGCTGACTGGGCTTGGCAAAGGCCTTATCGCAGGTGGAGCACTTCAAGGTGCGCGGCCTCTGCGAGCTCAGCGAGGGCCCCTGCTGGTGGACTTGCTCATGCTCCTAGAGGCGAGACCGTGCGGCAGCCATTTAGTCACATTATGGTCCTTGATGGCGTGTACATGTATCTGTACACAACGCTGTATATATGATATCCATGTATTTGCCGGTAAATGAGTGTAGGTTTCAAACATAAGAGGTAGAACATGACCAGCAACAATGTAGATCAGCTCATATATCACAAGAGCAAAGAGAGAAGACAGGAAACCTCAAGGAATGACGTCTAACTCGTCACATTGACAATTAACACCCATGCATGCGTGTGCATCAGTGTAACTATAGATGCATGCATATGTGTGTATTATTGCATCCGTAGGCACATGCATGTGTGCGCATTAGTGTATCTATTATATGTAGATACATGTGCAGGTGTGTGTATGTGTGGCGTGCACGTGTAGACAGCCACCTTGAGATGTGTGGCCCTCTTGAAAGCCTTGTTGCACATACGGCACACGTGGCAGCGATCCTTGCCGTGAGCCTGCCTGCAGTGCCGCCGCAGCATGACGGCGCTCAGGAACACCTGGCTGCAGTAGAAACACGGCTGCAGGCCTTGTGACGCCTCCCCAGAGTGCTCCTTAGCTGGAGGCCGGCTGGCCTCGGGGATCTGCGGATGCACGGCACGCATTTAGCTGGGGGAAAAGCATAGAGGCCGGGGGCACAACTGCAGTCCTCACCCTGAAGCCGTCGTCGGGGCCAACCGTGCCTGGAGCCGGATGGCTCACCAGTATGACTTGCTGGGTGGAGTTAGTGGGCTGCCCCGGGAGACCAGCATCACTCAGAATGGCAGGGAACTGCTGCTCCTATGGAGATGGGGGATGCGCGTCACTGGTGGGCGCACACAGCTCTCGAGTGCATGAGAAGTCACAGATTACCCTTACCAGACTGCAAACATAAAAAAATCCCTGCTTGTTCTCAAGAATGAACTGAAGCCTTTTGAGTGTGAGAGAGTAGACAGGGGGTGCTCCGTGACTCCAGAGAGACATGGTGGGAGCTGAAGCCCTCTCCTCCTTATACTCTAATCCCGTTAGTAGTGACCCCCCCGCCCCCCCACCAAACCTGTGAGGCAATGTTGAGCGTGACAGCATCCAGGCCTCCTGACAGCATGCCCTGCGTGTCTGCCAGGGTGAAGGTCACGCTTCCGTCGCTCCCCACTCCCGACGACGACATCACCAAACCCTGGGTGGACGCGGGCGTCTGCGACAAGGATGTGGTGGGGGGCAGGCTGCTCTCTGAGAGGGGTGGGAGTGAGCAGAGGCGTTTCACACAGCGGGGTCAGAAACATCACATGGTCACAGCGACCACCCTTTAATGGAGCAAGGTGACACTGTGATTGGTTCTTTAAAATGTTTTGGCTTTTTCACCTGTGATCCCAGTGCCTGCCGGGCTCTGAGGTAGAAGCTGCTCATTCCCTATGGCCAGAGTGGCGCCGTTGGCCTGGGCGTTCATAGACGGCGTCAGCCTAATTCCACCGTTCAGCTCCGGGCCCCCAGCTGCACTGTGCTGTGGCATGAGGTCCTGACCTTTAAAAGCAGAAGAACAGTGGGGTCTCCTCATCAAGCAGCAGTGAAATCCTGCCCATAAAGCATCGTTCAGTAAATCACTACTGAAGTCTGACAAAAATGCAAGCCATAAAGGCAGCTGCACAAAAACACTAAAATCGATTTCTATACAGCAGAGAAAACAGCCAGATCGCTCAAGCTATATTGCTCAAATTGCCTCTAAAATACTCAGCAATGGTGCAATCATGAAACAAAATGTGTTTATGCCTGTCAATGTCACAATGCCCTGTGGACGGGCGGACGTGTTTGTTTCTAATGCACGGATAAGAGGAGCGAGAGATTATGGCGGTGAAAACTAATTAGCAGAGAGCCAATCAGGCACCTGCCAACAGTGTGAGAGAGGAGGTCAGGTGAGGATGCTTGAATGTGAGAGCAAATTAGCCTGCTTACCCGATATGGTGAGGGTGATCTCCTGGGGGTCGCCTGAGGTCTGCGTGGGGCCTGCGGCCGAGGTTTGGGCCAGTACCTGACTCAGGCTGGAGTTGTTGATCGTCAGAGTAATCTCCTGTCCGCCGCCACTAGCTGCCACAAGACCTGATGAGGTCATGACCTGTGACAGGTCATGGGAGCCTGCAGGATTACATCGGCCACGTTAGCATGGCTACCATCAGAAGCTGAACTGTGATTTTAACATAGGCCTTACAGGTAGATGTAACCTGACTACTTCGGTAAATAACAGACCCAGTAACATACGATGACTGGCTTAACCTTGGGGAAAAAAAGAAAATTTGTTGGAAGAATATTTATATAAAAAAAATAAACACAGAAAGCAGTAATATAAACAACATCAGGGACAAAGGGCTTAAAAGAGGACTGTCAAACAACTATGCTGGCTGGCTGAGAAATGAGGCTCCACCCCATGCTACCTTCAACCAATAAAATGAATCTTCCAGCAAGCTGCAGCTTCTTAACTGGACAAAGTATGAATGAGGCGGGGCCTCATTAAACAGACCTGCGTTCAGCACAGTCTGCAAAGCTCAATTTAGATTCCAAATGGGGGACCCACCACTGCTGGTGGCGGTGAGAACGGCGTCCTGCTCGGCCAGCCCAGCCATGCCCATGCCACCGGCTGCTGCCGACGGCTGCAGGGACAGGCTAGTCAGCGGATGGATCACCACGTTGGCGGGCACGGCGGAGTCGCCCGCCATGAGGTGAGCGCCGGAGATCTGGGCGATCCCCGCGTCGCCGGTCAGCTGGTGGGAGAGCGTCTGCTGCAGGATGCTTGAGTCAATCTGGATCCGGCGACAAGCACGGTGTTACCACGGCGCGCCAACAACATGCCGAGAACGAGTCACCCTACTGAAAGTCACATGAAACCCCGCCCACTTCAGGAAAATTAATACAGGAAAAAATGTGAAAGGACAAAAAAAACTACATCAAAATGCATCAGTGGAGGTGTGACTCAATCTCAACCTGACATGACATTTCACAGAGATGCTAACAGAGTAATCAGGGAGCAGGGTCTGAGTACTTTTTTTTTTCCCCATCATCCATGATCAGAGGTTCAGAACACGGTTAATACTCCATCCCCTGCACATCTGAACGGCCTCCTGCTAGTAGCGTAGTGATCTGGGGTTTCATTCCCTAGCGGGTCAAGCAAGAGGGATCACCTGCAGTGTGATGTTGTTGATGTTGCTGGTGTCGATGCCAGAGATCTGAACGTTTGGGCACACGAGGTTGGTGGTGCTGAGCTGCAGGTGGATGCCCTCCAGTGTGGTCAGGCCGTCAGTCAGCGACACCGTCAGGTCACCGCCTATGTGGGGTCAACCAGTTGAGTAAGGGACTCAGAGAAGAAATGGCCGCTATCAAAACTAAATTACACCGATGAAATTCATAAGTAGTCAGTTATATTGCAATATATTGACTGAAATGTGCACTGCATGTCTTTGAATAAAGGACTCCGTTTTACAGAGATCATTTCTCCAGGTTTATGTTACTGAAAAGTAATCCGATGGAAAAAAGGTAATTCCACCTGTAAGACAACGCAATATTCCCCGTAATGAAACCATCTTCGCTTTCCTCAGCTTAAGATGCCCCCTCAGCCCTTAAAGAACTTTTCCAAATCCACTCCCCCATTTCAGATAATACAGGAAAACACACATTGAAAGCAATTCTTCACAAATGCCAAAAAGTGCAACCCTAGAAGCAGATACGGGCCAACGAAATGGGGCTCATTTGGATAGGGCACGACGGATAGGGCCGAGATGGCGGGGTGTGAATCATCATGGCTCCAGTGTTTCTGCCCGCTAAACAAACAATAGGAGACCGGCATAAATCTCCGGCTGACGTCGGCCATCCCTCATCCAAGCAGACAGGATTTATGGGGCATACAGCCACAGCAAACACACGGGAAGGCATTTGTCAAGCAGCCTCCACCATGCCAATAAATGAGATCAAATCTTAATTTCTGGATTTTCACTTTACTTTCCGGATGTGGAATTAAATAAGGGGCAAGGAGGTCACCTCAGTGATCTTGCAATGAGCCTTAAAGTTGTACTGCAATATTTAACAGCTTTTGGTCTTCAGAACAAAGGATTTTGGGACAAGAGACCTGTGAAGAACACGCTACATGGATAAAACGGGTTTTCCATGAAGACTCACTGGACAGGGAGGCTGGTAGGATGGCTTGGCCCACAACACCTGGCTGCAGCAGGTTCTGCTCAAACGGGCTGCTCATCACGGGGTTGCCGGAGATGTAGACGGGATCCACATCGGTGGCATCAGCAGAGCCACTCTGCAGCATGCCCACAGAGGGCAGGCCCTCTGAGCGGGTCTGCCGCTCGCCAGGCTTCTTGCCCCGCTTGGCCTCCAAGTTGGCCTTGTAGTGGCTCTGGATGTGCGTCTTGCGGTGGCCTGAGGTACGGAAACGCAGCTCGCAGATGGGGCACTTGAAGGGCTTTGAGCCTGTGTGCAGGCGCATGTGAACCTTCAGGCTGCCCTTGGTGGAGAAGGAGGTGTTGCACATGTGGCAGCTGAACAGCTTCTGACCTGCAGGGAGCAGCAGAGGACCTGACTGGTCAATGCCTTAGGGCTATTGGCAAGGCAATGTGCTGGTGGTACTAGCTTGGTAATCAGGTGACTGGAATACTGAGATATCGATAAGGGGGATTTACACATCAGGCTGGCAATTCACAGCAAAGCAGTGTAATTGACAGACGGATGGACAGACGCAAGGACAGATGGACAGCAACAAAGGAACATGAGGGACATAAAGCACACATACGCAGATACATCGACAACAATTTGCACCAGTTAATAGATGTGAGAAAACACAGCACATTTCAGTCTTTGTTGCGGCCAATTACTGAAAGTCATTATCAAATAAATCCCAGAAACTGAAGGCTTATATCTGTTAATGCGTCATTCACATGATCTCAAAAACGTAGAGGACGGAAAGCTCTGCAAGGGTGTGGAAGTCACCAAACACAACTCTATTCCACAGCTTGTTTATCTGACACCCCATGCCCATTTAAAATCATTCACTTTTTTAAAAAATCACTTCAATAAACTGAGTATTCAGTACTTCAGAACTCAAGACTCTGCAAGCAAGCAGTCAGTGGGCATGTCGGCCTACCTGAGTGTGTCTTGATGTGGCAGTCCAGGGTGGATTTCACCGTGAAACTCTTTCCACACGCATCGCACTTGTAGGGCCTCTCTCCCGTGTGGATCCGTATGTGTCTGCCAGAGAGCCGGGGACAGAGGCCCATTAACCACCTGAAGGGGCTCGGCTCAACAATTAAAAGACAACCATCTGTATGGGGGGGGGGGGGTTCATAAATGCTGACCAGATGCTGTACCAGCATAGATTTGGAGGGATGCCCCAGATATCCCTATGCACTCAGCGCCCAATTTCCCATTCAACAAGATGACACAGTTTAATTTAGCAAATTAACGGAAAAGTTATGCGCAAAACCATTTTCTAATACTGTTAATTAATACAGCTAATTTAACAATCTCACATCATTAGTGACACTTCTTAGAGGGTGAAAAGGTTGCTTATTATGTAGAATAATAGGTATTTAATGACTATCTTGAAATATTTTGCCTGGTCGAATTATATTTACATCTACAGACCTAAAAGATCAGAGGATTGTGGCAAAGGAACAAAGAAGCCCTACTATTTACTGCCAATATAAGGACTTACGCTTTGCCTTTTTTAAATAAATGGTTACGCAAACAGCATGATCATGAGCTTCAGACCTTGGCCTAGAGGAGACATTCAAACCGGGGACATAAAGGGCAGGGTGATTGGGCTCCTTCGCCCCGGGGGCGACGGGGCCCCTCCTCACCGCACGAGGTCGCTGGGCTTCCTGAAGCTCTTGGGGCAGTAGTTGCAGCGGTTGGCGAACTTAGGCTCGCTCTCCATCTCGACGCTCTTGTCCTTCATCTCGCTGACGCGGTCTCGCTCGGCTGCAGACTGCACCAGCACCTTCTCAGACACGGACGCATCCTCGCTAGGCTCGTTGCGGGCCAGCTCCGCCGCCTGCTCCTCCGTGAAGGTGATGATGTCGGAGCGGCTGCGCTTGTGTGGCGCCGCCTCTGTGCCGTCCTCTTCCTCGCCGTTCTCATCCAGCGCTGATGTGGGAAAGGCGCGTGAGTAACACAATATGGAGAAATGGAGACTGCTTACTGAGGAAAATTTTAGAACATTTTCTGGGGCCGTTAAAGAGCAGGAAGGCCGACATGAATGCGATGTGATGTGATGTGAAATTCACAAGGGGGCGCGCTGGTTAAGGACAACATTTGATATAAAGGCCAGATGAGAACAATTTGATAAAACTAAGATGAACTGAATACAAGCTACCTTAAACATGTCAAGCATCATTCAGTAAGGAAATGTGGTTACAGTCATAATTAGTTCACTGAACAAAAAGAACCTCAGCTATTTCTGCTAATAGACCCAAACAGAGAGACTGGATGAATCAGTGAGTCGTGATGTCACCAGTAACCTGGATGCGTGCTCATCCCTGCTTGTTATGACAGTGAACAGTACTAATGATTTTTGAAATCTGAAGTGCTTTTGTGCCTTAGTGGCAAATCACCTTAAAATGGTCAGTTTGTTCTTATTCTTATTTATATGTTGTGAGGCAAAGGGGTGGGCAAGAGCCACAAACAAAAACATAGAGATACAGTGACTGTGCGGAAGCTGTTGGATGACAACAATTTGGAGGCGGGTAATTCAGCAAGTTAGTGAATTGTGGCAACGTCCAGGTGGTTGTGGGTTTGAATCTCATCATAACACCATTGGGTCCTTGAACAAGACCCTTCAGCCCAAAAACTGCTCCAGAGACATAGTTGTTGTACCTGCTCTGCCCCCATCAAAAGTGGCTTTGGACAAAATCATAGGCTAAATAAATATAATAACGGAGAGATCCAAAAACGGCGCCAACCCCCGTACAAGGAGGCCCGCAGAGGGGGGACGAGCAGCGAGCCCCCCAATCCCGCCCACGACCCCCCCACTGAGGCAAGCGGGTCCAGGGCCGAAGAGCCCCATCAACCAGGAGCCCACCTTGATATATAGTGAGGGTAAATCGTGTGTGACACATGGAGGTACCTCTAGCTGGTGCTATGTGATCTTTCTTCATGTGCTTCTTGAAGAGCTGGTTGGTGCGGAAGGTCTCTGAGCAAATGGAGCATTTGTACGGCCTCATGTTGAGATGCATGATCATGTGGCGGTTGAGGCTGCCGTTGGTGGTGAAGGACGCATCGCACACGTTGCACCTGAAGGCTTTCACACCTGGAGAGTAAGACACAGAACACCGTCAAGATCCCCCTACCGCAGAGCACACTCATGTATGATCATCATGGTCACTGTGCGGAGACGGGCACCGGGCCTCACCCGTGTGCGTGTTCAGGTGGGACTTGAGCACGCCTGCTGACACAAAATTCCGGCCACACAGGTGGCACCTATAAGGCTTCTCGCCCGTGTGTGAGCGGACGTGCTGCTTGAGGTGGCTCGACTTCTTGAAGCCCTTGTTGCAGAAGGAACACCTACAGAAGGGCCAAGGGTCAAGCATTATTACCAGATACACAACTATCTCCCTGGACAATAATGCACAGAGAATTGAAAAGAAAACCCCCCCCAAAAAAATCACAGCATGTAACTCCACACAAGAAACATACACACACAGGAACAGTTTTGCTTGCTCCCTGGGATAGATTTGCTTTTTTCCCCTAAAAATAATGCTCCATAAATACTGTAGGTATAATAAAAATTAATCTGGTGAGAAAATAACACTCCCAGCCACCCAGGAAACAGCAGTTTGTCCAGACAGATAAGTCACTATAATGACTGTAGCACCATAAACAAAGGCATGGTCCAGGGAACCGGGACATAGCATGCAATGTCTCACACCACCCACTTTAATGGTCTGTCCTTTCGGCCGTCAACAAGGATAACCTTGGGTACTATGAAGGTATTACTGCTGCTGTTTGGGAGTATTTTCGATTTCTTCTCAATGATAAAGGTGAGCCAGTTCATTTCATTTTCATTCCACACTGAGAATATTTGTGAACATTGCACATGTGGTTAAAGTTATCTGAAAGACAGACATCGCAACATTTTTTTTTTACTGGTGAAGAATACAATTTAAAAATTGTATGAATTTACTATAAGCAGGGAAGTAAGCCAGCAGAAGAATAATTTGGAAATAGAAAAGAAATAATTTGCTTGTGTTGATCATTTGCACACAGAACAAATATGTAATATAATTCGCAGCGATCTTGCGCAAGTTCTCCTGTGTTTACATTCATGCTAATGTTACTATATCATTTACCTACAATTTCAAAACAACCCAGGGGGTTGGTTAGGTAGTATGCTCTGCTAAATAGTGGAGTTGGTAACGAAAGGGTGGTGTTTTTAACTAAGGAGGTCATATGATTCATGTCTAAACTCCTGTACTACTCCCTATATCCTTCTGGAGGAGGTCACATAATTGTCATGTCTAAGCTCCTGTATTCCTCCCTATATCCTCCTGGAGGAGGTCACATGATTGTCATGTCTAAGCTCCTATACTACTCCCTACATCCATCTGGAGGAGGTCACATGATTGTCATGTCTAAGCTCCTGTATTCCTCCCTACATCCTCCTGGAGGAGGTCACTTGATTGTCATGTCTAAGCTCCTGTACTACTCCCTACATCCATCTGGAGGTCGTCACATGATTGTCATGTCTAAGCTCCTGTACTACTCCCTATATCCTCCTGGAGGAGGTCACATGATTGTCATGTCTAAGCTCCTGTATTCCTCCCCATATCCTCCTGGAGGAGGTCACTTGATTGTCATGTCTAAGCTCCTGTACTACTCCCTACATCCATCTGGAGGAGGTCACATGATTGTCATGTCTAAGCTCCTGTACTACTCCCTACATCCATTTGGAGGAGGTCACATGATTGTCATGTCTGAGCTCTTGTACTACTCCCTATATCCTTCTGGAAGAGGTCACACGATTGCCATGTCTCAGCTTGTGTGTTCCTCCCTACATCACCTACAGAAGGCAGCTATATGACATGAAAGCTGTGGCATGACTCCTGACGCCCTTCCCACAAGCTGACCTGTAGACCCTCCGGCTGTCATCATCGCTGTCCTCCTGGAAGTCCTGGGCGGGCAGCTGGAGGTCGTTCTGAGGTGGATCCTGCAGCAGGCGGCTCGTCTGTTGAAATAAAAGGAAGGCCGCAATAAACACTAAGTGAGTGCACCTGCTACACAGGTTCACAACCTGCTAGGTGCGTGCAAATAGGCTATAGGGGTCATATGCTAAACTGATCACATGACATCCTTTCCATTGCCAGGGAGATTATTAAACAGCTTTAATCCAGTGCAGATGACTGATCTACAAGTTTCAACAACACTAACACTGCACTTCTCCTGTTCACTAGGATACACAGAAAGACCAAAAAGAACGATCCCACTTGGAGGGATCCGACATGGGGACAGGACTGGACAGGAGGGGACGGCAAAACGAAAACCATCGAAGCGATGAAGATGATAGAGAGCCGCCACCTCAGTGCTGGGCACGTGCAGCAGGTTCTGGGAGTGGTAGCTGGAGGATAGGGCCTGAGACTCCAGGGTGCTAGAGTCCTGTAGCTGCTGCACGGTGGGGAACTGGGGCTGCTGGGAAAAGCCGTCTGCCATGGGAAAGCCTGTAGTGACACGAAAGGGAAACGTCACTCATTCCCCCTCACACCGCATACCTCTCCCAGAAATGTTATAATGCATCATCCAGTGCATAAGGGAGCCATTTCCCAAGGTTTTTGAGTTAGATCGTATGTATTGTAAAGTGTGAGAAAGACAGCATATAAAAATATTGTTCCCACATGATTCTTTAGCATATCTGACAAACTAACTAAAGCTGAAATATCAGTTTTGGGAAACAATGACATCAGCATAACGTCAGAGTAGGTAGTTGACTGCACTGACGTTTCAGAACCCTATTTATCTACTTGTGCAATTAAGAGCACAGCTGAACTGCACAGTCCCAGCACTGGAGCATTTCAGCCTTAGCTCTCAGCAGCCAGCCTCTCGGGGCATCAGACACAGCTGGCAGACTTGCATGCCCGCCTCCCAGGGAGCGCAGTCTGGGACGAGTGGGCACTCACTTCATATAGCCACTTTAAGCCCACACACTACAAAACGTTTGAATTAATTAACTTTCTCTCTATAATTAATACAACAGACTGCAATTTAAATAAAAAATACAAAAGGGGATCATTGTTACGCTCCTGAGTCATTAGCAACCATTTTTTTCCCGTTATTCAAAGACTGTAGAGCCGTGCAAGCACTGCTGACTGTGCGCTCAGAATCACACTGACACGTTGCATGTAGAGCGATTATTAATATGGATATATGGGAATATTAAGTAGGATCTAACAGGGGCTAAAGGAGAGACTCTCTCAGAAGCTCTTTCAAAATACGGACCAGGTGAGAGGCGCCAGAAAAGGGAACGACCCTGAATCCACACTACCAAACAGCGAGGGTGTCATGAGACCCCAGGTGAAAAGCACCAATCGATGTCAGAAGGTGAGCCTTCCTGAAGTGCCATGGCTGTATTCTGAGGGGTGCTGAGAATGATCAGCGCAGACACTCACTGACGACGGAACAAGTGCATGAGAGGGTCGGGGCGCCACTGGATGAGACGCGGTGCTGTTACCTTGCGTCAGCGTCTGCTGGTCGAAGGCTTGCTGAGGCAAGCTCTGCATCTCAAACTGGCTGATGTTCTGAGGCAGAGCATGCTGGGACGTCACTAGTGTGTCTGGGAACATCGGAATAGGAGGTGGGGCAGGGGGGTGTGGTTAAATACAGAAAGCAGCAACAAAGTTAACACCTTATTACTTAAGCATTTCCAAGGCAATCAATCAGCATTTAACTTCCAGGGCGTTCAGAGCAAAATGAAAGGTCATTCAGGTTCACACAGGCGGCTGCAGCCATGACCGTAAACATAGAGGTAACCCATCCATCCATAACCAAAACCACAAAATTAATTGCCTGATTATCGCCATGACAGATACCATTTGGATGATGTGCTGTCCTAGTTATTCAATACAACAGAGAACCACAAAGACACGCAAATACACAGATAAATAATTTGAACGTATTTGCTTGTAAACTGCTGCAGACCCGTGCAATGGGACTGTGGCGTCATTCTCTTTGCCCTGATCAGGCAGCATCAATAAGGCACTCGGCTGACTGCTTAGCCCAGTTGCACTCTTCGCCTTTGAATGCATTTTCAAGGCACAGGGCACACGATGAAGAGTTCTACCATAAAGCTAAGAGACCACCTATAAATCAGTCTACCGTTTCACCTCTGTTCGGCCGCTGCCATCCATTTCTCCATGAAGTACCCTCTCCTTTAAGCCAAGCTTGGGGGGCATCCATATATTTATGACCTTTACTGCCAAGGTTGTCAGTTGCTCAAATATCAACTAAACCCGGCGAGACTGACTCTACAGAAGACCCTTTGGAAAATGCATGGATGGATGAATATATCAGCAAATGCACCTTTCGAACTGAGCCAACACCTCCACAAAATAACACCATTCATAGAAATTAACCAATTAAATCTTCACAGTGACTGAGCCACCCTTCTACTCCAAAGAAACCTGTGTAAGGCTTTTTTTCTTCCCCTCTGGGGGGGGTCCAGATGCTAGCTGTACAACTGATCAAGCCAGTGACCATGCGGTCAGTGGACGTGCTTCCATTAAATCGTGCCCTCATGCCGGTTCCCAGGAGTCAGAAGGCTGCTCTTTCCAGTAAGTGCTCTGGCTCATGACGTGCCATGCTGTGTCTTATTCCGGGCCCCTTTTCAGAGAAGATTCACTCACACAGCACGCCAGCTGGTCACGATCCTTTCAACTTAAAGGGCTGCCTTTTAAGTGATACCTCCGTGAGGACAGACTGGCCCGACTCACCTTCATCCTGCACCAGTGGGGGTTCAGCCAGCTGCTCCTGCAGTGCCTCCTGCTGGGAGCCGCCCACCACCTGCGCTTGGGGCAGCCCCAGCATGCCTTGCTGGTCGGCACCCACAGCCGGCGACTGCTGCAGAGCGTCCGCCTCTATCTCCACCTGTATGGTAGCGCCGTCTCCCACGCCGCTGATGGAGGTGTCGAGGGAGGGCTCGCCAGACGCCTCCTGCCCCTGCTGTTGCAGTTGCTGGGCCAGCTCGTACCTAGCAGAAGTGTGGGGGGGAATCTGTCAGGGTCTTAATGTGAGGAGGCAGGGCTGAGCAGCTGGGGTACAAGCATATGGAGACCCCACCCACAGACCCTCGCCTTCCAAGCCTGGGCGCACCTGTGCGTCTTCATGTGCTTCCGACAGTTGGAGGACGACTTGAAGGTCTTCTGGCAATAGGGGCACATGTAGGGCCGCACGTCGCTATGCGTGGTCATGTGACGCCGGAGGCTGCCACTGGTGGTGAAGGTGCTGTCACACATGAGGCACTTGTAGGCCTTGAGGCCAGAGTGTGTGCGGATGTGCGACTTCAGCACGCCTGACGAGGCAAAGCCCTTGCTGCACTGGATACACTTGTACGGCCGTTCGCCCGTGTGGGACCTGCAGACAGGAAGGCACGACTTTTACGAGTGAACTGGGAGATAAAGCCCCCCAGTTTCTGACATCGACTGATGTTAAACGCCAGGTTAAACGCATATACTGTACAAATAATAATAACAGCACTGAAATCCCAGAAAGAGTAGGAACTGCCTTTCAGAGCATAGCGCTCCAAAATTAGGGATGAATACTATCGATCACTGAGCTGTCTTGATTTTTTAAAATATTTTCAATGGTAAAACCTTCAAGTACATTTAGTTTGACGTCAGCACAGTAGGAAACAATACTTGACACAACAACAATACAGTGAGAAAAAAATACTTTGACTCTTTCTGCAGATAAACTTTGAGGACTAAGACATGTGACAAGAAAGAAGGGCAGGGGAGCATTTAACCCTCTGATTCTCCCCGCTCAGACCCACCTCACATGCTGCTTCAGGTGACTGGACTTCTTGTACGCCCTACTGCAGTAGGGGCATTTATAAGGTCTGTCGTTGACCATGACATCCAGGTACTGCTGTATGGACAGGCTGTTGCGGGGATTCTGGTTTTGCACAAGACCTGCATCAATACACAAAGACATCAGCTGCTGTACGGTGGACCCAAAGCTCTTGTAAGGTTACCCTATTCAGGACCCAACCAGCAAGGGGCCCCGCTGGGGTGCTTAACTCAGGGGCAGGCAATCTTATCCGCAAAGGGCCTGTATGTATGCAGCTATTCAAACCCAGGTGTGAGAACTCTTCAGCCAATCATTCCTCTAATTAGTATTTTGCCCGAATAATAAAAAAATAAAAATAATTTATTATTATTGCTATAATTATTAGTAGTAGCAGTATTATGATAGCAGAGTGGATCAGTGCAGCGAGCAGCCTTGCGTCAGTCCACTAGGGGGCGGCATACCCAGGTCTGTGATGAGGATGGGCTCCTGCAATGGGATGTCCGTCAGCGGCAGGCTGCTCTTCACCACCCGCACCCTTTGTGCCTTGCGTGCGTAACGCTGCTTCTTCTGCTGCGCGGTCTTGAAGTGGGACGCCATGTGGGTCTTTCTGTGCCCTGACGTGCGGAAGATCTTCTCGCAGTGCGGGCATGGGAACGGCCGCACGCCTGTGGGAGTGAACGACAACACTGAGTCTCCTGGGAGCATGCAGAGCAAGGGAAGGAACGGCGAGGCTGCAACAAGGCTTATTAATTGCACATCTGTATAGAGAAATGCGGTCTCTGCATTAATCTGACCTCGCAGCTCTATTTGCATGGTCCGTGCTGACGCCTTCCCAACATCTCAACACAGAACTTACACTAACGATTATTGTAATACTGGGCTGATGCTAATGTTCTCTATTCAAAACCTGGGATGAGGACTTAATTTGCTTCGGTGTTTTTGCATTACTGGTATAAGGACAAAGGCTAATTACATTCAGTTTAGTCATTACTGCATAATTATCCAAACGGATACCAGGAAATAAGCACGCCAGATTTCTGCTGAAAGGTTATTGTTACTAATTCCACAGTAAGAGTTACTCTTACGTAACCAAACAATAAGAAATAAGCAAAAATTATTCATTCAGACAAATAATGCTGGGGTAACCTTTGAGCGAGGCACTTAACCTGATCCTCTCCAGTGAAATATCCATTAGTATAAAAATAAATGCTGTTGCTATGCATTGAAAGCATGCACTGGGATATGTGACAATTTAACAGGGAAATCACAAATTCAGAACACTGATGGCAGCGGGTGGGGGGAGGGGCTTTAGCAGACACATTGTCTCATTAGCAAAATCACAACTGTCAAAGTCAGGATCGAAAAGCAGGCAGCGAGGAAAAGTGACAGCGATTACACACTTAGATAATGAACAAAATGGAGAGTATAACAAGTAAGCTTTCACAAAAGACATATCTCATGTGCATTTGCACTACTGACAAGAACAACAGGATGTTTACATCAGTGATCAGACTGTGCTGACAGTCTGTTACTGGATTTCCCAGCTTCGTTCCCTAAAGACGGGTTAAGCCAGGCTAATCCGAGTAAACACAGAGTGTAACGAGTAACCAAGCATGCATTTAAACAGGTCTGAAGCAGCAGCCACTGGACATGGATGGACGCTGGCCTCACTAATACATGAGCGCCACCTCTGCCCTGTCAGTTACATTTTACCAGGACACCACACTGTTAAACGGTGCTATAACCTGTGCCATCACCTGCACTGTTAAAGTGCTCCTTTGTATAACTAGAATCCTGCATTTATAAAAGGACAGAAGAGCTACCTTTATCCCTGATGATTTATTAGGCTGAGTTTTTGTACAACATCTGCCTGCCTGGTACTGTGGTCTGTGGATCTCCCCACCACCTCTATGACGAGACGCTGACCGATACTGATTGAGCACCACTATCCTCCCTAAATCATACAGCATGTCAGTTTAAACCAAAATGCCTGAAGGACTGCAGCCATCAATCAATACTGATATTAAGCCAGAGCAAACAAACATTATTGTATTAATATTAGTGTTTAAACTAATCTGCACGTGGCCAGGGATCAAAATTTCAACAGAAATTTGAAAAGCTCGTCTGACAGGAAAATTAAACTGCTCTGCTGCTTTCTGCAAACAACCATGAGCCTAGGCAGACAGTTTGGGGCTCTGCGCAGTGCTCAGGTAAACAGCTCAGGGCTCTGCGCAGTGCTCAGGCAAACGGTTCGGCGCTCTGCGCAGTGCTCAGGCAGACGGTTCGGCGCTCTGCGCAGTGCTCAGGCAGACGGTTCGGCGCTCTGCGCAGTGCTCAGGCAGACGGTTCAGCACTCTGCGCAGTGCTCAGGCAAACAGCTCGGGGCTTGGTGCAGTGCTCAGGCAGATAGTTTGGGGCTTGGCGCAGTGCTCCAGCAGATGGCTCGGGGTTCTGCGCAGTACTGCTCAGTTCTCCCCTGGTCATGGATGGTTTGTATGAACTCGTGGCTCTAGTGTGAACATGAACGTGTCCTGGCAGGCCGCCCACGGTTTACTCCTCTTTACTCCCTTCCCAGGACAGGCCTCAGATTATCGTCGTGATAACAAAGATAATGAATGAATGGGAGGGTGGTTTATGGATAAAAGGATATAACTGTCATTAAGGGTTTTGGACCAGCTCCCAGCTGGAGCACTACTGCAGCAACACTAAACAACAGCTGTGTCCTATTCAGTGCAGGATTCACCCATCCAGTCATCTATTCATCCATCCATGCATCCATCTTCCATAAACACACTCATTGTGATCCTGGAGACTATGCTTATATAACAGTGTTGGGTAATGCCTTGAATCCTCCAAACACTTAGTGTGACTATCAGGTGGAATATGGATTCCTCCACTGGTCTGTAAGCCCTGTGTGGGACATGAACCAACTGTATTGGTCCCGGAGTTGATAAAGTTACCATTTCATCCAGAAAAAAATCTATGTAAAAGATTAATGGAGGGAAGATGATACGGCATCTCCCCACTGACACGTGACCATTACATCTGCCTGTCTCCTGTCAGGCACCATTTCCATATAAAACTTTTGAAAAACACTGATGCAACCTTCATGAAATCTTGGGAAAGAGGGTGCAAAAATAGGCCTGTGTCAGGAATGCGAATGTGCTCACTAGCCTGGCTCTCCCGCCTATCCTCCTAGCTCAGTACGGCTGTTTGTCCAGCACATTTTCACCCAAGACTCCACTCACCACACAAACTACAGGTTTTCAATTTAGTACCACTATACCAATAAATGCATGCTGTCAACCCCTGAAGAAATGGGCCACACCTTCCCTGGCCAGACCGAAACATACTGTTCTGAAGATGTGGGGAAGTCTGACAGGTGACAAGCCAAAGCAACACCCACTCTCCCAGTCCCGCCTTGTTAATCCCAGGGTCCCGGAGGCCCCGATGAAGCCACAACCAAGAGCTCACCCGTATGCAGCCGCATGTGGACCTTCATGCTGCCCGAGGTGGAGAAGCACTTCATGCAGCACTGGCAGGTGAAGGCCTTGATGCCCGTGTGGGTCTTCATGTGGGCCGTCAGCGTGCTCTTGACGGCGAAGGCGCGGAAGCACTGCTTGCACTTGAAGGGCTTCTCGTGTGTGTGGATGCGGATGTGACGCACCAGGTCGCTGGGCTTCTTGAACTCCTTGGGACAGTAGGGGCACACGTGCCAGCGGATGCCGTTCTCCTCACGGATGGAGCCTGTGAGATGAAGGGGACAACAGTTGGCCCAGATCAGATCCCAGCGATAGGCCGAGAAGCCAGGCACCGGCAATGTGTAAATAACACTGACGTCAGACATGATGGGATTTTCCAACCACCCCTCAGCGCTCCCTGCTGCTCCCTGTGCAGCACAGCACATGCTGATACTGCCTCCTCTCACCTGGCATTTGCACGTGCTTCTTGTAGATGCTCTTCCTCCCTTTCCGATTGGTCTTGTCCGACCCGGAGCCCTTGCCGGGATCTGGCGGGCCAGCTGAGGGCCCGGCGGTGGCACTCTCAGAGCCTTGGCTCTGGGTGGCAGGGGCGGGCCGCGACACAGCCCCGTTCTGGGTGTGCGACTGCACAGGAATGGCGCTCAGGCCACTGTTCTCCAGGGCTTGCTGCAAATGATCACATCAACCTGCCTGTTTAGCCGTTGGGAAAATGCTGGTGCATCATGACAGTGATCTGTGAACATCACTGATTCCGCCTAGTAGCTTCAGCCACTGTTAGGACTGATGTTACCATTTTTTGGGGGGGGGGGTTCTGACCATGGGGACCACATAAACAAGATTATTTGTGGGAAAACTGAAGTTAAAAATATTTATTTTATCTATATAAAGAGCCATGTTGTTTTGAACAACTGCTGTCATTAACCGCAAAAAAAACAACCCAGATCAGATGGCATTATGATGAGGTGTAGGGCACCTGCAGGATGTCCTGGTTGAGAGCCGCGTCCATGGGGAGTGGCTGCCGTGTACACTGGACCTGGTGACCTTCTCCAGCCACCGGCTCCGACAGGTCCAGCAGCTGCTGGATCACGTCTGTCACCCTCTCTGATCCTTGGGGAACCTGCACTGACTCCACTGGCTCCTGGTGCAAGAGCATGGGGGGGAATGGGAAGTTTCATTTCCTGGTATAACCCTGAGCTTCTCAGATTCTCAAAAAAAAAAAAAAAAGATAAACCTGCACTGGCTTCCTAAAGTGTTGGAGGACCAAAATTACAGAGGTTCCACCATGACAGTCTGCTGCAGTTACATCCGCGGCCACAAGTGAAGGGGAGGGCGAGGCCTGGGTCTGACCTGGGCTTGAGCTGGGCCCTCCACGATGGACATGTGCATCTTGCTGGTGTGAGCATGGAGGCTTCCGAGTCTCTTGAAGACACAACTACAGTCGAGGCAGGGATACACCGGTACTCCTTTGGACTAGACACAGGAAGGCGGTGGTGAGGATTAGTACATCAGCGATGCAGGACGTACTTTAAACCTATAAAATATTCATCCATCATCCAAAAGCTTATCCAGGATCTTATGGAGCCTGAAGAATATCCCAGGAAACGGACATTCAGGGTGGGATGCAAACCGGAGTAGCCAGAGTAAACCCACATGGGGAGGGGAGGGTAGGATCGGAGTCCCCTTTTATGGAGGTGTGAGGGGATGGTGCTACCCACAGAGTCACCATGCCATCCCAAGACCAAGCGGATAAATCTGATCATGAATTAACCGTAAACATGCCCCTTCCTTTCCATAAAATAGGGAGATCAGAGCCACATCAAAATGCGCCTGAGTGAATCATCTCATGCCGGAAGGCTGTTAAACGCTGCCTGAGAGTGCGTGCCTTCCAGGAGAACACTCAGGAAACAAACAAAACGCTTTTATATTCATAATACCACTTAAGCTCCTCTAAAGCTAATATTTGTTCTTACGCAATTTGAGTAGCTAAAAAACTACAATGCCGTTATAAAAGCAGTATTAATAGTAGTAATACTAGTATTAGCAATGACGATACCGAAAATCCTACTAGTGCAACAGCACAATAGTCTTTTAACGTTTTTTTCGCTGCTGTGCAGTAGTATTGTACCATTATTGTTATTTTTTTATGGATGGGTGCCCATACCCAGAGAATCACTAATGCTCACATTTATGTTAAGTATATAAGTGACGCCCCATGTTAAAACCCATCAAGCCGGCACTGTGTCGATGAGAGGAAACACTGCAGTTAAGGAGCCTCCATGAAAACTTCAAGCCCTCCGGCCAGCGGGGGTGCCCATCAAGCAGCGTTGAGACAGCTTCGGGCACAAATTCCTCTCAGGACCATCGAAAGGCACTGTCCAGCATGCACAGGGCTGCTGGCTCTCAGTCCCACGAAGATGATCACTCACTAACGGTGACGTGCATCACATGACTGCCAGGAGTCACATGACTGCCATACAACAACCCCCCACTGCCTACAGTCTCTGGCGGAACCTTCCCCTTCTCTCGTGAAGGCGCTGTGAAAGGCAGCCCTGGACACTGCACATCTGCTCGCCACAAAGCGGACGATCAGGGAACCCGTTTGAAGCACCACCGTGGCCATAAAAAGAGCTTGCTTTCATTTCCTCTTGCAATGTCCCAGAAAACACTTTCAGGCAGCCCTATACTGTGAGGCTGTATTACACCGCAAATCCTCTGTCACAGCTCACATTAGTGGGCCTTAAGTGCTCATACAGGAAGTGCTTGGTGAAGATCTAATCAGTCCATGAAGATATTAGACTGCCACCCCTGTGCAGGTAAACAGGAAATGTCATTGACACAGTGTAAGCAGCATATGCTGTTTTTTCCCACAGAAACCCGTTCTTGAAGGTCCTTTTAGATACTAGAGGACAGTGAATCCGTAATTAAAAGCACACAATCAAAGGTGAACACAAAAGTCTACTGAGCATATGTATATTCAGAAATCTGGAGGACAGATATTAGTGATGATACTAGAGACAGGGATCAGCAGTGACCTCCCAATATAATATTATCACGATACCTAGGTGCCGATTTGATTTGTATTGCAATTCTATGAATATCCCGATTCGATGCTACATTTTCTTCCAATTTTTTGTAAAAAATGTAAAAAAAAAATAAACTTGAGTCATACAACTAAAGCTTTATTCAATATCTCCTACTACACGCGATGCTGCGCTGCCTGTTAATGCTGGAATAGTTTAGAGCATGCCTCCTGCAGGATTATAGAGGAACTGCAATGTTTCTCCACTTTGAATCCTAACATATAAATTATAACGTAATAAAAAAATCGATTTCAGAGTCAGTGTGGCGATACATGAATCACCGCATAAAGAAATTGGGACACATAACTGAATTGATTTTTCCCCTCATCTCTATCAGATATGTAGTATTGGTTTAAAACCTCGTTCAAGAACGTTCCTCTACAGACAGGCATGCTGCTATTACAAATGTTGGATATCGCAGAGGCACCGAAGCTCCACTGTAGGAGGGAACAGTGTCAGAAGACCAGTGGGAAGCCACTCTGCTTCCCGTTTAAAGTGAGAGACTGCTCGAACATGGAAGGCACTGAGCATGCAGGTCATTTGCCTGGACAGAGGAGGCTACTGCTGCACTCTGGCTCCTCAGCTCTACCCGAAATTCCAGAGGCACGGTCCCTTATACTCGTCAACCATCACTGTAAGAGTGAAAGGGCACTCCCTCTAAATCAAGAGCCAACTCCGTTCTTGATTATTCACACTGATTAGTGGATGCAAAACGCTGTATATTATGCATGCGGGAAAAACTGCAGACTTCAAACGCTTGAAAAGTTTAAAACCTCTGAAAGTAGCACAGATTACTCGCACCGCGGACAGCAGAAAAGGCTGGGAGGGGGATGCGGACAGATGGCTGAGGACGTGCGGCCTACCTCAGAGTGCACCCTTTGGATGTGCGACTGCAGGTTGCCCTTCTGGGAGAAGGAGGCGGGGCACAATGTGCAGAAGTGAGGCCTCTCGCCCGTGTGGCGCACCATGTGGGTCTGCAGCACCACCTTCTGGTTGAAGGCTTTCCCACAGTGTGTGCACTTGTACGGCCTTTCACCTGAGCCACAAAAACAATGATAAAAACACCACATACCAGGAACATACTAAGCCCAAGGAGCAGTAAATATGCACATGAAAAATTAAGGGCAAATAAAACTATTCCCCATGGCTACAGATACCTGACAAGTCCAGCAATGCCACTTTTAAGGCTCACATTGGATGGTCAGAGGTCACAATCTCATTGTCTGAAGATCAGTGAATCCGTAATTAAAAGCACACAATCAAAGGTGAACACAAAAGTCTACTGTGCATATGTATATTCAGAAATCTGGAGGACAGATATTAGTGATTATATACTGCCCTCTTCTGTCCATATTAGGTAACCATGTAATAATAAGCAAATTTCAATATCGAGACCTGATCACAAATTCATATTTGATAGGATTTTACTGAATAATCTGTTGTTGTGAATCAGATTAAACACCCAAACTGAGAATACAACAGCAGGACATATCCCCTACAATGTGCTCCATGAATCTACAGCTACTAATCTGTGTCCTTAAGCGACAGGCAGGACTACATAAAGTCGACGCAAGTCGCCTCAGTGTGAAGAGGGAGTCTTTCTTGGCTGCCTTTTCAAACTTTACCTCACAGAGGCTGAGGTTAACTGGGGAAAGATGTTGGGCATCCGGGGTCAATTCAGCTGCCTCTTGGTGTTGTGGAGACTATTGTTTTTATCCACAACAGTACCCAGAAGAGAGGAGGTGAGCCCTCTAGCTAAAAGTGAGAGGCTAGAACACGGCAAGCAGGAAGTAGTGACATCAATAAAGAAATGGAAGTGTCCCCAAGTGCACTTGAAACCTCAACCATCTTACTGCAGGACAAAGCATAACCGCGCAAAATTTAAGATGCTGCTGCGATGGTTATTTCCTTTTCTTATTTCAACTTTCCTTTCATAGAAGAATCATAAAACTTGTATGTTTAAGGGAAAAAAAAAACAAATAAAACATGTGATTTGACCAAGCCTTAATGGGTGTTAACTGATAAATGAATATCCCCCTTTCTGCCTCACTGGGTACTTGTGATGCCTAAATTCTTGTTAGTCAGTTATGTCAGGTGTTCAGAAATGAGGCTCCGAGGTGGGAGACGCTCAAATTTACGGTGCATCTGAAGTTCTGCTGCAGGTGGGAAGAGCCCAAAGGTCCAAAGTAGACAGGGATGGTACGGGTTACCGACCTGTGTGGATGCGGACGTGCCGAACCAGCTGGCTGGGCTTTCTGAACGTCTTCCCGCAGTGTTGGCAAGTATTTGTGAAACCGCTCCTGTCTATGTTCTTCTTGTAGTTTCTCGAACTTCCTAAGATGGGCCTGACCGAACCAAACCCAGGAAAGGCACACGGGTCAGAATTCTAAATCCCGTCTCGCGCTGACATCCATCGCCCCACCCTTCCCCGCCCTTGTGCTTGCCTCTTCCGAACATGCATCTTCTTGTGCTCCTTCAGCTGTGAGGACATCTTGAAGTCCTTGCTGCAGACATTGCACGTGTAGACCTTGTTTCCAGAGAGCTCCTTGCGGTGGTCCTCCAGGTGCAGGGAAAGCTGGCTGTGCAGTATGAACTCATCCCCACACTCCGAGCAGATTAGGTTCTGCGGGCAGATAGGCAGATGGGACGTCGGTACTAGAGAGGCCATGCATACAGCATCAACCAGAAACAAACCCAAAAACAGACAGATAGCAAACCAATAATATTATGCAGGCTTTCCCCTTCTGCTTCAAGCATGCACTTGCAGTCGACAGCCAAAAAATATTTAGCATACCATATAATTCCCCACTTTTTTCTGTTGATTTTCTGTTCTATTAATTTCCTGCCTTAACGCTTAACAAATAGTTTTTGACACACTGGACTGAGAATCTATGCAGCCATTTAGCTGCCTCTTGAATGTATTTCCTGTCCAGAACTGCGTAGAATTCCCTATTAAAAACACAATCTAATAAAAGCTTTTTTAAAAAAAATAAAAAAAAAATAAAAAAAATAAAAGATATCATGTGGCCTTTGGCTTTGGGGTTGCAGACCTCCTCTTTCTCGTGAAGCATGATGTGGGACTTGAGGCTGGCCGCCCGGGAGAACTTCTTGCAGCACACCGGACAGGTGAGGTTCTTAAGGTCGTGCGTGGATTTGTGCAGCGTGAGGTTGAATTCCACATTGAACGACATGGGACACTGGTCACAACGGTGTGGCTGGGTAGGGTGAAGACAAGACAAGACCTTCGTTTTGGTTCAGAACAAAGGCATCTAACAGGGATGGCACTGAGTAACTGGCATCTGTTCCTCTTAGCCATCATGGTTTAAGAAAGATTTCTCGATCGTAATACCGGGACACAGTTCTGAATGTGCTGGTTTCTGTTCCAGCTAAGCTACAAACTACAAGTCAACAGTGTCGCTCATTTAAATATAACTTTACAAATTTTGACAGCTATTACATTTTTGTTTAATAAAAAGGTGATTGCTATGGTATATATGGCATATATATGGTATATATGGTCAAACATGTTGATCAAGGGTCCACATCAGATTTTTGATTTCAGATTAGGCCCCCCCATCCTGGGTTGTTCCCTGCCTCATGTATAGTGCATTTTTATTTGTATAGTGCATTTTCACCGTATTACATTGTCTCAATGCGCTGTTCATTACCCCTGCCCAAATCCACCATAAAAATAGGTTATTTTACTCCAGACCAGAAGTGAGAGGTTTTACTTTTATCAGGTGCGTCAAACTCCACCCAGACTGACTATGCGTCATTTTAGTTTCATGTCTGCATGCTTTGGTACTGGAGGGTAACCCGTCACCACAGCACGGCCCACACGTCTCTCGTACCTTGTCATTGGCTTCATGGTCACGAAGGTGACGCTGCAGTTGGCTTTCTTTGGTGAATGACAGCGAGCACACCGTGCACTTAAACTCCTTGCTCTCTGTGCCTCCATAGCCTGTGTTTTCAGAATGGGATTCCTGCAAATCTTCTACATGGAGAAAAGGACACAAACAAGCTCATGTCAAGTTTGCAGAATTTTTCAGTGTGTGGAATGAATATTAAGTCACTGTTAAACTTGGCGGAACATGGCTATCCACTACAGTCTGGCCAGCTCCCCAACTTAAACACACACACACACATTGATGCCAGCATCTAGCTGCAGAACTATTTCATTAAACAATACTCCAAGTAATTCAACGATTCATTTATTTATTTATTTTTGCTAAGGAACACGTTCGTTTATCCAGGCGGAAGATTAAGCAGATATTCCTTATGCATATGCAAACACACGTCTTAAACAACTATGGATATACTTACAGACGTACTAATATGCAATGAAATATCTTTAACTCCACTTTTGTAGGTGAACTGAATTGTCCCGTCTTTGTGCACTTAATGATAAAACTTTTATTAGAAAACACTTCAAATGACACCGACCATGCAGCCACCAAAGTGACAGTGTGTAAAAATGACACAGCTAGCTGAGCAGCTAACACAGCTCCAGCTTAACCTATCAAACCTCTATCATTTCTATAAGGATTGGTTTGACTTGTAAACTTTACATAATTTGCATTAATAAACTCGTCATTCTGGACGAAATGCAAACCTGATAAACACTGTAAGAGCTAGCTAACCAGCTAGCCAGGGTGCTAGCGGGAGAGGCACGCACCGTGCTGGTCAGAAGCTAAAGATAACTCCAGTTCGCTTTGCTGGCTGAAAAGCAGCGCAGTGCCGAGCCCATTAACCAACTAACTGCACGAAAGTCCACCGACCAGCTTTATAAAGGTGGCGGTTAGAAGCGCCGGGCACTCAGTCTCCATCGGGCTTTTTAAATCTGCGAAAATGGCAGCGCGCTCCCCGTAAATCTCACACACTGGGAAGGGACGATGTCGGCGTTAAATGGGCGACAAAACGTTTATTTAGACATAGTGCTTGAGAAAAGCCACCACGGAGCTCACAGGTAACCGACACGGCTCCGGAGCCCCTCACAACGCACCCGGGAAGCCCAAGGTTCCAGAATAAATAAGTAGAGCGACCGAAATGTCGTTATTATTAATATCATTCCGCCTCGATCCCTCCTTCACGGCACAAAGACACGCACGGGCACCCGCAGCACCATATCCGGGGACTATATACACAACCTTTAACTACTTTTATCTCGGAAGCGCGGCCACTTATCCGCGCCTGGCACGCCCGAACGAAAAGCATACACGGCGCTTTATTTATTTGTGGCGTTTTGTTGTCCTTTACCTGTCCCGTCGTTGGTTTTGTCCCTCAGTTTGCGAGGTCGGCCCCGCGGCATAGTTTCTGGATTCAGGGCGGGTGTACTGTGAACGATTTGGATTTCAAAATGGCGGCCTCACGAGGGCCATGAATTTGAGGGCCGCCGCGGCCGCCGCGGAAGAGGGAGACATCTAGTGTACAAACAGTACTTGTTGAGTGAAGTGAACGCTGCTCACTGCAGAAACTCAAATAATATTGTCAGATTCAATTTGGAATGACTGCTCACATCTATAGCTATCAAACATGGTCAAGACAAATTATTGTTTAATATTTCTGGGCCAGAAAGTCTTTTCAGAATGTTCAAAAATCAGTCTGATATATACTGTATATGTATTTGGGTATATATATGGGAGGGGCAACTCTCTCTGGCAATAATGTATGTCTTCATGCATGCGTAAAAATATAAATAACAAATAAAGGCTGAGAATATGTTTTTAACTTAGTCCGAATACACTAATATGTCAGTTTCTAAACCAAAATACCCAAGACATTGTTTTTAAATATAAAAACCACAAGTGACTTGTTTATTTGTCAGCATTTGCAACGCTAAAAAACAAATAATCAGAACATCAGTGTTCATATCATATTCAACAGGTTTCAAGTAAAGCATTTTTGTAATATCTGTTTCAGTAAATATATGTAAAAACAGGTCTTGGCACGATCAATATATAAATGATTTACAAAAAATAGGTCAGATGAGCTAAAAAACACGATAATGCTTACCATGGATTGTATGTGCTGCCTCTTGCTTCTTTCAGTACCTTGACAATGGCAGTGAGTAGCAACAACCATAAGCTCATTCATATGTCTACGAGGTGGCCTATTACCTTGCAAGTTATCCGAAAAGAGGGGCATTGTGGATTTTATCTTAACTTCCCTTCTTACTTATTCCTGTACATTAATAACTGACAGAAATGTATTCCATGTTACAGTGGAATCATTTCTAAGAACTCACCAACAGAACAAGGGGTTTTAAACTACAAACGAATTACCGGTAAGCTACCGCTTTGGATGGCATATGGATGAAAATTGATATTCCAGAGTTAGTGAGAGACGGCAACATAAGCATGTCATTGAAAGTCTCATAGCCTTTACCTTCTTTCAGTTTTTATTTAAATTATCTGTAATAAATCATGTCCAAGCTTAGAGAATGCGCACAATTATGTGTTCTTGTTTATTAATGAAACCTTTAAAATTGGTTGACGTATATGGTTTATTTCCGTTTTAATGAAGATGAAGATGTACCCCTCCATTTTGTGCTTCTCCATAAGGTGCTTCAGCTTTTTGAATGTGATTTTTTTTTTCTTCTTCTATGCGCAAACATGATAGATCTTCCGTATTGACTATTAATTCAAACTCCACATTTTCATAGTATTTATAGCATGTACATTATGTGCAGTAATAATTCTTCTTGGAAATCACCGTTTACTGCACTACCACTAACTTCACTGGCCCATACTGTCTCTTTGTTGATTAGTAGTCTTATTATTTTATTATTCTTATTAATATTGTTATCATTTTTAAATACTGTTATTTAATTTCTTTGGGATCAATAAAGAATCTATCTATCGATTGATTGATTGATTGATTGATCTGTCACACCGTGAAATATAATTACATATATTTTGTATTTAGTATTTACCCAAACGTTGTTTGTTACGAATGTAGGGCTGGCCCTTTATAATACCTCTGCTCAGTGGTCTTTGTAGCTCCTCCAATGGACAGCTTGCTAACACAGCACTGAAAATCAAATCAATAAGTTAGTCCACTCAGCACTGCTGGAAGACTAAAAAGCAAATTCAGAAAGTTGACTCAAAGTGTGCAAGATCATTAACTTGTTTTTTTGTGTGTGTGTGTATTGATTTTTCTCCTCTATATTACAAAGGAAAGCAAAATATATTGTGTTGTGCTTCATGTCTGCTGAGGTATCACATATCTTAGAAGACAGCAAGGTAGATGTCGTGCGATGTTGCATCTTAGCATTGCTGGGTATTCAGTAGCTAAAGGTAAGATACGCCACAAAACAACTAGGAAAGAAATCAATATAGCGTTGATTTATAAAATTAGGAGTGCGTAGCATTTTGTACAATAAAAGATAAAATTACACAAACACAGCAACCAGTCTTCGTTGTCATTTAGTTAGTATGAAATTAAGTACTTATTAGAAAGGCAGGTTTCAATTAGATATGGTTATTCGTAAGGCGTGGGGAGAGTGTAGTGTTATATACACTGAGACATAGATGCCAAGTTGAGGGAACGGTGTGACCTTAACTGCTGGCTCAGTCGTTTGCTATGAGATGAACACACATTGGGGACCAAGTTGGAACCAACAAAAGCCCTCTTGGGTGTGCAAATCTGTCTGAATGCAACGTGACACCCCCAGCCAGGGGCTGTGTGCGAGCTGGCTTTCAGAACGCACAAATACTCCCCTTGTCACTTTTTACCCTCGCAGCCAGCCCTTAAAGCCCAGGCATTAAGCTCTGAAAGAGGACCTGATGCCTGGCTTGTTTTTTTTTCTTCTGAACTGCTGGGGCTGGACAAAAAAAGCTGGCGAAGGACGAGACCATTTCTGTTTTCTTGTTGTTCTTCTTCTTCTGTTTAAAGACAAAAAGGGAAAAAGTAGATGTGAGTCGGTTGAGCACTTTCTCCTGTCCATGGGGGAACAAGGTGTCTTTTGTGTGCTGACTTGCATTTTTGAGAAGTGGAATTCTGAGACTTTTCTGCACCTTGTTCTAGGTCAGTGTTTCCCAGCCTGGTCCACGGGGACCCGAGACAGTCGACGTTTTTGCAGAAATATGGACTGTCTGGCAGGGAGCGGGGAGGGAGCAAAAACATGGACTGTCTGGCAGGGAGCTGGGAGGGAGCAAAAACA
>JAODJX010000049.1:6530494-6541435 GCA_026776945.1 Isichthys henryi | reverse complement strand
CCCCGCCCCCCCCCGCCGCGCCGGGCGTGGGGCGGCCGTCCCGGCCCGCCGCCGCCCGCCCGGCGGCGGGGGGGGGGGGGGGGGGCCGCCCCCCCCCACGAGTCACCCACCAGTTAAAAAGTGAGCTCAGACTCTTCTCTAAAATGACAACAATGACATTCAGACCACCCTTGTACTCATGGTTAAGCATTGTTAATTTGAATTAGTGCTGAATTTCAGATGAGGTTTCTAGTGATTACACAGTCTGCCTTGTTATATGGGTCCATTGTGATTTTTTCTTATGCCTTTAGACATGCTGACGCAGAAAAGTGAAAGAGGCGCTCTGCAAGGCTGGTGTCACAGAAGTCTGTCGAAACTGAAGTTTGAAATGCTAAGAGGATTCTCCAGCTGGATTCTGGGGGCTTTAATGTGACATGACGTTTCTGAATGCCAGAAATGGACCGGCGACTCCCTGCTCCGCAGTCGCTGCTCTACTCCACCGCGATGCTGCTGACCGCCCGGTTTCCATCTCCCAGGTCCAGATTCAGGGCATCGATTGAGCTGACGGCGTTTCTGTTGGGAAGGCAGGGGGAGGGGCCGAATGCCCCCCATCCCCCAATGAAGAACTGCAGCAATGTGATGGAGCCCCTTTGCCTGCTCCCTGCGCAGTCACACATATTTCGGATGAGCAGTTAAGGTGAATAAAACACCTCCAGTGCTTTTTCCATTGCAGCACCAAACCCCTGATAATAATTAACATTCTTCAGATACACGTCGCTGGAATCATCTCTGTATAATCATTTTAGTTCTCTATTATTTACTCTCCTGTACATAAAGGAAATATTACTGAACTAACAAAAGTGAAGTGCTCTTATGCAGCATTTATGCGGCATGATAAAAGCCATACAAAATATTGAAAACAATTAAAACAAAAACCACATTGGTTTTATCCCTATTTTGAGCTAATACAAGAAACAATGGTATTAGTTTTTTCAGGAATTGGGGGTTGGGTTGGGGGATTATGTTTCTGTCGAGTAACTGGAGATTAGGGAGTCGAGTTGCAGCTCTTTTGAAGCATATAAAAAAATAAAAAACGTGGGTCATTTGTGTGAAGAGACGGGGACTCGCACCCGACTCCACGTCAGCACCAGCTGCCCCAGTGCCAGGGGTACCCACAGGGTGTCGATGCAGCTAACATACTAATCTATTCTTATTTATACTACAATAACATGTAATACTTAGTATACATTACGCTAAATTTATGTCATAAGCAGTTTAACTATGAATTAATGGTTTTAATCGCTTCAGGATGTTTAGAGAGATTCAGAGAGTCTCCACACGTTGTTTTGGGTTCAGCTCCAGAGAATTTGTATTTCAGAGTATTTTGCTTTGTACAATGGAGCCCCTCCTGCATTTCATGACATCCTCTGAATTCCCTCTCCTCCTGTTTTTAACCCAGCAAAAGTGATTTTCACATTTTTTTGTATGAAACATCCTTACATGCATGCATAATAATTATGAAACGTGTTGATACATGCATTTCTAATTGCGATGTTGAACTGATAATGTCACGCCATTAAATAAAATTCGTAAACTGTCAGGCAGTCACTTTCATTTCGCAGCTCAGATTGCGCTGCAGTCTTTAGCCTTAATACATGTAGACAATAAACAAGTGACAGCTAACAGCTGTCTGAATTCATGCAAACTGTTAAATGACTGTGATACAAAAAAAAATTAGCAAACACTTATAACTATTACACGATAATCTATCAACTGAGCTTCCATAATATTTACCCAGTACACCATGGCAATATTACGCAACCAAATTTTGTGCATGGTTTATCTAGTAAAATGCAATATATTCTATAATATTTCAATAAAATTTATACTGAAAACATCTATAATCTCAAATAAGATATTTATAAACCACATATCTTTTCAGTACTATTTTTTTCCAAACTCCTTTTGTGACCTGTAGCAGTTAAAATAATAAAACAGTTTGTTACTGACAATATGCCTGTTCTCGATAAGAATGTGACGCAGGGTTACGACAACATACAAAGTTACAAAAAACGTCTTTAGTTTTTAATATTTGCTATAATACCTGAACTGAGAGCAAATCCCAGGAATTGGGCCAACATAAATGCAAATTTCAGCTGAATTTGATGCATACTGTTTTGTATAATTTCATTATGCAGGTATCAATTATAGTGTTTCTGAAACTGTAGAAAAGAGGAAGTGAAAATAGTGAAAATAATGCCAGCAATGAATCTGCACAAGTAAATAGAAGTCACACACAAAACAGCCATAGGAGAAAGTCCCTTTTTAAAGAACTACACTGTGTGCTTAAGAAGGTGATCTGTCCAGTAGAAGACACAATGAGACCATGCAGGTAATTGACAGTGAAAAAATGACAGTGGGATTTGAAAGGGCAGTTGGGTGACACATTGAGAGACTGAACTTAGCATCAGTTGGGAGCCCTTTTGAACTTTAGGTTTCAAATCTCCCCCTGGAGTAACAGACCACATGGTCTAAGACTTGCTTAGGTTCTTTCCTAATGACTTAAATCATGTAAGTTTAGATGCTGGTAATGTCCCTACAATGTCCAATAATGTCCATCCAATGTCCAATAATGTCCCTACAATGTCCAATAATGTCCATCCAATGTCCAATAATGTCCATCCAATGTCCAATAATTTCCATCCAATGTCCAGTAATATCTCCAGTGAATTAGGAGGCACTTCTATATGAAAGTTAAATGATAAATTAGTGTGGGAAAAGGTGAATTGTCAAGCACATAATCTAACAGAATCTGACTATAGCAGAAGTTGAGTTTCATTTTCAGTTAACAACCACATTATCAACCAGATGTGTGAGTTGGGAATATTGTCATTTATAGATGTTTTTTAAAAGTGTTATTTTGCAGATTTATAGTAAAAATTATGTATAGTAAAAAAAGTATTGAGACTGCATTTGATTAATAGTCTACAGTCATTGTGTAGTAAGCACTAGGGCTGGTTTACACTCACCTAGGCCAGTCTGCACTCACTTATGTCAGTCTGTATTTTACAAGGTCAGTCTGCAGTCACCAAGGCAGGTCTACACTCACCATGGCCTAATATTATCAGTCAATGATGTGCAAAATCAATGTCAGGCATGATTTTCATAGGCGTTTCTCTGCACTATAGACATTAACATGGCGTAACACTGCCAGTACAAGACATAGTGAAGAAAAGCATTTCAATGCTGGTAGACACATTTTAAAATAAACGTTCCAGTATTCTGATCATTCATGTTTGCCAGTAAAGAATGCTTCATCTTCTGAAACTCTCAGAGCAGACTTCCTGTCGCAGTGCTCAAAAACAGGATATCTAACTATATTACACAAACTCAAAGGGGTATTGAATGACAAAGCGTGTTTGTTTCTACAGAACAGGCATAAAAAAAAACGACACTTTGTTCTTGGTGCTTTCCTACTTGAAGAGCTGAAGATGCTGGAAATCCTCTCGAAGAACTCTGACTTCCTGGAGCAGGCTTTTCCAACTGATGCGCACGAAGCTACGGGAGCAATCGACAGATGGTCCCTTGATATCGACCAATCGAAATCCCACAGGGAGACGGGGACAGTCTCGAGAAGCCCTCAACTCCTCCAAGCTGCACACTCAATGTGTTTAATCTTTACATTAATGCCCTGGTGCACCTGATGAACCAAATCTGAACTATACCTAGAGAACAGGGCTGGCAGGGGCTCGATCACAGGAATCATATCAAAATAAAATGGAAGACAAACACCAGCAGTCACTGCTCTAAGAGGGCATGATTTTGTTATGTCTGACAGCCCATATGTCAATTCTGTGATTTCAGTTTTACGAAAGTATAGTCAGGTACTTTCTGTAGTAACCATAAATGTATAAATGCAATAAAATGAGTGAATGTGGGGGTGCTTCAGCATAGCCACTCAGAAGCTGCATATTAAAGAGGTAAAGTAGTGCATTTAAACCCAAATTTGCATCACCCAGAGTGAACATTTCTCACTGCAACAAAACTAGGAATACACTCTATCATAATATGACCCTCTGGCTCCAAGCAAGCTATGCATGCAGCTACCATTCTAGGCGTAGACTATTTCTATGTTTCATCCCCCGCCGTCTTACCCCAACTGGGCAAGTTCCTGAATCGACAACTGTATATATAACGAGAGGTGCTTAGACTTCATCTTTGACAGGAAGGAGTTCAAGTCCTGCTGTTGCATTTCAAAGTGGGCAATTTAGCCTAAATAGCTAGATTAAAAATCCAACTCTATAAATTGGTGAAGTGTAAAAATAGTGTACTCTGTATAATGGCAGCCTTTAAATAAATTATTTACTGAACAAAAATCAATGGTGCGATCATTTTACAATGGAGACAATTTATTTTCCTTTCCAGTTTCATTAATGAACAATACATTCCAACCAGATAAATACACAGTATCACCGAAAAAAATGAGTTTGTAACTCAGAACGTATGTATGCTACGCTAATCGAGATGCTGGCTAATTCCAAATAAAGAGTGGAAACAGCTGGTGCCACCCTTTGATCTGTTCTTGTCCTGGTCTATTCATGCTGCCCGTGTGGATTAAGACCTTTTCAAAAGGACTTTGCGGTATCGTACATTAGGAAGACGCATCGCTCTTATTTACGATAAGGATTACCGTACACTGCTCATGGTTAACATCAGCTTGCTGTCTGCTGGCTAATGAAGAGTCGAATCTAATCGCCATAGAAACAAAAAGGACTTGTGCTCCAGATCAGGCCTGTGGGAGAGCTTCCTAATGAGTCTGGTTGTCCCTGCGGTTTACTTAGCCTTCCTCTGAACAGTTGTTCCCCCAACGCAGGACTTTTAATGTTTGACAATCAAAGTCTTCGTAAGCTACCTGAGGTCTTCCATCTTGTTTGCCTTGCCAGGTGTGTTTGATCATCTGTGCTAGATCATTTATTGTCTTTGATTTTACATATCCTCTTCTTATATGACGTGAAAAATAACACCCTTGCACTTAATCTTGAAATATCACGTTGATTTACGTATTATAATGATGCTCAGTTAATACCTGATTTACGTATCATCTCCTTTAACGTATAAAAATGCAAAATAACATTTAATTATTTAATTCCGCATGCTGATGTGGCATACAGAAACCAGTATTATAATTAAAAGTAACCTATATGTGATAATCCAAAGATATTAATTTTATTGACTCATTTACTAATCGAGCCAATTAGGTGATGAGCTGCGAGCAGGGAACACATTCTCATTCCAGTCTGTGTCGCTACTGATCTCTACTAAGAGATCTCCAACACTACCCGCACCGTAACAGTCATTTTTGTGATGCACTCGTTGAAATTATCTGTGTACCGCAAGGAAAAATGAAGGGGGGGATGTCGAAATGATGATGTGGCAGAAACAAATCACCGCTTGTATTGCTGTGTCCCTGGGTAACTAGTCTACGGAAAACAAAGGCAGAGACTACGGCTCAGATGGTCAGTTATGGTGCACTGAAGCGTGTTAAAAGTTTATTTTTTTTACATAAACGTTAGAAGCAGTCAAACATTTTGGGCAAACATTGATCCCAGTTAACAATGAGGGCGAAGATGGGCAGGCTGTCTAACAGAGAGGAGCGGGCTACCCTTTGTCACCGGGCAGCCTTGTTAAAAAAATGAAGAAAAACGTCATTCGCTCACAGTTTCCTGAATAATTAGGCCAGATGCTTCACTTTAAAACGAATTCATATTGCAGATTTGCTGGCCCGTCGTAAAACGAAGATCGTCCCAGTTAGCAAGACTGAATAAAGAAGCTGACTTTCTAATGTATGGGGAAGTCCGTCCCTCTCCATCAAAGTGTCAATCCCTGGGGTGTAATGAAACGCATGGTCCTGCAAGGTCAGGCCGTTCATATGCGACTGTGTACAGCTAGGCGTGTGAACAAGATGCAAATTTGGTCGCCTTGCCAATATTTTATTTATTTCTCGTCTTTCGTTTCGTGTTCTTTTTATTTGTCTTTCAGCCTGGTTGTGTTATTTTGTCATCGGTTTTCACACCAGTCTTTATAGGCCTATACTATAATTTTCTTCTGGTTTCGTGAAGTATCGGAGAATGGATCTATGTTGAGAAGGATTTATTGAGTATATTTCGGGGGCTGACAGTAGAAAGCCAATTGAATTAGCTTTGATTGTCAATTAGTACTTTTACTAGCTGTGAAATCACGCAGTGAACTACATTTTTCAACTGTATGTAGTATAAAGAACAAGACAATACTCCTTCCGCAATAGCAAAACACTTTACGATAACAATAAAGTTGCAATTTCATAATGTTGTTTTTAGAGCGTAATCGCCAATATATGGAGAGTTAACATACTGCACCTACATACTGTAAACGGATAATTGAATGAGAAGTTTTGCATATTTAAAATTTGATCGGGGTTTTGTAAGATTTAAAAAAAATCTAATTTGGAAAAACATTAATGGCACAATGCTTGTTTTAAATGAGGGAATGACCTCCATCTGCGATATAGTCCACCAATCTACAGACCACTTGAAATCATTGAATCATATCCCAGTCTAGTCACCTTAGATTATGTTTCCTGAAATTTTAAGTCACTGATCTATTTGAAACACAATCACAAATTCGATTTTATTATCGCAGTCATTTAGTTGGCTTGTTGGCACTGTAAGAAATGTGTGCTTTAAGTAGCCCTCATGTTTTCTGCAGATATATGGACATTCTTCTTTCAGAGACCAGCCAGAGTGACGCAAAGCGCTTCGTGAATACATTACATCAATCCCTTCTGGATAAAGCGTTACTGACGCATTATCAGGAAAACTGCGAAAGAGCGAAGTATATGACCAGAACAGACCCTTGCATCGTATCACATTGGTGCATTCTACTCCTTTAATTTGGCCTATGTATATTTTATATGTAAAAATAAGGAAGCAGTTCTAAAGCGGCACCAGTTTTGACGAATCAGTATATAATCCCCCAGGGCGACAGAGATGGCTCTTAAACGTGAATGGCAGCTCAGACCTTCATACCTGTATTTATATCGTAATTTACACCCCAGGGCGGTGCCTTTGGGTGTATAAATGTATAAATATGAACTTTCATTAGTTACGATGAAAGAAATTATTCCAGAAATGGTAAAATGCCCCCATAGTCCTAGTATAAACTACCTAGTGAGATTCTGTCATGACGGACACTTCACGTTTGAATCTTAAATGACCAGATTTCTAATATACCCCCCCCCCCCCCAAAAAAAAAAAAATAATAAATAAATCGAGATACCAAGTAAACTATTTAACCAAACCACAAAGATATAAGGCACATGCTTAACGAAAACATGTTAACTTGTTGTAGTACTTAACGAGGTAGCCTGTGTAACGTGCACTCAGCGAATGACAACTGTTCTACACATGCACTTTCTCTGCATCGCCAGAACTTTGTGCTGATAAGACAATAACAGATTTAATACGGAAGAAACCATTGCTGCCTCAGGTGTAGTGAGTAGGGAAACCGCCGTATAGACACAAGCGCTCTGCCTGGTGAATGATCTTTGCGGCGTTTGGGGGGCAGAGTCGCGCGCCGTCTGGATCGCTTCTGCAGACAAGACAGAGGATCGTAAATATTCTGTGCAGGAAAACCGCGTCCGATTTAAGGTAATCCCCACTGGGATAATGGATCTGGCTCAATCATGTGCAGTTCTACATACAGCGCAGGGTCTCACCTTCAGCTGTTTTTTAATCTCTCTGCCCTCTCCGGGACTTTGATTCATAAGCCAAAAGGTAGGTTTCAGCCTTGCATCGGTGTGTTTACGTTGACGCGCAATAGGCTCTTCCTGGTATCTCATAGACTTGTTTTACACCGGAACGCAATCAAAGGAGGATATAAAGACATATGGATAAACTTTACGTTTTACAGGAATACGTGGCGTTAATGCTGCGGTACTTGGTACATTGTAATTACTGTAAAACACCGACTTGGTGGGCGACGGTGAGCCGAGATGGTTATATTCTTAAAGTAGGCTACAGTAATAAAGGAATAAAACACATGAGCAAAGCGAATAGCCTGGATGACACAGTTGAGTATCCCCTTTGAAATAGCGATGGAATTAACAAAGGGCTATTCCACAAACATCGCGGATATTTCCAGTCGCTTAATCATGCATTTTAAATACAGAGTATGCAAATGGAGTGGGTGCAGTTTTCTTTCTGATCCATTTTAGGAAGTTCAGGTTTTGACGTTTTAGGCATGATCAACTGAACGTTTCAGTTAAAAAATACACACATGTCGTCCTCTCTCTCTATGAAATACATCGCAGAAATAAAAAAAGTGAGGTCGTCGTTTTACACAGGACCCGATTTTAGCGGGGATGATAGATGTAAATTTGTTTGATTGATTGTAGTATTTTGCAAGTGGACGAAATGGTCGGAGCATGTTTATTTTAATATACTTGTCACTTTGTGATTCTTATACAGCTTGCCGCATAATGTCATGTGGTTAAAAACGACATTTAAAACATCAGGCAGTACTTGTTACTATGGATATGACAAACCGTGGCAGTTCTAGCGATAACATCATACATCCTGTTTACTTTATTAGAACTATTTTAACGCAGTTTCGCACGCTTCCTACTAGATTGCCCACTGCAGAATAATAACCGTTTTCCCGTTAAACTGAAAGGGCCCCGATCATAGCCAAGTAGGGCAGTTTGACTCACTTCTTTACTGGTCCAGATTACTACCAAATCTGTAACGGAAGAAACAATCTGGACCTTAATTATGCGATTACGATTTTTTTTTTTATAGGAACGTGCCCTGCGCAGTGCACTGCTCGAGCCTGCAAGTGAACTTGTGTATTAAGTGCTTACAGGAAAAGAATGATTAATTGATGATGTTTTAAGGTCTGACACATATTTTTTATATACCTTATATGTAAATGCATGATGTCCAAAGAAGAGTTGGATCAAATGGGCTGTTGCAACATGTAATTTCGACGTGTGCTTCTTGTTAAATATTAAAACAGAGTATAGCCAGGTCACTGTGCTGTTCCTGTTTGCCCACGTCACTAATGTTGCGCACTCACATCCGCTATCAAAAAAAATGCAAGTGATGGTGTTTCCCGAATTATCAACTGAGCATCATTATTTTATTTTAAACAGCACGAAGCAGTGTACATATACTTCCTACACGATCGCCGTAATAAGTTATAGGTCCCGCTGATTTTGCTTTGAAATGTCACTTTATATTAATATGAAACGTTTTGTTGAAAACTTGAGCAACAATTTGACCCTGCGACAAAAGGGCTTCAGGATCCTTCCCTTTTCGTTCACGAGGACAATGGCAGTGGAAAATAAATGTACCGCCAACCCCCCCCCCCCCCCACCGACAGACAGGAATGGATGGGGGGAGAGCACATAACATTAATAATTTTACCCATCGTTATTTTACTCAAAACCATTTGAAACATCACCACATCGCCCTACCATGTTGGGAATCAGATTTGTATAGTGACAAGGTCTGTCTTTGACTACGGATTTGCACAAAAGGCATACTCACAGAGAGGAATGTTTCCACAAACGCACAGTGGATTGAATTCCCTTTCATAACACCCCCTTTTCCCATTGACTTTGCTACGGCTACGGAGTTCTAGGCATTCAATTGGAATATTCAAATCAGTCTCAACTTTAACCATGACTAGTATTTTTCTGTGTCGCTAATCGGAAATATAGATGTGCGTGGTAGTTGGACTTTGCAACACCATCATTGGCGTGTGTGTTTATGTGGTTCGCTCGGATTATTTAGGTGCTTTAGGATTTCCCCCCCTATATTTGATGCTAAATTTTGTACGTTACTAGATCTTTTGTTTATACCTGAAAGTGATAGCTCTGCTGTTTCCAGTTAATTAGCATGGGGCGGCGCCTGTTTCTTTATGATGGTTCGCGTTCATTATGCGGTACGTCACGAAGTTCGCTGTTAGACAGCAGAGACACCTTTGGAATTAGGTCTGGCGGACGGCAGGGAGACCAAAAAGAAAGCACATTAACTATTTAACTGTGATGCATGGACAGACAATATCCGAATGACAATAAGGAAAAACAAACATAACGGAAGAGATATAATCCAGCAGTAAATGATGGCAAAGCGTGGCGTTAACCAAACTTTGCGTTATTTGTGCCAGTTCCTACGTGGATATTTGAGAGGGGATGCGATCGGTAGTGTATTACTTCACATCCAGACGGTAAGGGTATAAAAACACCGAGTCATTGCCTATGTGTTGTGGTTGATAATAGGAGTGCAGTTAAGTTTGCCGCTTGGGACTTTTTAATCGCGTCGATGTTGTTTTGATGCGACTGGAGTATATTGTTGCGCGTGTGCCCCAGTTAACAGCAATTTATTTCTAGGAATAATTAGCTTTTAGTTCCTGTAAAGTAAAAGAAGATAGTTATGTGACTAAGCATTTAAACACACCACACCATAATCGCATTACAGTGGAAGTAGCCGTGCAATTTCAATAATAATGTTAGATTGGATGTGTTGTATATGTTCGGTTATATGTTGCATTCTGGCTTTCATGTGTGTGTCTGGTTAAATGCTCATGCAGAGTAATCGGGACGTGCTGAACAATATAGGAGCAGAGGACAGCACAGAAAGACAGTGAGCTTATTCGTTATATTTGCATATACCCTGCAAAAGAAAGATATCGAGGTTAGAAAGATATTCTCGCAAAACATATTGGGCAACTTCCAGCAAAGCGGTCTGGGGAAGAAGACATGACTAAAAAACAACCTTCGTACTGCTCATTTCACTTTCAACAGGTTGCAGAGTGGGAGGAAAAACAAAAAACTTATCAGAGAGGAAGTTTAAACCTAAAATATATATTTTAAAATACAGTGTCCCTATTATGAAAAGGACGGGTGCGTTGTTGTTGTTTTTT
>JAODJX010000049.1:6498705-6528997 GCA_026776945.1 Isichthys henryi | reverse complement strand
GATACATGTCGTTTGTCACTGTCATCCAGACCGGTCCCGCATTCAGCCGTTCACGTGCCTCACGCCCCGCTGCTGGTACCGAGCTACCGCTCAGGGACTCTCATCTTGATGCTCTGCGCTCGAGTTAATTAGAAATATCATTTTCAGACAGAATATATGGAAGCCTGTTTGTGACCTTCAAAACAAAAGGCACAAAGGCAGCATTGTGCGCAGATTATTGAAATGCCTGTTCTTTTGCACTCTGAATGGACTTTTCAGTTTCCCTTGTCTGGCCTCCCAAAATGTCAGCTGTTGCATCTGAAATGTTTTCATTCTGTTGTTGTAGTTCTCTGAAATGCTCGTTAGGACACTGTATCCTGTGACCTGCGTCACCGCGCCGACCTTCCGCAGTGCCTCATTGCAGTACTTGTTCCCTGTTGTGTTTCACAACATCTGATTAAATTAATAAAAACACACACTTTTGTATCCTGTCGCATAAACAAAGCTTTGGTACGTAGAGGCTACAGGGTACTGGAGGATAGATGTCAATTTAAACAAATAGAGACAGTGGTGTTATCCTGGATTGTGGTGGTGTGGGAGACAGGTACAGCCTGATCAGGGCCATTTAGGTTGGAAGTTAAGTAGGATATAGTTCATCAGAATAAGAGGAAAAGGAAACACAGTATTTGCTAAGGATGCTCTTGAAAGTATCACCTCCTGCAGCAGAGAGCCGGCTTCCCTTCCACCACACCAAACGTGAAGCATGCAACACCTTATCCCACCATTAGGGTAATCTGCTTTACATTGCGGTCGATACAGAACATGCTTGGCAGCTTTCAAGCAAGATGTATAGCGCAGAAGACCAGAACTAATTTAATAATCATTGGGATTATGGGCTGGGGGGGTTGAGAGAGGGATTTTAAATGCTGAGTTGAGATTGGTTCATGGAGGAACCGTGGCCTTAAATGGAGATTGGTTTGTATTCAGGGCTTATTAGGGATTATGGGGTGTATTTGCCTAATTTTAGGGATTTATGTATAAGATGTTGGGCAGACCGATTGATTCATTAATTAACCCCGAAATGACTGAGTATCATGAATTTCCGGTACAATTCTAGTAAATGTTTCAGTTGGTTGTGTAATGGAAACCTGGGGTTATTTCTGTAGCTTTTCTATATGTGCAGGGGCCAGATGCAGGAGATTATGCGGCTCCGTCACTCACACAGCTGGTGTGACACTGAATCAGGGCCGGTCTGGCCTTGTGTCACAACCCCAGCAAGTTCTGCCTTTCACAGCACCCTCAGTCTCTATTCTGCACATGAATGACTCGGAGCGGCGCCGCAGTCTCCAGCCACACCAGCGACACTCTGGGGTGGGCTGGGGTAGGTCGTCACGGGGCCATTAATCAGGTGGGTAAAGAGTGTCGAGTCAACGTCAGGCCTGCCTCTGCTGCCGGGCTTTCGGGTTGGGGGGAGTGATGAAGCAGCGAGTTAGTAAGGGTGCTGTAAGTCATCGCATCTGTGTGTGTGTGTGTGTGTGATCATGTAATAATTCACATTGTGATAAATGGCAATCTGGTAAAACCTATTACTTTTTAGCTTGTGGGGACATTTTTCTTTCAAGTTCCCTCAATATAAACATCAATTTAGTAAAAATGTATGTAAGCAATCAAAAAATCTTAAATTGTTAAAAGTCTTATATTTTGTTGGTTACTTATGGTTAAGGTCAGGGCTGGGTAAGCATTATGGTTGTCATGGTGAGGATTAGGGTTATGCCCAGAGAAATTAATGGAAATTAATAGATTCCTGTGTGTGTATGCATGTGTATGCTTGGGCTCCGCCCATCCTGATATGGGGGCGGGGCTTTCAGGGTCCTCCTGGCACTGGGAAGCACCGGGCTGCGGAGCATCCAGACCAGAATGACTGATGAGGCTGTTTGTCACCCGCTCAACCGGAGAGCTCGCCGCGCTATCATCGCCGTGGCGACACACTGAAACTGCTGAGCTGGTGTGTAAATACACGTGGCTGTGAGTGAAAGTCTGCCGCAGATGGCCTATGGCTGGCACGTGCATGTGTGTGCGCGTGCTGGAGTGTGAATGCACAAGTTCACCGTGAAAAACAGATAAACAATGTCAGTCAGAGGTGTTCGTCTTGGCACTCATGTCTTTGTTTTCTGACAGTTCATATAAGTTTGCATCTAGGTTTAATTTACTTGGGGGGTAGAATGTGGCTCAGTGGGTTAAGAAACTGTCTGCAATCGGTTGTTGGTTCAAATCCCAGAGTTGGGAGAATGATCTAATCGTTGGGCAGCAAGACCCTTCACTCCTCATTTCTCCAGGGACTGTCTGATCCTGCTTTCTCTCAAAAATGTACATCGTGTTGCAGAAAAGCATTAGCTAAACAAATGAAATGTAAATGTGGAAAGTAATGAGACTGAGTGACATCTGAAGAAACAAAAAAAAGGCAAATGCACCCCTCCCCCCATCCTCTTTCTACACTTTAACACAATTTTTTTCCCCCAATCCGGTCCTCGGGAACCCCCCCCCCCAGAGAGTCCAGGTTTTTGCTCCTTCCCAGCTCCCCGTAAAGAGCAATATCGTGGACAGTCTGGCAGGGAACAGGGAGGGAGCAAAAACCTGGACTGTTTGTGGGTCCTTGAGGACCGGAGTGGGAAACACTGATCTAACAGTATCATAACCCAGCAGAAGGAGATTTTCTGCTGACTGATTTGTTTGCACGTTGACTTAACTCAGGAGCCTCAACAAAAGTCACCGTCTTCTTCTCAGCGGCGGAAAAAAATGTGATTATCACTGAATTTATGCAAAAGCATCGGAAAAAGTTTCCTTTTCTGAGGAATGAAGACTTTAGTCTCCTAGTTGAGGCTGCTCAGTTTCCCTTTGCCCTTGCAGACTTACACGCTTAACCAGCAGCATGAGCACGGTTGTCAGACCTCGCGGTCCTTTCTGCCAGATTATTGCTCCCCGACCTCTTGCCCCATTGGCTGTGTACGTAAAGGTCGGAAGCCGTCATTGCCCTTTAAATATGAGCACGCGTGGTGCCTCCTGCTCCTGTAACATAAGCACTGAAGCGCCGCTCCTTCCGCGTTGCTCGGCCGGCCCGTTTTTCACTTTCGTACGCTGCTGGTCTTCGATCAGTCGAGTCTAGGGTAATGGCCATCCAGTGTGAGGTCTTAGGGGGGCAGAGCATGTGTGATTAAATACACTGGGTGCTGAGCTAACGCTCCTGTGAGCCATCCTTGCTACATTATTATTATTATTATTATTATTATTATTATAATTTTCATAATGGCATAGTGCACTGCTAGGCACTATTGATCAGTGATGCTGCTTGTCATCCCAGATGGCAGTAATGCTCAGGATTGATTTCTCCTTTCTGCTTCCTTCACTCCTCTCTCTCCTGCTGACTGACCGTATCTGATTTCAGGTGGACAAATGGACTATTCCACCTGGCACACATGCAGCATAGTCTCTCCCCCTCCCCAGCCCCCCTGCACCTCCCACCTTACCGCTCTTGCCTATTAACATTTCGATATTGCACAAGTGTGGCTGGCAGCTCTGTCAGAGGATACCGAAGCAGCATTCGGTGTGATAATGTTGTTTTATTTTTGTAATTGCAGTAATTAAGGGCATATGTGTGTGAGGTGCCAAGTCCCTTTAAGGTGGATTTGGTGGGAGTCACGTTACAGGAGTTACAGAGCATCGGACAGTGCAGGTTACATACCGGCGCTGGGCCACGACGCAGTACCTTTGCCGCAGGCTGTGCCGTCCTAAACACCATGGCTGACATCTTTATTGCCTGGCCTGGAGGCCTAAATGAAGAAAAATATCTCTCCTCCAGCAGTGTAGTGCAGTGCTTGGGTGGGTCCGCACTCTGTACCTGCTTTCCTCTTTTCCTACTGTGCTACTCCCCCCCCGCGTTCATTTTTGATGAGGGCCGTGGCGGCGATGAGCTTTTGTGGACTGACGTCACAGTCGTGATCTATGAATCGGTGTGGCCCGCTGTTGGGCACCTGACACCTGCGTGTACTTCTACTGTGCTGGGGGGGGGGGGCTCGCCTCGGCTGCCGGATGGATTTTCCTGCCCGAAAAGCAAAACCAAGCCAGACGGGGAATGGTGTGGCAAGTGGGAGGTGCTACTGACCCAGGGGCGTGGCCTTGGGGAGGGCACTCACGTTCATGTCGTACACACTCGTAATTAAGCGATCTCACAACCGGGCTGTTCCTAGCCACGGGGGTGTGTATTGTAATTAGATTGGCATCTCCACTGGCCTGAACTCCTTTTGGGGGCTGGGGAGCAGCATTTACTCTCCTTCCAGGTTCTCGCCGAAGTCAGAGAGTGCGCGTTCCTTAGTGTCCCCTGCAGTGCATCTGTCAGTCTCTCCCCCACTTCCTCTCAGAATAACCCAGTTTCTCCGCTGTTCCCCTTCGTCCCACAAAGCCTCTCCTGCTGATTTCTGCACGTGAATATGCCGGCACCTTCTAGGAGCCCTCCCAGTTCCACCTCCGCTCCCCTCGGCGTTCTGGGCCATTCCAGCTGATGGCATGCGGTGGGAATCGGACGGATTAAAATCCTTAATCTGTTCCCGCTGAGGGAGCTAATGGATCGGCCGCAGTCCGGCCGGCTTTCCATATCCGCCCGGCCGAGTGCGGGAGACACACGGCAGCCGTTGGCTCTCATGGCGCCGTGCTTCAGGATACTTTCAGATCCGCTGGGTTCATCCTCAAATGGGCAAAAAAAAAACAAATATCCTCACAGGTCTTCGTAATCCTGCAAACGTTTCTAAGAATTGATACTGAAATATGTCGCCTAGCTGACAAATTGGCATAACTGGGAAATACGGTCGGTCTTGCTGGATAATAAGCACAGTATATTGTTTATGTCTGTAGTGTAATATAGTTTGTATTTCTATGTATTATTTATTAACAATTACAAAGGATGGAGCTGACAAAATGAAAGCTAGCTTAATTTGCTTATACGTGTCAGTAAAGCTCAGGCAATTTTCATCCCTGAATTATTCATGAAAGCTAGCCGTAGATATCTTTGGGCAGTACTCAATAGTTATTTTGTCCAGTGAATATACTGATTGGACAGAGAGGGAGGGGGGTTCACTGTCATGTGACCTGTCCTCCCTGGTGCGGACAGCACAATGAAGGATGTCTTTCCACGTTGCCTCGTGTTCTGACGACCTCTCTGTTTTCCTCGAATAAATCGGAAGGGTCCGTGCTTCTGTGGATAAATAAGAGGGGGGGGGGCGCTACAGAAGCTACCCCCCCCCCCCTCAGTGTGTCGAGGGTTAAGGCTCACTTCCTGTCCCTTTGAAGTCTGTGCTACAGTAGAAGCACAGCCAGGCATCTCTTGCTCCGGCTCCCCCGGTTCCCACATTGCAGCCAGATGGAGGAGGAGGTGCACAGGAGCGAGAGAGGAGGAGCAGAACCACAGGCTGGTCCCCCTGCCCCCAGCTCACCTCGCTTAGGCAGGCACTGAATGGCTTTCATGGTGTAGGGATACCTGCAGAGGGTGAGCTGCACTCCGCCTTGTCGCTTGCCTGCTCCAGCGCTCTCACTCTCCTTCTCTCTCTCTCCATCCTTCTCCTCTCTCTCTCTCTCTCTCTCCCCCTCCCTGCTTCTCTCTCTCTCCCTCTCTCACTTTCTTTCCTTGTCTCCCCCCCTCTCCATCTCACTCCCCTTCTGCCTCCATCGCTCTCCCCGCCTCCTCCCACTCTCTCCCTCTCTCTCTCTCTGTCCCTTTCCCGAGGGTTAGCAGGCCATGTAACTGGGTTTCCTCAGCCGTGCTACACTCCGTGTATCCGGCCTGCTACCTGGCTGGGCTCAGTCGGGACGCCCATCCCAGCTTTCCTGCCAATCCTTTCACTTTCTAAAACCCGTCAGTTCACCTCCAAGGACCTCCAGTACAGGAGAACGGGTGGTGCCAGGCCATCCTGTCAACCGGGGCCAACTTTTTGCTATGGCCTGTTATGTACATTGGCACGTTGTTTTTTGTTTTTATTCTATTGCTTTCTGTAGGTTTTATGCCAGACCTTTGAAGCTGGACCATTTTTGTCGTTATTCACTCTTTTCAGTAGCTTTCCTGGGGCGTAACAGAAATTCACCTAGACGTAACAGGCCACTAACGCCGCACCTCCATGCCAGTTCATATCTCACGGAACTGGGCAAAACGGCCTGAGTAGCATGAGGCTTTCAGCACCGTGTGTGGCACTGACCCCGTGTGGCACTGACCCCGTGTGGCACTGACCCCGTGTAACGGTGGCCAGCACATTCTCCCACCTTCCGGATGCTTCCAAACTGCCCTGAGTCTCCATGTTTCTCTTAGCACGTGGTGAAAAAGCCAGTGTTCCTGCTCAGGGCACGGTACGCCAAGTATGTGTGTGCATTATGTTTATATTTCATTGTGGGGACCAAATGTGCCCCACAATTTGATTAAAAAAAACCTGTTATTTTGACGTTGTGGGGACCATTTTTCCCTACAAAGATATGTGAATGCAATCAAAAAGCTAAAAATGCCAAAAGTCTCATTTAGCTTGGTTTTTTATGGTTAGGGTTAGGGCTGGGTAGCGGTTACAGGTATCATGTTGGAATTAGAGTTTTCCCCTTAGAAAGGAATGGTGAGTCCCCACAAAGATATAATTACAAACCTGTATGTGTGTTTTTGAAGGAGTGCATCTCACCAGCGCCTCCGCTTAGGGAATCAATAGGAAGATGTGAGTGACTCTGGTTGCCCTGACTGGAGGATAGCAGCGATAGCTGCATTGCGTAGGGAGGGAGAGAGAGAGAGGGAGGGAAGAAGAGAGAGAGAAGGAGAAAGAGAGTCAGGACTGACCTGCACATGATTATCAGATCCCTGCCAGTGGTGCTTTCCTTAGACAGCCTGCTGATCGTCTCAGGTTATATACCTGGCCTGCATCCAAGCTGACCAATCAGTGTTAGGTTGACAATACGGGCTTTGTGATTGGTTGGCATTTGCCTGGCCTTGGTGGACCCTCATCTAGGGGGACCTTGCAAAACTGGTGATGGTGTCATGCACGGCTGTATGGCAGGGTTACTCCGAGCCTGTCGGGCACGTGCATGTTTAACACACCAGCCCTCAAGGGCTCTTTGGTGTTATGTTACCTTCCAAAAAACCCCACTGGTTTACACATGGGCTTCTGCTGGGCCCTGTCAGAGATGTCAGTGCTGTCCTTGATGTTGGTGTGTAAAATTTCAGGCTGGCAGCCTTCCCACATTTTCCTGGAGAGAAACGACGCACAGACGGCTTACCCCTCAGAACTGCTCCGTGTTCTGAAAAGTTTCTTTGAAGCATTAAAAACAGCAACGTTTCTTTCCCCCGTGTATGTGTGTCTCTGTGTTAAAGAGCAGTGAAGCATTCAGCACTTAATTAAATGAATATCCCTTGTTTATTTTGTGAGGACCTGTGGATAGTGGTTTAGGCAGCGGATCATCCAGCCATGCTTGTTCTTTACCGTAACCCATGTTCAGAGACCAGAAAGAAGAGAGCAGCGATAACAGTGAGGTCAGCTGACCATCCGTCTCCCTCTGTGAGCCGTTTTTTAATTTTTATTTTCTGCGAGCACCTCCCCCCTCCAGGTGCCATCGAACGTGAACCACGGACCCCCAACATCGCGCCTTAAGGTGGTTTCTGGACTCCCTAATGCTGACATGACCTCGCAGACACTGAGACGAGTAAATTCAGTGATATCGCAGATGTGCAGAACTCCTGGAGATGGTTCACAGTTGAGGCTGAGCTTGAGGCGTGTTGGCTCTTCTGATACGCTAAGCACAAGGTCCCAGGCGACTCCTGCGCAAATGCAGGCCCGGTGCAGAAAAGGGAGCCATTGCGGCACCTCCCCCAAGGCCCGGTATGCCTGGATAACCAGCGGCTGTGTTTTTCTGTCTTTCATTTTCCCTTGGTGCTTCACTAAAAGCAGGGCATAGAATTTATAGTAAGATCATTGTAATTAGCGAGGAGGTAAAAAACTGAAACGGTGGACATTATAACTAACGGAAGCTTTTTGGAATCGTACACTGTGCCCTGGTTTGCAGTCATTTAAGATTGCACAAGAATAGCACACAGGCTTTTATATTTTATGACATTTTATGAGTGACAAATCACTCTGGTTGGATGTCGCCATTGCGTCAGACAGCCCTGCTCCCATCCGACTCTGCAGCAGCCGTGCTTATTGCCCCTGAGGGGTACGAAACAGCGAGAGATTGGGGGGGATGTTTTCCCTGGGGCCCCCTCCTTCTCATTAGGCCTCTTTAAGGCCTCACTCTGACCGTCTCTCAGCATCTTAGCAGTGGCCCTGTGGGTTTGCACCCCTGACAGGGTTAATGAGGGCTTCCTGCTGTTTGCAGATACAGTCAGGCGTCGCTTAACAACAGGGATACGTTCTGAGAAATCCGAAAGTGTCGTCAGGCGATTTTGGCGTTCCGTAAACGTAACAGAGTGTACTCAACACCAGAGCTGCCAAATTCGGTCAGCTGGCTGGAGTGAGATTTTTAATTCGAGTTTGCACACATGAACACGAATTATTAGCTGATTTTAAGTTTGTAATGAATGATACAGATTTTGTGTAAGATTTCTTGCGTGAGCATAACAGCCTGAAAGAGTGACTTACACAAACCTAGATGGTGTAGCCTGCTACACATCTAGGCTATATGGTACAGCCGAAGTAACAATGAAAAGTACCGTATAGTAAATACATAAACCAGTAACATATAATTGTTTATTATCATTATGGAGTATTATATACTGTACATAATTGTATGTGCTATACTTTTATACGACTGGCGGCACAGTAGGTTTGGTTACACCAGCATCACCACAAACACGTGAGTAATTTGTCGCGCTCTGACCTCACTAGATGAGAATTTTTCAGCCCCGTTAAAATCTTATGGCACCACCGTCGTCGTATGCGGTCCTTCGTTATCTAACACATGACTGCACTTTGGAAGTCTGGGGGGTAATTCAGGTATATCTGACTATTTCTGCTACTGATATTATGACTTCTACTGCTTATAATGATTATGCAGTGGGAGATAATTAATACTAATGAAATAATTATGAAAATAATTCCCTTATTAATCAAGTCTTCAATAACCTTCTATCCATTTATGGTCACGGTGATTTTGAGTTTATGCCTTCTCTATTCACACAGAGAAGATTCTGCGCCTTTAATAACATCAACTGTAATAATATCCATTCATTTTCTAACCTCTTTTCCTGGTAAAGGTCCTTGGGATGATTACGATATTATTATGTTTGTCATACATCACAGTTGCCCTTTAACAATAGTGAGGTCAGCAGGTTTAGCTTTAATCCCTCCACCGTAATTTATGCTGTTATTCTGTTATTACATGTTATATGTTATTTTTCATCAGCTGGTAAATAAAATCTTTGAGGTCAGTCAAGGGAGCTTCTTTAGTCTTTAAAAAACAATTGCCTGTTACACAGTGCTATTGATTCTGTCCCACCTTTAAGGTAATTTGGGGGGGGGGGGTTTAGATATTGTTATATGGGTATTTTTTCTTTCACTTGCATGTCTTATCGATGGCTTTGGGAAAGAACTTGCTTCCTTTCTTAAGTGCCCCCTTCGCATCCCAGAAGTGACTTTTCGACCTTTGTCTGCTGTTGAATACTGAGAAAGGGGGAGGTGAATGGTCCCACACAGCGAGGTTCCCCGCTGGACCCGGTGCTGCCATCTGACTGTACACAGGGCGTGATTTAAAGGGCCTGTCAGCTGTGACCTCAGCGCCCGACCCGCACCGCACAGTGGCGGGTCCGTGCAGAGAAAGGACCGTCTTTGTGCGGTGATTCGACGTACAAGCATGGAAGAGCGTCTCCAGTATTCCAGCAGACACGGTCGGGCGATAGGGACACGTCGTGCCTTTTCATAACAGTGAGCCACTTACAGGGCGTCCCGTTTCTTGGTTGGCTGTACTTGGAGTTTCTCCAGGGCTCTACTGCTCCTTGGGTTTTCTTTTTTACCTCACCCAGCAGCACTGGTGATGAAAATGGGGACAAATGAATCACTGAATGAATGAATTTCACATTTATGTAGCACTTTTTTTCCAAGTCACCCAAAGCGCTTTCCCGAACCAGTGGGGAACCTGGATGATGCGATGGCAGCCATTCTGCCCCAATACGCTCACCACACAGTAGCTAAGGTGGGGAAGGGACAGGGGAGAATTCCCCAATTAGATACAGGGGACAATTAGGAGGTCGGGTTTGATAAGGCCACAGTGGGGAATTTTAGTCAGGACTTTGGGGTATCACCCCTACTCTTTAGAAAGATACCCAGTGATCTTGTATGACCTCATAGAGTCAGAACCTCAGTTTTCGATGTCCATTCTCAGCTTGGTGTTTGATTTGGTTTAATATTTTGCGCTGCCTTTTAAATTCTTCTGTATGACAGCATCACGTTTATTTTTTTCTATGAACACATCTAATCCTTATATTCAGAGACCATGATTTTGTTTTGATGAGCCTAAACTGACCTATAATTGTTTGGATGATGGCTTTCGCTTACTTTATTTTCTCTGATAAACCAGTAGCAGTGAATCCATACGGCATTGTTCCAGTTTGGTGTTTCAGTTACTGGCGGCGCTAGTGGGGAAGGGGTGCGATGGATGACGTCTCGCTGTAACGTCTATCCAACCTCTGCTCCGTTAGAAATCCAGCCCTGTGGATCCATGCGATGAATCCCTCACTGATTTGCAGTGAAGCTGATCACTGTCGCCTAAACCTTAGGTGCAAGGATGCACCGAAATGAATCTGAGGTGCGCTTACAGCCATCCCTGTCTCAAACGTGTACAGTTGAGCATTTGGTGCCATTGTTTAGAGGTAATGGACAGCAAGGGACATGGGCACCGAGACATTCACACCATCCGGCGACCAGCAGCTCTGAGGTTTGCTGAGCTCGTCAGTACATCTGGCTGAGTGCTGCAAGGATAGCTGACTGGACTGGTCAGGGCCACAGAGGAGCCCTAAAGAACGGTATGTTAGCGTACACCAGCGTGCTCCTTCTCGGTACAGCGAGGAGTTTCTATGTGACCCTGCGTAAACGTCTCCCGTGCCGATCTGCTGGCTCTGCACAGCTCGCTCCTTGATAACCTTCAGCCAGGTTCAGCAGGAGATGCTAATTACCCAGGGACCCGGGATTGTGCTGGCGTGTGACATGGAGATTAGCGTGAAAGACGAAATTCGTCCTTCGAATCATCGCACCGAGACGAGATTTTTTTCTTTTTTAACCGTGGGACCAAAGTATTTATGTGCTGTTCCTCTAGGGGGTGCTCATTACTTCAGTTTAGCTGTGTGGCTTTTTTTGTTAATGGAGTGTACAACTGGGGCCAATGTGTAGGTGAGAAATATCCCAGTTGTTATCATTGATTCACATGTGCTAGGTTCACTGAGCTGAACTCTCTAAACACTCAGGGGGCTGGCACTCTGTCAGGGCCTTTGGGGGGCGCCATAGAGCAATATGAATGGTTGCTGAACATCATCAACAGACATGCTTGCAAACTGGGTCATCGCACAACCCAATAGTTTAATGGTCCCTCTCTATTGACCACCCGCCTCTGGCACGGTGCCCCTGAAAGGACTCGGAAAATAATCGTAAAGTGTTAGAGGCCGGCCGGACTTATAGGTTTTCCACCACGTGCCCCCGGAAAGAAGGTGGCTGGATGCCGGCATACTGAGGGAGAAACAATGGTTAAAAATAACTGGGGTGAGGACAGTTACGTAAAAGTGTTATCCGAACAACAATCAGGTCAGCCTCGTCTGTGCCTCTCGCTTCCCAAGACTTTGTCATAATAATTTTAGAATATCCTTAAAAAAAACAAAGTAATTAAAGGTGTCAATCAGAGCTGTCCCTAATTTGGGTATTTCTTCAGGGCTGCCTTGTATAATGTACTACTTGTGATTATACACGGTTACATGGATGGAAGTCAGTGACTCGCTCAATGCTGCAACAGCACCATATATTTCCAAAGTTTCAGTAATGTTTTTGAAATCGGTTCTAGTCTGCAGACACTTTGGATCAGATGCAGTCCTTGCCATTACGTTTGTGCGGTTTCTCCAACGAGGAGACCTCCCCTGGCTTCCACCCCGTTTAAAATGGAGCAATCATCTAGTTCATCTCGGTGTACTTCTGAGAGATCAGGTTTCTGAAGAACTGTAACTCTTAACCTGCTTTCAGGATTTCCCAAATTAATCTGATAAGATCCACTAATCCTCCCAGAAAGTAAACATTGTGTTGTGCTGTAAATTCCAAACTATGCTTCGGTGTAGCTGTGTTTCCTCAGTGTCTTTCTGGCGGAAAGACCTTCATTCCTTACGGGATTTAGTGACAGAATTCAAGCCTAACTAAGAAGGCCGTTTTTTCCTTAGGTTACCTCAGTTTCAGAAGCACTTGCAGTTTGAGAGATATTCTCCTAAATCAAATTCTCTCTGATCCACCACAGTTTTCATACCCGATTATCCTTATTCTTATTATTATACCCTGTGATTCTTGTTCAGGGTGTACGCCAGCCTTATGCCCTGCACTGCCTGCGATACATCACAACCCAACTAACGGAGAACGTTCCCCGAACTTTAGCCAATGTTATGTGAAAGTTTTCTCAAAGTTGGCCGAGAACGTTCTTACTATAACAGTAATAAGACATTGTTTCTACGTTTTGCATTTTAACAAAGGTTCTGTCAATGTCAGCATGATACAATTGATACTCGAACCTCCTTTTAGCACAATTAATGTTTAAAAATATTGTTTTATAAAAAAATATAATTTTATAAGAGTGCTATATGTGTATACTGCAAACATGATGTGCAGCCTCAAACCCGTGACCTTTACACCTCAAAGTCACAGTGTTACTCACTGCTCTAACAAGCCCTTCATCTGTTTTTGCATTATTAGTCTTGTAGTAGTGGGATAATGTTCTGGGAAGATCAGGAAGACTGAGCACTTTGAACGGTTTCGTATCTTTATTGTAATGTTCGGTAAACGTTCCTAGAACAAAAAATCGTTAATGGGGAAGCTCCCACACCCTAACCGAGATAAACAGGCGGACGGATGGATGGTAGTTAAGGGCAGCATGGTGATTCAGCACTGCAGCATTTGGGCTGTGGATTTAATCCCACTTCCCTTTCAGTGCGTGTGCATTTTGTGTGCTCCCCCCCCCCCCCCCGGTGCTGCTCACATTTCCTTCAGGTGATCCAGTTTCCTCTCGGTCGGTGTGAATTGGTGTCTATGAATTGGCCACAAACAGCGTTTTACGCAGGTCCCTGTGAGTGTCACCTCAGTGATCGCTCTTGGTGTTATAGATAGTGCCATTCACTTTCTCTGCACCGCGCACTGGGTTAGGCTGCCGTCGCCGTAGTGGGACACTAGCTGTTAGCATGGGAAGCGTAAACAGCCCTCTTGATAAACCCCATTTGTTTGGTGCGGTCTTGTGAACCTGATCTTGATATGTCTCTCTTGGTTTTCCTAGATGAATTATTCATGAGGCAGCTCCTTGAAATCCAGATTTCTTTTTTGATTATATTCTTTTGAACGTATTGTTTAACAGTTCTTCATGAAATATGTATTCCTGACATTATGGTCTCCTATTGTTGAAGGTTGATGACCTTCAACTAAAGGAGTCGACTGGTATCACCATCTCGTTATGGGTGGGACCCTGGGTGAGGCGTGGTGTTTCGGTCCAGAAACGAAATTTTTACACGCTCCCTCATCCCCCAGGCACATTGTCTGCTGTGACTATGCCGGCCACACCCGGCCCATCTGCACGAGTGTCTGTTTGAGGCTTTGAGGAGCAGTTTAATCAGGGGAGGAGCCCTGCACATTGCATGAGAAGATACAGGAGGAGCACTGGAGCCACACCGCTGATGTCTGAGGGTTTGAGAGAGAGAGAGAGAGAGAGAGTCATCCTGGAGGGATGGGTGCAGTCCTGTATTCCTGTGGCACTGGCTGCCTCACAGCTGTCGACCCCATTAGAGGCAGAGGGCTCTTATACCTCATTCAGATCTAATCATCAGGCACACAAAGGCGGAGTAGCTCATTCATCAGTCAGTCATGCCGGTGTGGGACATGGTGCCGTGGGTCGGGGTGTGGAGGGACTGAGTGGGCTGGAGACGCATCCTGAGGACCCAGCAGGAACACGTGGATGAGAGGGGTGCTGAGATGTGCAGTCATTTTATGCCATAACTTTACCTCCAAGGTCCACATAGTGAAACTGTTTCCAAACAGACTCAGCTCTCAGTGACAGAGAGTTGAATGCCAGCTGCAATGAAATCATTTATGGCTACTCACTCAACGAAAGTGTACAAGCGAAGCGTTTTTTTCTGACATCTCGTTAGTGTCTTTTTTTAATAGAGCTTTTTATAGTGTATTTCAGGTCAGGTTCCCTGCTGAAGGTTACTGAGCACGCAAGCGAAATGGTCCGTGAGCCAAACTGGCCATTAAATCTCCAGCGCTCTAAACGACGGTGACGTGTGACGTTTCGGACGGCCGTCCCTCTGCGGCGTCGGGCTCCATGGGGCTCTCCACAGCCCATCTTAAATTGTGAACTGAGGCACAGACCTCGCCTGTTCAGTGGTGCGATGCTGGAATGGTTTCCATCCAAAATGTGATCTGACAATGCTGGCCAGGCACCTGTCGTCGCCTGCCCCCCTCCACCTCAGTCTGAGTGCAGCTAATAGCTTCTTTCATTGGGGGGAGTAATTGAAATGAGTTCACAAGTTTTTGAGGAACTCACCCCCTCGAACGGCTGACCCGATTCCGCCTTTTGTCCGGCCTGCCCAGACACATTTCTGGCAGCATTTTATGGCAGAGAAGATATCCCCCCCCCATCCAGTCAACAGGCGCCCCAGACCCCTGCAGTCTCATTGAGGGACAGACGTGACCCGTTGTGACAGCGCCAGAGTAGGCCACACAGAGTGTAGAGTAGGCCTTCCCCGCGTCTCCACTTTGGCCACCTACAGGAGTCACTCTGTTCAGAGCTGGGCAGTGAGTTTGGCTCTGTGAATCCGCACCTCCATTTGTCATTAAGTTTTATTGACAATTTTCTTGTTTTCCTTTATCTTGTGCTGAAAATAAAGATGCGGGGGATTTTGCAGGTGCTGTGCGTGCGGCAAACTCACACCTGAGTGCCTGCAAGCCTCTGATGTCCAGATTTGTGTGATTGTCGATTTTGGACGTTATGATTCCTTTTTCTTTCTTGATGATTTCATTGTTAATTTGTGAGAATTCCATGATTGCTGATCTGGTTTAATTATGTGATGCCTTTAGTGATGTTTGTAGCGATGTCACATTCCTTGTCTGTTGATAAAACCATACTTTAAGGGTACATGCCAGTGGCTATTTAATTAACCTCGGTAACGAGGCATAGCTAGCAGGTGCCCGGAAATTCGGACACACAAATCTTAAATAACATGCAGCATCAAGAAAATCCTTCCAGTGCTGCCTGTCTGCTTGTGCTGCAGCGTAATTTCAGTGGCAGGTCACCTCTGTAAACAGGATATTTCGCTGAAGCCCTAAACTCCCCCTCACCCCCCGGCCGACAGCAATGGCTCAATTTGAAAAATGTTGTGGTCTTGCTTGATGGAGCCCTGAGATGAACTGATGAAGTATATTTAGGTCAGCAGAGTCTTAGGCGAATTCTCCAGGAAGGGAGCATTATGCAGAGGAGGGAAGGCAATGTTCTGTCCCAGAGGATCTCAAACGTGTTCCAACACAGGACCGCAGTGCCGGGTCAGGACAGGGCAGTCATAACAAATGTGGTCAGGAGATGGTGGTCATAAGAATTGTGGTCAGGAGATGGTGGGGAGCAGAGGGCAGTCAGGATATGGTGGTCAGGAGAAAGGTGGTTAGGAGAGGGTGGTCAGGAGAAGGTGATCAGGAGAAAGGCAGTAAGTTGAACGTGGTCAGGAGAAAGCGGTCAGGAGAGGGTGGTCAGGAGAAGGCGGTCAGGAGAGGGTGGTCAGTAGAAAGGTGGGCAGGAGGAAGGCTGTCAGGATAAAGGTGGTCAGGAGAGGGCGGTCAGTAAAAAGGTGGTCAGAATAAAGGTGGTCAGGACAGAGGGGGAGTAACGGCAGTAATAAATGCTGTTTGTGTCACATGAACTGTCAAGTGTTTTAGTTTCATCTCCTGCAGAAGCTGTGGGGTAGGCATGGGGGTGGGGGGGTTAGACTACTCAGTCATTTACATGCTGTATTTATGTGACAGCTTGGGAGTATAGTCTGGATGGAGTAGCTTTTTTTAACGGAAGTGCCCTTGCTGTTTGTTTATTGAATAAATTTAAATATTGAATTTTGAGTAGTCAACCTGATTACACACGTGTTATTTATTACCAGCCGTATAAGTATTTACACTGATATTGAAGAATGCAGTTCTGATTTTATCGGTCAGTTAGCCTTCTTAAATTAATACCATGAAAAATAGATACTGCAAGTTAGCCTGGATGTTATTTAATAGGCCTGTGGAGGGTTATGGGATGTTGGATATCATTGGGACGTATCCGTTTCTGGTCACCTAATCCTCTCACTTTTTGGGTGGGTCTACAGCTGTCTTCTTTGTGCGTTTGTATGTGTTTTGTTTTTTTTTTGCTCGACAAGGAAGATGAAATGGGGTCTGTTCATAATGGATTATTGATCTGTCTGAGAATAGACAGGCCCGCAGGCCTCGTCTCTTGCCGCTGTTGCGCCCTCCGCTGTACTCTGCTGTGACTGCACCGCTTCACATACTCAGCCTGGCCTTTCACAGCGTATGTCAGAAGTAGCCCATTCTGAGACAGATGGCATACAGAGGTACACATTGACCACACATGCATGCACTAAGTGGATCTGCTTGTCCTGCAAGGTGTTCTTATATGGTGTTACATGCATCAATGTGGCCTGTTCCCATTGGGTAAGAGGTTTGAATGGCTGAATGTACCCTGGATTTCTGCCTTTAGCCAGTGTGCACGTGAGGTTCTTGGTCACCATGAGCACAACAGTGACCATGAGTCAGGATCCTCCTGAATGTAGGCCAAGTGAATTAAAGGAATAAAGATTTTTGGAACATTTGGGATGACTTTGAATAACCAGTAAATACCTGGATTTCTTGGTGTCAGAGCAGCAGATATCTGGTTATAAAATAATTACACTTCCTCTTTTAAATGGTGAGCAAAGATCCTCCATGCAAACATGCCATTCAAAGATTTCCCCTCAAGTATGGAATAGACTGTTTATGCATCACATTATCATGAGTGTATATGTCCTCTAAAGAAGAAAGGGGATGATCTAAGGGGCAAGTATCCTCCAGTCCCCATGAGTCATACTCTTTCTGTGTGCTGGAAACACGACATTGTTTCAAGCTGAGCATAATCTTATTACAGTTCAATTTATGGACCATGTGACCAGTTTGTTAAGGGCATGCTGTAGTGAGGCTTGTGAGTTAGTGTCTGTGAACTCTGCACACTGGCTTTATGTCATTAAAAACACACACACACACGCACACATATATATATATTTTTAATGAAAGATATGAGAAGTCTGTGGAAGAGCCAAATGGAGAATTGAGGTCGTCGTGTTTTATGGAACATGACACTCAGAGGAGCAGCTGAGCCGGCAGCTCGAGAGGCAGGTTCGAGAGGCCTTGAGAGCCTCCCATGCCTGTTCCAGCCAAGCTCACTCCTCCCAAGCGCATGTTTCAATCCCGAGGCCAATAACAACCAAGCTTCGAGAGGAGATCTGCTTGGAAATGGGCCGCCTCTACATGCCGAGCAGAGAAGGAGTACCAACATTTTTTGCCGAGAACTAGGCACAGTGCTTTTGGTCAGGATTCCTGCACTTCCTATAACTGAGATGCCAATTTCTTGTTTCCATCTTTGTCATCACTGCAGCTGGAAACCCGCGGATGGCTGACATTTTTGCCTGGGTTTGGGCCTCGGTCAGTTCTCTAGACCAGTGCAGGGGGTGGAAACTTTGGACACGAGTTTCCATGGAAATGGTAGCCAATCCCGTCAACCCATAGTGTGAAGAGAGAGGTGAAAGAGGCGTTTGCGATGTGCTAAATGTGGTAGAGAAACATGTGGCCACAGCTGTAATAGAAAAAGGTTTGTCTGTCAGAGCCAGTTGTCCAGAGCCCACCTGGGGCTAAAGAGTAACGCTACTGAAATTCGATAATATCACATGTTGCTTGTTTGCTTCACTATATTAAGAGGCAAAAACAAACGGCACACCATTACTTCCCCTGAGCTTTAATATTTGCCTTTTAGTGTTTTGGTGGGGATTGATGTTGGCTCCGCACAGTAGCACGACATTTACAGCACGCAGGTGCCCATGTCCATCCATCTGAACTGCTCTTTACGGCATCCCTGGGAAAAGGGGAGATTGTAATACCAAGTCCAGGATATAGGAATGTTGTTTTAAGGAGTTCATCAAAGCTCTAGACAGAAGAAAGGTCAGAGAACCACCAATAACCTGATGATGCATGGAGCACACAGATTGTAGTCCAGTACTATATATGGACTGCAGAACTCCGCAGGGAAGGTCAAAGGGTGAGTGTTTGAGGACAATGAAAGGGGCTGCTTTGTAATACCAATGCGATTTGGTTTTCTTTGGAGATATCACTGGATGGTCGACACATGGATGCAATATTTGTTTGGTTATAATTTGGTGAGCAGTAGTGAGGAGAAACTTTTTTGCTAATTTCTTCTCTGATACATTATGCTGCCCGCATCCTGCCATCCTGAAGGTGACGTTTATCAGTTTGCAATCACTTGTTGTTTATCAAAGCATTTCACTCTTGAACTGCATCTTGGCGCTCAGAATATTCTGGAAGTGACTGCTCTGCTCTGAAAGGTTTTCTGTGTTATAAAATATTTCATCCTTAAGTGGTGGTAAGCTAAGTCAATTTATTTAATCCGACATAAAACTCTGGCTTTATTTCAGATAAAAAGTAATTGGTGACTCTCTACCTTGACAGGCCTGCAGGATTTACTGTGTTTGATTAAGACATGACTATCCATTAGTTTGCTTAGAGGCTCTCTGGAAAATGTACTAATAATGCTGATATTTGAGCTTTGCTGTCATTCTGTCAGACATTTATCGACCCTTACTGCTGCTAGAAGCCTTTCCAGTTTGGACTGGAACCCACAGCCACACCCGGTGAGGACCCAGGTACCAATGTCCCTCATGCTGTGCCAACCAGAACTGGCTATGTTGAAATCAGGAACTGGATATGACGAAGCCTGGAACTGGCTATGGTGAAATCCATACTTTCTGTGGTAAAGTCCATAACTAGCTACGGTGAAATCCGGAACTGGCTGTGGTACAACTCATAACTGGCTGTGGTGAAATTTACTATGATACAGTCTTCAGCTGGCTTTGCAAAATAGATATTTTATTTACTTTCATGAAAATATGCGGGGGTGACATGGTGGCGCAGTGGTTAGCACTGTTGCCTCACACCTCGGGGACCCAGGTTCGTGCCTGGGTTACACGTTTGTGGAGTTTGCATGTTCTCCCCATGTCGTTGTGGGGTTTCCTCCGGGTATTCTGGTTTCCCCCCACAGTCCAAAGACATGCTGAGGTGTGCATGTGTGAGTGACTGGTGTGTGAGTGTGCCCTGCGATGGGCTGGCCCCCCATCCTGGGTTGTTCCCTGCCTTGTGCCCATTGCTTCCGGGATAGGCTCCGGACCCCCAGCGACCCAGTAGGATAAGCGGTTAGGAAAATGGATGAATGGATGAAAATATGCTTTTAATTCATATAATAAGCGAATAAAGAGCTCATTAGTATTCTTGGCTGTGTTCAGTTCCTATACAGTTCTTAGTTTGTAGTTGTGCAGTTTCAGAGATGCAGGTTTTGGAGTGGACACTGAACAGTCCTGACCCATTGGGAGGGGTGCATGTCAGAGAAGGAAGAAGCCCAAGGTGGACCACCAGCCATGCTTTCGGTCTATTCGCAGTGACCTTAGCAGACTTCTCTCTGTCAGTGCTGTGTGCTGAAGCTGATGAGAGATTGATTTTTCTCTACTCTCGTAATTGAGCTATCATCCGCTTTTCAGCAGAGGGTCATTCTGCAAGATGCGGCGGCAGTGAATGGTGTGAGTAAGCAGTTCACCTAGAGTCTTTGCGGAGGAGCTTTCAGCCACAGTGCAAGGAGGCCTCAGCTCTGGAGGAGCACAATTGCATTCGTGTGCCCTGTCGTCCATGGGCTGATATCCTGCTTGAATGATTGGGTTAAGTGCATCCAGTGTTAATCCTGCTTTCAGGCCCAGATAAGGTGACAAAACAATTATTTGCTTTGATACCAGAATAGCATGGATTCAGTGCAGATGGATTTCAAGCAGAAACTAGGCAGTCTGCAAGTACATGTTTATCGTTTACCTAGTGTAATGATTTAAAACCGTTATTAAAGTCTTTTTCAGGTTGTAATGAAAGAAAGAGCAGCCTTCCCCTTTTTCTGGGGGCACAGTTGTGTTTTCTTCTGTCATGTGGTGATGCATTAACTATGGAAAGCCACTCTTGGGCAGAGATGATTTGGTCCCATGTCGGGGTGGGATGGAGGAGGCGGTTACTCACTCTTCAGGGACATTCATGTTCTGGGCCATGAGCAGGAGGCCAGGTACCCAGCATCACAAACACACATCACGCTGACGCTGGCTCTTTGCTGTGCCCCTCCTCGAATTTGCTGAATCAGCCAGGGCTGTTGAGGGCTCTCCAGTGTGCCGCTTGTGTCAGCGAGGTGCCTGGGGTTCGAGTAGCCGAGAGGCGAGTGACTGTATTGGCACTCTCTAAACTGCAGGCTGGGCGGTTCGGTTCTTGCCTTGACTCCTGGGTTTACAACAGTCCATATTGGCTCTTGTCAGTCATGCGCAAAGCTGTAGAAATGCATGTGAGACCAAGCGAGACAGTGTGAGGTAGAGAGAGACAGGGAGAGAAGGCACAAGATATAGCAAGACAGTGTGATGCAGAGAGAGGCAGAGCAAGGCAGAGACAGAGAAAGACAAAAAGAAGTAGTTTGAGGCAGTGAGATAGTGCGAGACAACGAGGCAGAGAGAGACACAGATATTGTGAGACAAAGCAAGGCAGAGTGAGGCAAAGAGAGACAAAGCACGGCAGAGAGCGATGTACGAGACACAGCAAGGCAAAACAAAGCAGAGATAGAGAGATGGTGTGACACAGCAGAACAAGATGGAGAAAGACAACGAGGCAGAGCAAAGTAGTGAGACAGAGGGAGATAGACCGAGACCATGCAAAGCAGAGTAAGGTGGAGTGAGGCAGAGTAAGATGAAGCAAGACGGTGAGGCAGATAGAGATAGAGTGAGGTTAAGTAAGGTAGAGTGACACAATGAGACAAAGTAAGGCAGAGCGAGGAAAAGCAAGTACAGCAAGGAAATGTGAGACAGCAAGGTTGAAGAAGACAGTGAGACAGCAAGACAGAGTGTGACATAACGAGTCAGCAAGGCAGCGAGACAGAGAGAGGCAGAGCAAGACAGGTTACCTGATGCTTTCATTACATGTTTTTTTTCTCTTCCACAGGTGTGACAGGGCAATAACCCTAGGGAAATTTGTCTAAGCAGCCTCCATAGTCACCAGAATCAAACCAGGAAGAACAGTCCACAGAGAATCCAGTAATGGAATTTAGGAAACGGATGCCGGTGGCCAACGCATGACACAAAAGGAGCGTGACCCCCTGGTGTCGGACCCGACAGATAGATTCGGATAGCGGACACCCTGGGAGTCATGAATCTGGGACCAGTCGAGACAGACAAACGGGAAGTGTCCGCGGAATGCGGCAGGGTGAAGAGGCCTGACACAGATGAGGACAGGGTCCCCTGCTATGCCTGCAACATCTGCAGCAAGAGTTTCCCATTGCAGAGCTCGCTGTCACAACACATGCGAAAGCACATGGGGGAGAAGCCATATAAGTGCCCTTACTGTGAGCACAGGGCCTCCCAGAAGGGCAACCTCAAGGCCCACATTCGGGGCCACAAGCTGGGCACACTGAGCCATAGGCACGAAGAGCCTGACGCCGAGCTGGAGGAGGCTGGTGTCTCCGAAGGCCTAGGTGGCTGCACGAGCCCCACTGACAGCACGTCGGCCTGCAATGGCGTGGCTGGCGTGCCAGAAGGAGGCCGAAAGACCCCAGCAAAGGGCTCTAGGAGAGACGGCCCAGCTGGGCAGGAGGAGGCCAAGGGGCTGGTGCTGCAGTGCCCATTGTGCCGCCGCAGACTGAGTGGCCGGGATGAACTGGAAGAGCATGTCCGGCTCCACAAGCCCTATCGCTGCAGGCTGTGTGGCTTCATGGCTGCCCGTGAAGACCAGTTGCTTTGCCACATTGAGAAGGTGCACATCACCGTTGAGGCGTCCCCACCAGAGGCCCCGTCTGCTGAGGCCCACTTTCCCTGTACGCTATGTGATCAGGTCTTCAGCCAAGCATGGGTTCTCAAGGCACATATGAAAAAGCACCCGGCCGCTCTGGAGCACAGGTGTCACATATGTGGGCGGCACTTCCGTGAGGCCTGGTTCCTGAAAAACCACATGAAGACCCATGGCGGCAGGTCCGGTGGCCGGGGCAAGCTCAGGGGGGACTCCGAGCCTACGGCCACCATCAATGACGTCGCGCAGGATGAGGCTGGCTTGTTTAACAGACTGTGCCTTTTTGAGCTCTGCTCCAAATGTGGGAACCTTTTCCATGACCAAGAGAGCCTGCGGGTGCATAAGAAGGTCCATGGTCCTAGCCACAGGGTGAACGGCAGGAGGCCAAATGGGCGGCGGAAACAGACCGATGATGCAGACTCGACGTCCACTAAAAAGCGCTTCATGGAGTGCCTGAATCTGAGGCCAGCTACGGCTCGAGAGAATCCCCTGGAGGGCAGGGTGGGTAAACGCATTCCGGAGCTGGACCCCATATGCAGCTACCAAGCCTGGCTGCTGGCCACCAAGGGCCGAGTGGCTGAGACTTTGGAGAACGGCAAGTGCCTCGGCTCTGATGAGGTGCTGGTGGACGCCGATGTGGCTTACGACCGAGACAAGGGCGAGTATGTCCTGGTAGGGCAGGAAAGATACAGGCGTGAGCTGGACACCCACGGAGCCTCGAGCAACCGGAAGAGGCGAGCCAGCGGGAGCCACACCCGGCAGCAGGCCCGTAGTGGCAGTGGAGGAAGCAACCACCGGCAGAGCCCCCGTACCTGTGGGCAGCCAAGCCCCAGCAGCTTGGGAGACCTCAGTCCAGAGGGCGCGAGTGACTCTGAGTACCGACCACCATCCCGCCAGAGCAGGCGCTCCTCACAGAGCAGGAGCGCTGAATGCTTTGAATGCGGACGCGTGTTTCGCACTCACCACCAGATGGTGCTGCACTCCCGTATCCACCGCAAGGGCGGCCGTGGCAGCTCTGACAGCAGGAGCCTGCCGTCGCAGGGAGAGCGCTCCCCCAGTGAGGCCGAGTCAGGTTCCATGAGCCGACCCAGCACCCCCGGCTACGAAGACTCACCCCCACCCCTGTCCTCTGCAAGAGAAGATGTAACTGGGGAAAGAGGTAAGGGAGTAGCAACCTAGGGGCAACCCATCCATCCATCTTCTAGCCACTTATTCTGGTCAGGGTCTTGTGGACCTGGACTCTATCCCAGGCAGCATAAGGCACAAGATTGGGGTAGATCTTTGGCGGGATGTCGGGGGATGTCATGATTAATTTATTTGCTTTACTAAGAAATTCCTGAGTCACCTTATATCAAATTTAACACGTTGTATATATTATATATGCTAGTTATTCTATACACGCTTGTTATTCAAAAACATTTAGTTTATCACATCAAAATACAGCACTTTTTCCGACATTATACCTATTATTTCCAATGACCACAAAAATACTTTTTAAAAAAGTCTTAATTAATCTACTTCTCTGAGTCATGTAAATATTGGCATCAATGTCTGACCGCCAATCTTCAGTCATCCCCGCATTTCCACTCCCCAACGTGGCGGTTCTGTACACAGTCATGCTTGGATAACCAAATCCTGCGTTTGCCCAAAGAAAAGCTTGTGTGATTTCTCCTGTTTTTTTTTTTTATTATTATTTTTAATACCCTGTAAAAGTCAGTAGTGTTTGTTAAGCAGTACACAGAAACATCTCAAATATGTATACTTCAACTTTTGTAAAATTCAAACCTTGGTTTACACAACAACGGAACGTTTTGTGTGTGCGCTTGCCACCAGTTGAATTGGCGTCGATTGCAATCAAGTGTGTTGAATAGTGGCAGTACAGACATCTAGTGGTAAATTTTGGAAATGCAGTCTAAACACTAAAATAAGAGCAACCTTGTCCTACTGCAGTGCAGCACCGTCATATCACTATTGAAGTGCATGTTATGAAAGGTAATTTGTTCATATATATATAAAACTATTTTGTAGTAATAAGCAAATATTATCAAATAAAAATCTATTTTTTTCTGATTACCTACTGATACAATGGTTAAATTTAAAGCATGTTTTCAGCCATACACTGAAAGTATTTTTAGAACATCCCGTCACACTAAACTGCAGCTTGTAGCTTATTGCCTCGCCTCCTTTACATCTTGTAAAATTCCACTTACCGCTTAAGCTAAGCCTGTTTCTGCACGAAATGCATTGAAAACATGTGTAAAAATCAAAATTACAACACTGGAAATGTGCAGAAAAACGGAAAATGTTTGCAAATGTCGCTTTGTTATATATCATACAGCTAACCCCTTCCTGTTTTCACCTTGAGATATATAGGACCGCGATGCGCGTGGCTCCGCAAAGCCAACACTGACGGCGGTACTGACACTTTCATTATCGATCGTCATTCCTTTTTTTTAAAGTATAAATATGTGCAGTCTGGACCGGTTGGTTTTCGCTTAAACAATACGCAGCCTCATTAATGACCGATTGTGTTTTTATTGCTGGAAGAATTCTCTTCTGCAGCTGTGTCAGGAGGGGAGTTTAATGCAAACAAAAGCTGTGACAGTTGGGAACAAAAAAGTCACCTTTGCAAAAAGTGAAGAAGCACCAGTAACCTGCTTCCCGCTCCGGCCAAAAGAATGGCTTAAACAGCCCCCGTCAAGTGAGACGCGCGAGCTCCTGCACCCGCTGGGAGGCTGCGTGAGGGCATCTCAGACCCAGGACCCAGGGCTCGCAGGATGCCCGTTGGCAGTTACTTCAAGTTTTTTTTGTGGAAATATTAAATAACTCGTGTGCAGCATAAGTGCTCTTTGTGGCTCTACTCCTCGCCGGCGCGGAGAGCAATGACATCAGCAATGACATCAGACCCCTAGAAAGCACGTCCATCTGTGTCCTTGGACATCGAACACCACTGCAGATGAATATTGTTCGTGTCTGGATTGCTGCCTCTCACCCAGCGAGCGTGGAGGGGAGGACGCTGCCGTATCACTGAGCTAGAGGGGGGCGTCGGCAGGAGGGCCTCGCAGGCCTGCAGTGCTGTGGGGGGGCAGGGGTTTCCTTCAGGTTCGCCAGTAAGGGATCGGTTATTTATAGGGAGTCATTCCATCGAGGACAAAAAAAAACACTACTTCTCTCCTGTCTGCTGTTGTTACTTTAATGCCAGCTGAACGGTTTAAAAAAAAAAAGTGTGGAAAAGGACGCGGTGAAAACACCGCGGGTAGCCCGCTCGATTCTCCCGCTGCTTACTCACACATTACCGGCACAAACTGAATGAAATGATAATAAATAATAAGGCGAGCTCAACGCATTCCAGGCTTTCTCTTTCTTTCGCCGGCGGGAAAGGCAGGTCCTGAGAGATAGGGGTGCGTAGCGGGTCACGGGACGCGGCCCACGGCGGGGAGCAGTTTGATATAAGCGGCGAATAAATTCCACTCACGCCGCGGTCCCTTTCAGGCGGACGGGCGCCTCTGCCGGTCTGTCTGAAGAGAATAATTCAGGGGACGGTGGCAGGATTTCGGGCCGCCTGCCTCTCGGAGGTTATCTTTCTGTCACTCGAGCTGCCTTACGGCGGGTCGGTAACCGAGCTGTTCCACACGCGCATAGCTTTCAAAAGAACCGGGCCGTTTGGCACGTGCAGTGCTCGTGCGGTAACTGTTATTTTTGGCAGCCATTTATTAAATAGCCGTTTACATGCGGCCGTCTCGATTCCGGCCTCATTGACCTTCTGTATTTTAGCCGCTAAGTGCTCCGCTATTCGTTCCGAGGCATTTCGCAGACGCGGGAGCGGCATCCCGACGAAGTTGCGCGGGAATGTGAGGATTCGCTGGCTCTTTCCCTCGTCCCCTGCTGCTAGTCTTAGGGGAGGGAGGCTGCGGAACAGCTGCGAAGCCTCCGCGGAGAAGCGGCGCCCACCCTGCTGGAAGGCACAGCAATATTAATAAAAGCGACCAAATCCAGAACAGATGGCTGTCTCATTGGCTCGCTGAAAAATTGAAGAGAGACCCCCCTCCCCCCCAAAAAAACCGTGTCTGTTGCAGCAGACAGGGAGAAACGGAGAAGGGAGCTATGAGAGGAACACAGCGCACGGACTGAAATGTTAAACGTTTTCCTGATGGACTAAGGGGAACACGCAGGATCCACGGGCCTAGCAGAGGCAAATTAACTGTTAAGCTTTGCAGAGGCTCCCCATTGCGGCTGCGCCTGGCAGCCGTAGGTGAGCCATGATGTATGGCGCCACCGTGTGGTACATTTTAGTACTGCCTCAATGGCATCATGTTTTTCATCGCGAAGTATAGCCTTCTGATGACTTTAACTAAGCAAACAAAAAGAAAATTAGCATTCATTATTAACACGTACATGTTTCTCGCCTGTTATAATTTATGTTCATTAAAATATAAATAATCAGACTTAATAGTAAAAGCTGGATTGCTGGTAATGTGTATGATTTATTATTAAAGCAAGAGGCACTTAAAATAGCTAGTTTAGACATGGGTGTTTTGGTAGTGCTGGAATTAATGTCAACCTGAGGTTTTGTTTGGTAGACCTGGACCAAAAGTATTACCATAATAGTATACATCTTTAAAGGAAAGTGATTTTTTTGTCTACAAAGAGGGAAGCTAAAATCATCTTAGTTTTGGATTTTGACCTGTACAGGCTGGATCAAATTAAATTAAATGTTCCCAAAATGTTAATATGAAATACTGCCATCTAGTGGTCAAACCCGTGACATACATTACATTTCTTTTTGTTTGTTTAAAGCAGATGTTCCACGGTATCCTTTGGTCACGACCCAAATTTTGAGCCAAATTTATTTAATATAAATGTGCAGTAAATAGTACATCAGATAAGAATGAGTGAGAACAAAACTATATATATAATATGTAATCTATAAAACTTTCTTACTTGGAGAGGTGGGCTAAAATTTGTTTAGCACCAAACATCCACTATTAGACACTATTTTCGAAACGGTCCCACGACCCACCAGTTGTGAATCAGTAGCTCTAAGAGTCCGTTCTTTTCTATGGGTTGTTTTTTTCACTCATGACTGAAGAATAGCCGATTATCCACTTACCGTCTGTGTATTTCTCTGTGAAATAACTGGAAATTAAATACTCCAGCAACATTATGTAATGTCACAAGCTTAGCTTTTATAAGAAAAAAAAAGTACACATTGATTTTGATTTTAGGAATATAGTTTCTCTTTTTTGTTCTTATGTATCTTTCACAGATAAGAAGCCTTATGTTTGCAGCCACTGTAGCTTTGGGACCTCTGACCTCTCGTCCTGGGCGTCACACATCAAACATTATCACAAGGAGACACGCGAGACCTTCACTGTGACAGGGACGTCCCCACAGGGGCACAGTGCAGCGGGTGGACTGGGTAGCGGCTACCCCAAACTGAGGAAGGCCTTGCTCCAAGAGAGCCTCTTGTCCCATGCGCCCACCTCCCCCCACAGAGGATGCTCTCCTGGAAGCCCGGCTGATCCCCAGAATAGGGCTGCTGACCCCCTTGACCTGACAACTAAGTCAGAGCTGTCAGTGGCTAATACCCAGAATGCTCTGCTCAGTTACCCGTGCGTCAGCTGCCCATTCGTCACCCGCTACCCGGAGGTCCAGCGAATCCATCAGCGGGTCTACCACAAAGTCCGCACTGGCAACCCGGCCCCCCGGAGGCCCATGAAACGGCGTACTGGGCCTCCCCCCGCCCTGGGAGGCGAGGAGTGCCTCCCCCTGTCTCTAGGCTGCATCTCACGCACACGCCCCCCACCCCCCATTACTCCAAAGACAGGGGTGGGATCAGACTCTGGTGGCAACCAGCCTGGTGCCCAGCAGGGGAAGGACTGTGCTCCAGGGTTGAGCCCAGCTAAGAAGCCCAAAACCTGGAGGTCTGGAGCTGACGAGGCGATGTCGGCCAGGCCCAGACCGGAGATGTATCCCAGACTGGTCTCATCGGGGGGCTCCCCTCGAGAGCCTGGCAGCCGGCTGGAGCAGCCCGCGCTTCCTCAGGAGGACCGACGTTTACTGGAGTGTGCCGGTGAGGAGGCCGCTTCGCCAGACAGGATCCACAGGCGAGCCGAAAGCCGGGCCCTCAGACTCGGAGGCAAGTCGCAAGATGGGTCGGCACTGGGCTCCTCCCGAATCAGTAGCTCCACTGCGCTCGATCTGCCACACCACGCAGTGAAGAAAGAGCTGACCACAGAGGATCCACCCCCACCTGCGGACATCCTGAATTTCTTTAAGAGCTACAGGTCCCAAGATCTGGCTATGGTCTACCAGCGATGGGGCTCCACCAGTCCTGTGCTGAGTCAGGCGGGTAAGTTACAGTCTGGGCTCCCAACCATATTGCATGAAGTTGTAATATGATGACCAGTTAAAGGGCTTTGCAGCCTCCTGCCGAGTATGATCCCCCCCCCCCCCACCACTGTGACCGCGTGTCCATCCCTGCGTGTATCATGAAGGTCAGCTGGTACCACAGGGGTCTTGAAGGTTGTGGCCTTGCTGGATTTCCTTAGATAAATGCTACTGGAAAAACGCTGCTCAGACCTCCAGTCCATTCTGCTACTTTTCTGTCCATTTCACTTAAAGACGACTCATTCAAGAGCTTCTTACCCTTGCAGCTTGTTATGGGCGCTAATGGCACTCGGGTGATTCAGTCACATGACACACTTTCATGTCATGTGACACATGACTTTACTCAGGCATGTGCAGATGGGTGGGTGGGCTGGAGGTGCCTGAGCACTTCCCCCTTTCACCTGAATGAATGAAAGTTGCCCCCCTTTGATGTCCTAAGTGCCCTTTCTCCCCAACTACCGATCATATAAAATCTTTTGAGGGGAACACCCGCCCCCCCAAGTTGCGCAAATTTACAGAAGGGGCTGCTTCCCCCGATTGCGACAAAAACTACCATCGCTGCCTTTAATGGCTGAACCACCAAATCTTATGTGAGTAATAAATGAAGGCAGCTCCTAGTTTGAGGGCTGCTGAAGAGGCAGGAGATGTGCTTCTTCATCATCCTCACCCTCAAGGCACTTTAAATGCCTGGGGTTCTGTGGGTCCCGACTGAGGCGGGGACTTGGGGTAGCCCAATGGGATACAGACCCCCCCCACCACCTTAACAGACATGCTGAAAGCAGCGGGGAGAGGATCCAGCTGAAATCCCACCCCAACTCCCAAATCTACTGTAACTGAGCAGCCAGGCCTTGTGTGCTCCCAGCCCCCCACCCCAGTGATCCTGGTGTCATCCCACCCCACCGCAGCTTTGGCAGGGGGCTGGGGCCGCAGCTGCCAGCGATGTAAATGATTCAGGCTAGAGGCAAGTGGGGAATGGGAGAGCATGGCGTCGCTGTGCCAGCAGGGGGCGCCGGTAGTGCCAGATGCGGGGAAGGACAGCAGCAGATCTTCATAACCGGGAAGCGTGCAGAAAAGCAGAGAGCAAGCGCAGTCACCCCAGAGCAGAGTGCTGCAGCTGCCCGGCGATGCAGCTACGCTAAGCAAGGAGACGTGAGAGAGATGTCAAATTATGGCAACAGCTGCTTCGGCAACGTAGCAATTACAAAATGCATATTTCATGGCGCTTTTTCCATAAGAGCCCTCAGCCCCGAAGGTCAGCGGCGGTGGGCAGATCCCCCCGGAATGCCGCGTGGGAATGAGCGTGCGAGCGAGCGTGCGAGCGAGGGTGCTGCCAGCCGGCAATGTCGTCACTCCGCTTTCCAGAGCCACGCGTGATGAGGTGACCTTTGGAAAATGAGGGGTTTTTTTCTTATTCGATCCCATTGTCCCTCATTTTCATGAATGGCTTTTCCGGGAATGCTAATGACCCCGGCAATGGGAACGGGAGGCCGCTGCAGCACGGACTTTCGGAGTCGAGGTGGTGGACAGCTGGC
>JAODJX010000049.1:6477174-6498605 GCA_026776945.1 Isichthys henryi | reverse complement strand
CCCCCCCCCCCCCCCCCCCCCCCCCCCCCCCCCCCCCCCCCCCCCCCCCCCCCCCGGCGCCCCCGCCGCGCCGGCCATGGAGTGCACCAGTCACTGTTACTTGCGCTGCTCTCCACCTGCCACACGGACATGACTTTGATTCAATGCGATGGCCGCTCGGCCGGTGGGGGTGATGGCTAGGGAAGCACATCCGACTCCAGCTGCTGCGAGGAGGGGACATCGGCTGGGGGGGGGGGCTCTGTTGACATGTGACGCGGCGGGGCGGGCACATCACAGAGCCGCCCCTCTAATGTGGTGTAATTTATGCGCTGGCGTGCAGGGGGGCCTGTCAGCCAGCACCGTGATGCGGCCTGACAGTTGCCATCCAGGCCCTGAAGGTGCCATCCCATAATGACACATTAGACATACTAATGGGCTCTTCATTGCTGCCTCTTCCAGCCAGATGTGTTTTTCTTCTTTAACTTTGTCCCCCCGCGCCCCCCCATCCAGGGACAGCGAGGTCAGCGCTGCGCCAAGGAGACTACCTCTGCGGGGAGTGTGGGCGGACCTTCAGTCAGCCCAGCCACCTCCGCACCCACGTCAGGTCCCACACAGGTAGGCCGGTCACGGGTCCGAAACACGCAGACGCGCCTCCAGTCTGTGCGCATATGGACATGCATCAACATGCATACAAGCAGGCGCACATACGTGAAGTGTCACACACAAAGACATATCTGACATTCAAAACCTGAACATTGCTGGGACAAGTGGACCCCCAAGAAACATGTTTAATGCTTTAATGATTTATGTGTTTCCGTCTGTGTGTGTTTATATAAGGGTTGTGTATGTAGTGCATGTGTATGTAAGACGTTTATATGTTTGTGTATATATGTAGCATGTGTTTATATCAGGTGTATATGTGTGTAGTGTGTGTTTATGTGTCTTTGCATACAGTGTGTGTTTATATATGTGTGTATGTGTGTGCATGAGCTTCCATCCTTGGGTGACAGTCTGCTTTTTCATTTGCTGCAAACATTATATTTGCCTGTGATGCTGACCTGTGAGAAATGCTATACATTATTAATCAGATGTCAGTCTGCGAGTCTGTAATTGTGCATGCAGATGAGGTGGGGGCAGCGGCGCACCGCGAGCACCGCGACGCACCAAATGTCCATTTCGGCGTAATTATCGCACCATTTGCCCACGCCACTCTGCGTCAGGGTCGTGACTCAGATTACTCGGGGGGACTCTCGTTCCGCTTTCGATTCTCATCCAGTGCCTCCCCCCAGAAGGTGGGTCCCGATTTAGTCCAAATGGTGGGGTGACCAGAGTCCCCGGTGCGGGGGGAGGGGGGAGTTCCGCCCTCCGACTTACCGCGGGCAGTAGGCAACTTCTTGGGCCGGACGTGTGAGCGGCGCACGGAGCGACCAGACCAGGCTGATGCAAAGTGACAGGGCCAAATGGTACGTAATGTGAGGACACATTCCCCTCCATGGCCGCGTCGTTATAATTAATGTTGTCAGTGATTGCTTTCTTCAGCATAAATGTCCAAATTAAAAAGGGCCAAGGGCCCCGAGCGTCCATTAACATACTCTCTAACCGTACGTGTCACATTAAATTGCTAGTTTCAGTCCGCGAGTCGCTCCTTTCTGCTTTGAACGGGTGATGGTAATTGGGTGACGGTCCCTGATAATGTTCTCTAACTGAGAGTGAGGGCCGTTAAGAAGGCCCCAGATCCCACACTGCTATTTGAGTCTAATGGACTCTGAGCTTCTGCAGTTCACACCAGTGCCACCGACGCCCCGCCAAACAAGCGCCTCGCCTCCCCCAGCGCCTCCCCGCTCCAGCTCATTTTATTTTTCCCTGTTTGGTTTTGTTGACCATTAAACAGCCACGTGTCACTCCCAGTCAGTCTTACCTTAATCGACAATGGCTGAATGTTGGCCAAACCGAGTCATCGGTGGGAGGGATCACCGAGCGCTGTGAATCCCCTCCGTTACACTGGCAACCCATAACATAGCAAACAGAAAGTGTGGCTGAGCCAATCAGTGATCGAATTGATATTCCCGCCCTGAGTGGGCTTTTAAACTTTACTCATGACGTCACATGGGTTAAATGCAGAGGACACATTTCGTTGTTGTGCACTGTGTGCTGTGGTGTCAACAATGACCACTGATCACTAAATTCTAATTCTAAAAGATGAGGCCCCTCGGTAACTGGGGATACACCCAAGATGGTGTGCAAAACTATTATTTCCAGGCATAAAAAGAGACGACACATCTCTGTCTTATTGTTCTTTTCCTCCCCCAGTGATTTTCATCCCAGTGGTGGAGTTTGCCAGTGTCCTTCAAGGCAAGGCCTTATGGTGGCGCTCTTATTTAATGACACCTCCCTACTCATTGGCTGTTATGAATGACATCTTCACTTCCTCCCTATACTAACATTTAGCATTACTTAACGTGTGCCTTCTGTGTGAGGTCCCGTTAACGAGCAGAATGCCCTCCCCATGAAACAAACACTATTAATTGTCCCCTTCCCTCTTATTTCCTGTTGATAAGCGGTAATGCAATTATTTTTGGTTGGCTCCCTGACAGCCAGCGTCCCGTTACCTGTTAATTTATTTCTCAAAATAGCAATTAGGTGCAATTAATTGGCAGTCGCATTTGTTTCGTTCAGGTGCATGCGGGATTTTCCCCATGGCGCTGATTGGCGCAGTGCGGCCTGGGCACTTCGTCCCCACCCTGCTCGGATTTACAGCTCGTAGTTCAGAGAGAAGGGGCCCATTTGTTCGGAAATGAAACGTTATAAGCAGTGTGGTTTAAGGAGAGGAGCAGCATCCCTTTTCACTATCTACCCTGTTTCCTCGTGTTCGCTCTTATTTGCAAACTTGTCTGCCCACATGACTGATAGGGGGGAAACGAAGGTCCTGACATCTCGTGTTCCGCTTTTTTTTTCTTCCCATGGAGCAGCCGAAAGAATGAAAGCAGAGTTCTGACGTCCCCCGCGGGCCAGCGTCTCCATATGGCACATCAACGTGCCGTCAGTCATGGCCCCTCCCCCCGCCGCCCCCGCCAGCGTACCTGTGCTACATGACAGGCTGACGTGCCCTTGTTTGTGCCACGCAGGCGAGCGTCCCTTCCAATGCCAGCTCTGCCCGTACAGCTCCTCCCAGAAAGGCAACCTGAAGACCCACGTCCAGTCCGTGCACCGCATGGCCTTCATCAACGCTCACTACCCCGACGTCAGGTCCCAACATGGCACCGCCGATGACTCCCACCAGCCCGAGGAGGCCAGCGGTGCCTCTGCCCAGCCCGGAGACCAGCCGGCCCCCGGCACCACTGTACTCGACTGACCCCCGCCCGCCCTCGGGACCTGCTCAAGGGTGGACCGAGAGGAGGCGGTGAGGTGGTGGTTTGGTGTCAGTGGCCGTACGTGAAAACACCGCTGTCACGCCCAAGGAATGAGATGGACAAGGTCCCAGTTCAGTCTGTTTTGAATACTGAGCATCTCCAAACGATTTTCGAAGAATTTCAGCCATTCAGAGGACATACAGAGTAAAAAAAAAGATTAACTACTTGCGTATGAATTTACTTATTCTTTTCTTTTTTCACCTCGGAACATGTTAGGAGATTAAAATGGAGGACTGTGGTGTGTCTCCTGCTGTTTTCTTCTTTCAGAGCAAACCAAACTTAGAAGCCATGTGACTGGTTGAGATTTGAAGCAGAGAAACACTTTTCTTCTCTCTTTTTTTTTTTTTTAAAGATTTGCCTCTTGATTATTTGAAACCACTCTGTCTAAATGGATTTCTGAATGCGGAAACGCTGTGACTGGCGTCCCGCTGGGGGGACAGGCAATCTGATTTCTGACAGAAACGTTTTGGGGTGTCTCAAAGGAAGAGTTTAGTTTTTACTCAGGATCTGGACAGGGCCAAATTCCGGGGTCTGCCAGCAGGACACCCCCAGACCTCCTGCAGCGGGGAGGGGGCTGATCGGGGCTCCCCGGCTTGCCTTTGGGGAGTTTTACACGTTAATGTTTCATGCGACGTCTGAACGAATGCATCGTCCTCTGCGTCGCCACATTCACTGTCTAAAATGCCGGCATACGTCTCTCTTTCTGTTAAACTTTTTTATTGTTTGTTTCCCAGGCACCCCGCCCACCATACCATGTACAGGTCAATGAAGTGACTACTTTCATTAAAATTATTAAAAGTAGCTTTAGCCGAAAAGTAGCTGCCTTCCCACCGCACACAGGACCGGAAGCCATTGTGTACATACAGAGAAACGGACTGTTCAAAGCACTAACTGAGTCCCAGCAAGTTCCCGAGTTACTGCCCTCCACACAAAGCACGCTACCTGCTGTTATACGTGATTTTTAAAGTGACGTCTCTTTTGATATGACGTCACGTTTTATATAAACGAAACCTAAAAACATCAAGTCTCTTTGTATGTATGTATAGCGGTCACATGATATCCATCTGTGAGTATTTCTGACTGAAATGTACTGTAACGTGCTCTGCCTGAGACGGGCTCATGTGGCCTCACAGTAGGCGTTCCAGCCATTCACTTATCGTCCAAATGGCCGATGAGCTGACCTTCAGCCACACCCCTTGTGGTGGCAGCGAGGCGGGGCCGTGTAGAGCAGAGGGCTTCCCGGCTGCCTCTCCGATGTTAAACCCTTTACAGCGTCAGATACCAAATGAAGTTGCTGGCAGGCCGTGCTGTGCTTGGCCTCTTCCCTCACTCATTATGCATCGTCTGCAGGGTCCATTATTAATTATATGCTGTACTGGAAGCGTTCAGGCGCTTAAGAGCACTGCAGTCTCACCGTCACCCAGCATCTTTCTTTCCTCCATCTTCTCTGATGGCCTTTAGGTCTCGAATCTTCTGCTTGCATCTCATAGAGGCACTTATAAAGTTTGGGATTTGCGAGCAGAGTCGAAGGCAGTTGATATTCAGACTTTTATAATAGAGAAGGGTGATTTTTAAATGATCAAGCTATTAATGAAATCCCTTAACCTTGATCACAGACTGGAGGAGTTTGTAAGGCACGAAACTAAGCCGTTATTTCCATGTAATCCATCAGAAGGATCCACTGGATTATTTGAATCATTCAGACGTTCCCTTTTTCCCTCTAAAAATAAGTACTGAATCCAACTTTTTAAGAAAAATGATTAGAACGAGGACTATTTTGATTAGAAGGAATTAAATTTTTTTAACCTCGCATCAATTATAGTCAGACAGGTATTTTCCATAGAATAAATGATTTGGTAATATTAATGAATAAATCTTTTGCTGGAATATAGCGAGCAGGACCCTAGACGCCCTGCATTAGATGCTGTGTTAGCTGAGGGTTCTCCACTGAGACTGAGATTGGGCTTCAGCCAACCAGCATGTTATTAGGTAACAAAAAAACAAAACTTTGGGAATCTGGTTTTTATTCCCAGGTAAAATCACTTTAATTATTAAACTAAATGAAACCATTTCTAATAAAAACAATGACTGGTAGCATTAAATATAACGACAATTACACTGATACTGAAATGAGCGTATGGTGAATTTCAAGACGTGTGTGTTTGCATCTACAGGCATTTTTAAATAGCTTTTCCTACCTACATTCAAAACATTTGCACAGTTTAATTGGTTGGTAGCTGGTAAGCAGGTGACTTACCTACATAGGAAGAACGTAACTAATGTGGATGTTAACTATATTTTAGATGCAATATAGATATTTACAATGGAGGGTGAGACGGGATAACATTCAGTTAATAACAGTCAGTGTTTTTGTAAAGGAAAGCCATTTATTTGTGGAAGCCATTTTGAAGTGCGTTCACCTGTTAGGGTGCCCACTACAGCGTGTGTATTAAAAAAAAACAGGTTGACCCAATGTAGTGAACTGTGATTATTATACAGTAAGTTACCATGCATCACCATGGAGATGAAATCTGTAATAAGACAGATACGTACAGCAGGAATCTCCTGCAAAACAGTGATGTTTCTTTTAAAAAATTAGTACCTAATGAACTTTTAGTCTAATCGATATATATATATATATTTTTTATCAATAGAAGGTTTTCAAGCCTTGCATGTAACTTTGAGACCGAGTTCCAAACTAATATGAACTGTAGTCTGCCCTCCTGCTTAGCTCTACGCATCAGTGTGGCACATTGAGCTGTTTATTTCCTGTGCATCTCAGTCCTCATTGGGGAAATGACGACATCCCATGATGCATCTTGTCTGACGTCACAGATGGTATGCCAAGGCTCATCTCTCCCTCAACTAATAAAACTCATTATTCTTATGTTGGAAATCTACATTACAGTAACATCACACTGTTAATGCTCAATTTAAAGATTCTGGGTGCTCTTTGTCATTTGTTATTTATGGTTTTATTGTTTTATTAGTCAGGTTTACTAACCAGCTGTGGCTGGTTTCACAAAGCAGGATTTCTTGCTCAGCTGGATAAATTGTTGGATTTAAGGTAGTCTGAGCTAGATGCATTTTATCTTTGTACACTTACATTTAGCCCAGACTACCTTAAATTTAACAAGCTATCCGACTAAGCAAGACACCCTGCTTTGTGAAAGAGGCCCCAGTGCTATTTACTGAATTCAGTTTATGTACCTTGCTGAAGGGTTATATAACAGGGTCCTTGTCCTGGGGTTAAATGTGGTTTATGACCTGAAATATGAAAACTGAAGGAAAAGACCGACCCCCTCCCCATATATCCCACTTCAGCCCTTCGGGAGATGAACAGACTGTGGGACCATCCCATGTGTGATTCCTTTGTTCTTTGTGACAATTTCATTGCAATTTTAGTTTCTTCATAGAAAACTGTATTTAATGTGTTTTTTTGTGTCTGGCTGTTATATATTTTCAGCTACAATGGATCAGAAACTAAATCACATGTGTATTGTTGTTGCTCTTTAACATGAGTTAACCCCAGCATACGGACTGCTACTAATTACCGAGATTCTACCTCCTCTCCACGTGAACCAGCTTTCACTTCTCAGCTTTTGTGTTTTTGTTTCTTGTTATTTTGTACGTTCAGGTTGTGAAGCTCCCACATTAAAGATGTGAATGGCACCTTTTGTTGACCGTCTCTGTCACCTTATGGTGGGGGGGGGGGTGCTGATAGAGTGTGTCACCCGCTATCCGCTGGTTTGCGATAGCGAGCGATTGGGTCGGTCCCACGGTTCCTCCTCTTGGAGGCGGCTGTCACATGTGGTTAGGATCCAGAGGACGGTATTATTACAGTACTGCAGTATACCGCGGTATTTTTGAGACTAAAAAGAACAGGAGTAGCGTTGCTTTGCTGTCAAAATACCATATACCGTAAAATGTCCGGACGGTATGAAAAAATGTGTAAATGTAGGCCTAATTTGACCTGCCAACGTGCTGTACCGCAAAGATTCTGCTGATGTACCTTAGTACCAAGTCTAAGATGCTCTGATTGTGTGCCACTCTCCTCCAAACTCCACCTCCTTCCATCATGGTGAGTGAGGTAGCAGCACGCCTGGGGGTTCTAATCTGTACTACTGCTACCACCTCCCACAGTCAGCTAGCGAGTGAACCAGCACTCTGGGTAGATGTCTCGCTTCTGAGGTTCTTCAGCCCAGAAGATGGGCTGGCCCAGTCGGGGGCATCCATCAGGAGTGCCAGGAAGCTGTCTTACAGCCTTGACTGATCCCTAGGTCTCTGGTCCACGGACTTGGTTTTCATTCTCCCAGGTGACAGACATAGTGAGACGTCAGAGCTGACATGAGGGCGTCTAGCGGGGGAAAAATCTCGAGGTTCCCTCTGTTCGTTATTAACGACGATACCTATTCTCCAGTTCCTTTTTCACTCTGGGGCCTCCGTTACGTTTCAGAGTAAATAAGAGGCTAATGGCAGGAGGGTGTCAGGCCGGATGAAAAACTGACGCATAAAAGTCTGCGTCCTCGTGCATCGTCAAGGTTACGAGGGATATGGTTTCATAATTTCATAACAGCATGCAGAATGTGAGAAAGCCTTTGCTCTGGGTTCACCACGGGGCACCTGATTAATGTTTTTTTCTTGGAAGCACAGAATAATTTGCCCTGTTAATGGTCTTCTCTTGAGTCTCTGTGCAACAAGGAGGGAAATCTGAGTGCTTCTGCTGTTAACTAAAAGTGCTCAGTTTCTGACATTCTAAGCATGCTCCTCTTTTATTAATACCAAACACATCATTTTCCAAAGAGAGCTGCAAGCAGAGGTCAATGTGTGGTGAAATATTCGTCTTGCTAATGGCTTAATGCATATTGTAGTCAGGTTGGGGCGAAATATATGTTGGGTGTAACTTTAGAGGACCTTGTGAAGGGAGACGGTAAGGGGAACTCTGGGAAAGTCTGCGCGATGTGACAAATGAACCACTGCTCAGTGACGGTTACATACATGCAGAAAGAATTCCAGGGTTTTGGGACTGCGAGGTGTGACCTTAACCAAGCATCTCTGGAGAGCAGATGGTGCGATGGTACATCACCCTTCCGGAATTCCTGTTTCCGGGCTGGACCGCTGGGTCTGAACTGGAGGCAGGTGTCACAAGCTGGAGGAGAAAGATAAAAAATACAAAGAAGTATGACACAGATGAATTTTAACAGACATTTATAGTTGGGGCGGTGAGCGGTTCAGCAGGCTAAGACTCTCTACCTGTGATTGGACGACCGTCGGTTTGAGCCTCAGCCAATCAGTCACATGTCTGCGGGCCCTTGACCAAGGCCCTTAGTCCTGCACATTGGTTGACCCTGTGTGGTGACCTCAAGATGGGATAGGCCAAGAGAAGAACTCCAATGTACCTGCACAAATGGCAAATAATGGGTTTAACCTTTGTATTTGTGATGTTGCTTTCTCTCTATAAATAAATGGCCAGGTTGAGTTTTAGGCAGGCGGTGACTATTTTCTAGTACTTTTCATGTTAAGTGAGCGTCAGATCACAGATAAGGCATGGGTGGGGTGTAGTTACATCTTTTTCAAAGTTAGGTGGGGGTCAATTGATGTCTCCCCATCTTACAAGATGTTTGTGACGCCCATCATGACAGGATCACGGACTTCACACAACGGGCACAGGACAGGAGCGGGGGACCTTCGCTGTTTATGCATCTGCCGCATCTGCAGGTCGATCCTGTGACCCGTATAGAAAGAACAAAGATCACAGTCCATCCAAAGACCCCTGAGCGCTAAGGACGGGCACAAGCAAATGGACATAGCATTCACGTCCCTGGGCGGCAGCCGCACTGTGGGGAAAAAAAAGTGCAAGCGCCCAATGGCAGCAGAGTCCGTGCCAGGGCACAGAGAGTATCCCTCGTCAGGGACGACAGCCCGGACAAAGGGGCCAGCTGAATTTACAACACTTCAAGTGTTGGGACACGGCAGCGTCTCCGCTGTTAAATATGTAAATACGGCACTAATCAAAAGGTTTCAGGATGGCAAATGCCAGAAAAGGTCACGACCCCGACGGCAGGTAATAAAACAGCGAGGGCAGTCGGGGAGTGAGGCGGACTGACAGTCTCCGCCAGACATCCCGCATGAGGGAGACCTCCAGGAAGTGACCCCCCCCCACCTTCTGCTTTTCAGCCCCCTGACAGTAATGAATGTAAACGCCTGGCTATGCATATCAAACGTTATTTACATGCAAACAGCTGAGGGAGGAATTACAATGGAAGTACCACACAATGTCAGCAAGCCTAAGGGCTCGTTTTAAAGGGCCGGAACACATTTCAGGCATTTATAATGTGCCATTTCTGATACCTGAAGTTTTCAGACTAACAGTTAGTGAAACATTGTGACTCCTTTCCACAAGACTAAGGTCTGTCAGAATTCCGACAATAGAAATCAACAGCCCGTTCATTCCTATCTATACGTGTTACTTTGAGGTCTCGTGCATCGCCTGGAGATTACCGTCGGAGCAATATGGTCGCGTTAAAGCATTGCTCGGCGTTCCGATCTCTCCCGCGGGCGGCAGCACGTAAGAGCCTTAACGGAAATGTGGATTAACTTTAATGTGGACGACCTCAAATGTAACCTTGATCTCCAACAATGAAATATTTTAGTCCAACAGCGGAACATTTACACTTTAACATTCTGTGCCATCGGTTTATGACACAGTCTGACTTATATCACCCTGCGCGAGAATTAGTAGAATCTAAAGTATGCAAATCACAACCTATTCACAAGACCCCACTTTTAAAGTGAAAATGATTCCCAGGACATCCTATGACATTTAACATCGCCTTCACTAATTTGTGTTTAATAGCCAAAAAGTGATTAGAATTAACATTAATGGCATTTCATACATCTCCCCTCCACATTCATTTCCTTTTTTTCTGATGCTTAATAGCTAATGCTTGTGGCGTTTTCTTTCAGCTTAAGCACTTTGTCAGAAACCCTTCAGTGGCCCCCGTTGCCGCCGTAGAGGCAAAACCGAGGAATTAAAAAAAAATAAAAAGTTTGGATGGTAAATCCTTAAGTACGAGACAGGAAATGGTGTTCACAGACTCCCCCCAATCTCGGCGCATCAGGGAGATTAGGCAGGGTCAGCTATTTCTGGATCCCCATCAGACTCTGCACCCCCAAGAGACAATGTTACCACCCCAGGTCGGCCTCTCGCAGCGCTGGTGTTACGCTTTAGCTCCCAAAGCTGCGGCGGGGCGAAGGGAGCCCAGCATCCAGCAAACCCCATCTCTCATTGGGTCACGTGGATCGCGGCGTGGAGCCTGTGCCGGGAAACATCGTGGCCTACAATGTGCTCGGTAATGAAAACATAGTGTGCGGATCAGAGAGAATTAAAAGTTAAAAATTACACAAACCACAGATCTCAGCACTATCTTAGACCTGTCATATTAGTATGCACGGGAAAATCAGGCAAGGTATATTGAGGTTAAATTTTAAAAATGCATTACGAGGAATTCCTTATGTTTCACATGTTCGGTATTAACCCTAAAATGCAGCATTAATGTGGCCGACAGTAGCACTAAACAGTGAGAACACAATCGCATCTTCAACCTTCTTACAAAAGAAGCAATATTTAACTTGTGCTTTTTCACAGATTATGGATTTCAAAGCCAGTTTCGTATTTATAATCTCACAGTGCTAAAGGATTAGGGTTACGCTGTTAAGGGGAGGCTTACAGTTCTGCTTGACACGCTGTGTATATGTGGCCATACACTCTCAGAATAAAGGGTAAATATAATATATTATAAATTTTGTACCTTTGCTTGTCACTTGGGCTGTACCCTTAAGGGTCTGCCAAATTTACCCTTAGCTGTAGATAATTGTACATTTTAAGGTACAGAAATGGACTCTGAGGAACATTGCAAAGTTACAAACAGAATTAATGCGCCATTATTGGTACAGAAATGTTCATCAGTCAGCTGGCAGACCCTTGAGGGTACAACCCCAGTGACAAGCAAAGTTTGCACCCTTTTTCTAAGAGTGTAGAAAAGGTGAGTGTCCAATTATTATTATTTTTTTAAATGTCATTCTTTCAGGAATGCATCGGTACCCTAGCTTCTTACAAAAGAAATACTTAAAGTTACCCATGCAGTGTTTACTAGAAATTTACAAAGCAGACAAGTTTTTTTTCCCCCTCATTGATCCACTATTCCATCGACAGAAAATGAGCGTGGCATTGTGAAAGGACTGGTTAAATTCCTAAACAACCATGTCTCACTAAAGACCGTTCTACGTGCCTCTAGCTGGCGAATTAACACCCAATAAACGTTAATGGCACGCGTCACTAATGATAGTCGGTATATAAAGGTGTTTGCGCATATAGACTGATCATCCTGTCCGGAGCCCGCTGCTGACTGACAGCCCAATCTCCGAGGCAGACAAGCCGGCAAAGGACATGTCACTGGGCCCCGGCGGCGGGCGCCACGCTCGGGCTTTTGGTGCTAAATACATATTGGCGATATGTCTGTGCCAATGCCATTAGCTGGACGGCTTATATTCGCGTGTAATTTTCTCTGGGACCCTTTTATTGGCACCTATGATAGGGAAAGTATTTAAATCCTAGCAGGGCGGAATTGTGATTAAGCTCCCCCACTTAGACAAATACAGAGAAGCGCAAGGAATTATAAGAAACACTTCCGGCGTTTTTATTATTTGCTAATTGTTTCTGGAATTTGACAGCTGTCAACTATTTTGTCTTTTTTTTTTTTTAGGTACAAGATGAAATTCTGTTGTCGTCCCCCCTCCACTTTTGCACAAAACTTTCTCAAATTTGTCTTCCGCGTCTGTCTCCGACGAAAAGGCATAATTACATTATGTGTGCAGTTATAAATATAATAATAAGCCTACATTAAAAATGTTTAAACAGCATCTTCTCATAAACCCACGCCCCCAGAAGAGCTTTTCTCACCTGTTCAGTGCCGGACTGCATGGGGACGGGCATCTCCGCCACTTTGCCCATCCCTCCAGTTCTCCTCGGTGATGGGATGGAGATCTGATCCATTCCCAGCCAACACAGAAGCCTTCAAAGTCATATAGGCAAATCTGAGCTGCTGTATGGGAGCCGGGCTTCTTTGCGTCTTTTTAAACGCTATGAAAGCGCCTCCTGAAGCTCGTCCCCGGTGCGCACCAGGGAGCGCATTTTCTCAGTGGCAAGATAAATACATTCTTGCTCCGAAAACCAAGTAATTTAGATCTTTTGTATTACACTTGACAATCACGTTACAATCTTTCACCCCAGAAATGCTAATTACTCTCAGCAGGAGTCAGTTAGGGAAAAGGGCGCTGGGATTTAATGTATTCTGCATTTGCTATAAAGTCAACAAAATGCCAAACGCCTGCATTTCCACAAGACGCAGCAATAGCCCGAGTCAAGAGCTGGAGGATTGCTGGTAATGGGGCTTTTAATTATGTAAGTGTGAGTTTGCGAAGTTTAACCGACTTCACAGGCAAAAAAAAAGAAGGCTTAGTGTTTCTCTCATATCTTTGAAACTACCATAGTGAAACAGATGCAAAGCAACTGGGTGAAAATGGAAAAAAAATATTCCGAGTATGCTACAGTTATAAAAAATTCATAAACATTTCATGACCAGAAGTTAAAACGAAGGCGTCAGAAATATATCAAATGCTGTTTTAAGGTTTTAGTGCCGCTTTCCCGAGTCTATTACATTTATTACTGACAACAAACCATGGATTCGAGAGCTGAAAAATTATCAAGACGGCTTGTGTTAAAATACACTCGAGTGTTAATGACATATATATTTCCCAATCAACCTTTTTCGCAATGAAGTCTAGGGTTGTCTTTGTACCCAAGACAGCCAGTAGATGGCGCACAACGGCAAGCGTACTGCGCGTTCAAGGGTAAAATACAATAATGCAGAGCAAACGCGGCACCAGGTCGCCAGTGTGTGCAGAAATTTCACAGAGCTGAAGTCAACGGTCACCAGAAGTTTCCAGGGATAAAAAAAAGCTAAAGTAGAGCGTCAGAAGCAGTGAATGCGTTTCTGTTGTTATAGGTGAATATTACGAGAAGTTAGATTATATATATATAAATATATAAAAACATCCATACTTAATAAGGAATCCTAGGAAAAAGCACTACAGAACAATTGACATAAAACACATGCATTGTGTGCATATTATTTTTATTTTAATTGTTTATTTCTTAATTCTATTAATTCTAAATAATTTTGCTGAAAAAATAGAGGAGGAAATTATTTTGCTGACGTGCTTCAATGAAATCAACATACTTTTTATATATACGGTATTAAGGGTATACAATTTACCTGATTTATGTATCGCAGTTGTGATAACATTGCTACCAGTGAGTCTTTGCATGAGCAATAATCATACGTTTAACATTTCGTAGCACAGTGATACCCCCCCCCCTTTTAGCAATAAAACGAACACGGCATGTATGTGACCAGTCACTCCTTCAGCCGTGTTCACGCCAGCCACCCTGTACTGTGCATTACTCTTAAAAATCGACGTGTGATGCATTTACAATTTTCTGCAAATTCCTTCAAGTCAGAACATTGTTTTATTAATCCAATAATCTTGCATGGCAGATTTCCCTGTTATTTTATGGGACTCTTTTGCAATGCAGAACAAAGCACATTCTCCCTTTGAATATTCCGGATGAGCCTATTTACTTGGATATTTGTGGCTGTGTACCACAAACTTGGGGGGGGGACACACACAGTATTTCTTAATCTATCAATTCGTCTTGTATACCCGCTTGTTGATACAAATTTACACGATTACACAGCATTCAAATAAACACGTTAGGGTTAATCTGAAATACAGGAAAGGTTATTCTCGTGTTTTTAAAGGTTATAATTACAAGCTGATCTTTGATGACTCCACGGAAGGACAACGTAAACAAGTCGGAATGGAATTAACCATGCAAAAAAAAAGGAAAACAAAATTGGAAATCAGTTTCCAAAGGTCAAAGCTTCAGGTGCAGAAAGTACTGCGGAATATTACAGAAACTGAAACTGAAAGACATCCTTTTATGTTACTTCATATGCCACATGTGGGCAATCAGTGGCCCATCAACAACTTTCTCATGCATGCATTATCGTTTGATAACATGCACACATTTCTGCATATGTGCCACAACATGTGTTGTAATTATGTTACAGCTGTTGTTACAGGTGTTGTGTGCAGAGTAAAATCCTTGTTACTAGTTCCCTGCCAGACAGAGAGGTGTAAAGGACTTCAGTAATGCTGTTGCAGGTACACATTTTAATATCGCCAAAAGTTCTGCAAAAACCCACATATTGTCGTCGCTGAAGTAGCTCTTACTCTTGAAATGCATCTAGGAATTATTTAATAATACAAGGCTGGTTCATGCACTCAGCTAGAATTCTCATCTCAGACAACCAACATCTTTTTCTCCTTTTAACGATATACAGATATAAATGATCCTGAGTATTTTATGTATATATTCTTTTAGAAAAAAAGAATGAAATTGATTATTTACTGGATGCACAAAGTGCATACCGTGGTTCATCCTGTCACCGTGTTCTTGCCTAAACAGTCACATGATTCGATATGATGTCCTTTAGGGTCTGCTTGGTCCGGATATTGTGCTCTGGACCAGCATACTTCACAAAATGCATCTTCCAAGTTGTTCATGTATCACCGGGAGCCAACAAACGCAGGGAAAATTGCAACATCCTTCAGCATTAATGTGTGTTTACATGGTATAGGGCCCATAGAAGTGGGGCTCTGAATGTACTGTTTTGAATTTTCTAAAATAGCAGCACATCCAAATGACAAACTGTGGCAGACTCAGTGAGCGCCGGGCCTGCGTGTCGCTGCACGGTCGGCGCTTCTGCGTATTTCCTGTGAAACGCCCTTCTCAGGGGTGGCTATGTCTCCTCTCTCCCCCCGAGCCGGTTTGCATACGGTGCCATATACCAGAACTACTGATCTGGAAGAGAACAGCAGTACTCCACGACAGATACATCCCTGGGCAGTGTAGTGGAGGGCCCGCTCGCAGCACGAGACTCGCGGGAACGAGGCGAGAAAAGTACGAGGATCGTAGTGAATGCGGCTACAGGCGGCTTTAATTTCACACAGAAGCTGGCAAAGTGAGGGGGAGCACCCATGCTCGGGTAACTTCTGGAGCATTGTTACAAATGCAGGGATGAACCATCATGGGAAAAAAAATTACCTACAAATAATTTAATGCAAACCGATAAAACTTTAATAAAAGCCAGAGTTATATCTGTGTTATAGATGTATCTTCTGAAAGGTTATATCTGAGGCTTTCAAATGCAGACACACATGTGGACTCTATGCCCCTCCTCCCCCCCTGTTTAGATGCCACACGACTTCAGAAAAATTTCACTAAATACGAAACATAGCTCATTACTCAAGGGGAAATCCTTGGTAAATATGTCTGGACATTGGACATATTTTTCTAGATCGATCTGTTAACTCTGAGATGGACTGGCATCCCATCCAAGGTGTCCTCTGCTTGTCTCTTGTGCTTACTGCAATGCAGTGTGCAGTGTGACCCAGTGCTGGATAAATGGTCATTCAAGATGGATGGATGGATGAATGGATGGATGGAATTTGTTAAATTATCAAAACAGATTTTGCAGCAAAACCGAACACAGAGGGCATCGTTCACAAAGTTTAATAGGACTGTGCTAGACGGACTGCTTTTGTTGTGATGTTGCCCGTCGCTCCAGTAAATTCAATATTTTATTTGACTTAGACTGCGACATCTGAGCTGGGGGTAATTCTTGAATCCACGTGACAGTTCCGTGCTGGCAGATGGCAGATTGTTTTCATTCCTGGCAGGCCGCCCCTGCGGAAAGTGCTTAGCGGTAAAGCATTAACCTTTCATGCAGCGGCAGCGGTTAATACTGCGATTGCTAATATCTCATGGAGGAGGGTTACGCTCATACTGGTGGGTTTGTGGTCACCAGGGCGGTGAGAAGGAGCCCAAATGGTACAACAAGTGTTCGCTGTCCATCTAAATATACATCCTTCCCGATATGCCTTTGACGCTTCCCGCCCCAGCTTTCCTATCCCAGCCCCCCCCCCCTCCCCATGCCGTTAGTGATACGGGTGGCTCATGGCGGCACGATACCGCTGCCCTGTCGCATCCGGTTATCCAACGAGTACCGCGGCAACCGCGTCACGTCGAGCCGTTCTGACAGCGTCACTCATGTGCTTAAAAGATGTGGATTGCGACCAGTGCCCATCAGCCTGAGGAGTGAGAGCCTGTCGCCACAAGGCCAGCGGAGTGGATAATGTTAAGGGGGGGGGAGTGATAGGGGCTGTTTTTTGGCAAGGAGTTTCTTTATTTCTGTCTCGTTCAGCCGGTGCGGATGTGGACCGCCTACGGACTGAAGTGACAGCTGGTCGTAGTGCGGGGCCGGGCCCAGCACACAGCTGTATTGGCGCGCCGAAGACCTGACCCAGTGGTTTGCTGAGGGTGGGGTGGGCAGGCGAGCAGAGGCGAGCGACAAACATCCACAGAAACCTGAAAAAGCTGCGGCTTATTTTACACTGTGAGTCTCGTCTTCTGTTTGCAGAGGAAGCCGAGGTTTGCGCTGTGCTTGATCAACACGCCACCCTTTGCATGTGTACAATATTCAAATTAATTTAATATATATATTTTTTTTTCTGCAACCATGTGGTGGAACAGGAGGAATTCGTGAAAGGAGGGATGGATGGATGTTTTTATTATTGTATTGGTGCATTATAATTGGCTAGATTGATTGTCTTGTCTTTAATTACATTGATATGGATGCTTCAGCTGGATGCAATGTAACTTCACACTCCTAGGGTTATGGGTTCAAATCCCATGTTCTGCCGGTTTCCTTCCACAGCCCAAATGCATGCAGCTAGGCTAACTGGTGTCTCTGAATTGCGCGTGGTGAGTGTGTGCCCTGAACCCCCCCCATCCAGGGTACCCCCCACCCTTGTGTCCTGTGCTGCCTGACCCGGATAAGCTTCTGATGCCTTCTGATGCACGTAAGTAAGACGGCCCTGGGTAGCACATGTAGCATTTAGCTTTCACATGCATTCAGTGCAGCTGGTTGCTTTTCCCTACTTGATATTAAATAATAGTGCATGAAAGAGGGCTTGGGCACTTGGTAAAGACACCTAATAAACCCCAAGTCCGTCGTAAGCGTGCACATTTTCCCCTGACATCGCATAAACAATCCCCAAACCATCAAATTATTTCCTCTTCCCCCCGACAAGCTGTTTTTCTTTGCCCCCACAGGTTTTAAATGAAAATATTGATCTGAGGGCAGCTCTTTGAGGATTTAATTTGTTTGGGGGGGTATTAAAGCTGGTATCGCATTATAATTTCGCAATACAGTGTATGGGGCTCCGTCTATTGGCATTGCGCTCTGGCCACCCGGCGCAGACCGCTAACACGTCGAGGCGTTTCCGGGCGCGCAGGTGAGCCGGGACCTCGGAGGCATGCGCTGCACCTGCGGCGTTAAAGGTATATGACCTTAAGGGTCCCCCCCCCCCCCCCCGGCTCCCTCTGAAATGGCACAGGGACGCCCCACCTTTGTTCTGCTGATATGGCGGTGAAGCTTCGCACGAAGCCGCTCATTAACCCCTCTGCTTTTTATAGGCGTAGGATTCAATGCATTTTCATTACGGAGCTTTCAAAAGAGGCAGTGGGAGGGGGGCGGAGCTTGCCGTCCTCTGCATTGGCATTTTATATTATATTTAGTAGTAATCACTGGTATCGTGCCGTCGACAGTCTTTTTGTTCTGTTTCCTTGGGTGTCTGCCCCCCGTGTCACCCCTCGTCACCTTATCCCTCAATGTGGCGTTTGGCGTCTTCCAGCTAAACAAAAAGAAGTGAAGATCGGGGGGGCGTTTAATACAAGTGTGTCATTAACTCGCTTCTTCAGGGCGGAGGGGGGACAGCGGCAGAGGGCACTGAACGCGAGGGATCCCTCGAACTGTTTATTAACACGTCATCGCCTCCAACAGGTGCCCTCATTTGCTCAGCATCAGCCACTTTGTTAAGGCGCCCTGCAGGAGACTGAGCTGCATTTAAACATGTCCGCCACCGCCGCCGCCGCGGGCCGGTCCCGGGACTCTGCTGCTCTCACATCACGGGACGTGGGAGGGACACCCTGACAGATTCAGAGGGCCCTGCATTTGCCAGGGGCTCCAAAATCTGTTTGGTAAAATCTACATTACATCGCCTTTTTGCTGCTGTGCAACACTGAAAGGGCCACTCTTTAAAATAGTGCGGGGAGGGGGCTGCTTAAACCTTCCTTTTTGATGAGGAATTGAGCCCCCCACCCATACATGTAAATGAAATTCGATAGTACCCAAGCCTCTGTCACAGAGGCTACCCCCCCCCCCCCCACAGTCAGTGTAGCAATGACTTCACAGTGGCCCGTGTGGACAGAGGTTGATACGGTCAGGAATTTTGGATCATCCTTCTAATGAATTCAGTTATCAGGTTTCTCAGTCAACGTGAATTGTTCTTCCTTGTATGTGTTTACTTTTTTTTTTTAACTTTTCCATGCCATATTTTGATAAAAATGTTTTAATACATTGTGGTGCATTTATATGTCCATAACAATATACAGTGTAATAGTATTTTTTCTCATGTAGCCTGTGCAACACTCTGTACTTAAGCCTCTGTTTTTGTTTCAGTATTATAGGAGAGAGACAGCTATGTCAACACACTGTTTTACACGGCCTATGGGAAATAAGAGAGAAACCAGTCATTATCTACAAACGACAGGTGCCAACAAACCGGCTGGGTATTTCCTTGTTGTTTACATTGGCCTGCATATTTCATATCCACACCCTTAATGCATCCTGAATCTGATAGGAGTGGCCAAAAAAAAACCCTACTCATGAAAATTCACTGCCTCCTTGTGGTTAAGTTGTGTAATAACCCTCTTTAGCCCATAGGCTCCATCAGCCACAGTGGTTATCAACTCCAGTTCAGGGGTCCCACTGTTATTGGCTGACTGACAGGCCATCCCAAAAACCTGCACCCACAGCGGCCCTCCAGGGAACAGGTCCTCCACCTCTGGATTAAAAGATAGCTAAGATTACAGGTAACCATTTATAGGACACCATAATAACTTTGCGTTTGACTTCCCATGCAGCAGTGCTTAAATGGGCAATTAGCGGCATCCCACGGCCATATTAGCTGCACTATTAATCGGACAGCTCTACAACGGCGCCAGTGGGACAAGCACGCCTCCCGAAGGCTCTCCTGTTTCCACTTCTCAGGGGACTCCGAGGGCCAGGTGGTCGTCCTGAAGCTAACAGATGTTGATCCCGAGTACAGTGGATTGAACAATCAAAAAGCGAGCCCACAGCCCTTTCTGACGCTTTCTGGATAATGAGGTGGAGGGATTTTTACTGGGCTGCATTATTCTACCTTTGGAAAAAAAAAACAGCTCCCGCCTGGAAAAAGAAGTCTCACGTGTTGAACGTGCCTGAAACCAAGGCGTGATACAGATTTTAAATTCTCCTTTGGTTGTTCCTGTGAGCTGCACCGGTAGCTAAACTGTTATTTACTGGAGGGGGTTAAGAGATTAAAGTTTCAATGTGTGAATTGTGCATCCAGGCTTATTTGAATGAGCGTTTTACAGTACGCGGCGAAGTGGCTCCGAGACACATTGTCTGCTCATTGTGCTGCAAACAGCTGCTTGAAGGCAGCGCAGTACTGAGACTAACAATAGGACAATGAAAGGCTTTCTGCGTTGCCGCTTCGGGAAACGTCGCCACGGAAGCGATTTCGCGTCGCCGCCCGCTGACATTGTTTTCCCTGACCGCGCGCGCGGATCTCCAAAACGCCTTCACGCAGACTGATTAAAGGCTAGCGCGAGAGGCACGACGTCGCACAGAATCGCTAATTAAACTCCCTCTCCATTCTGCCGAAGAAGGAGCAGATCCGTAATGGGAAGGACCTAATTTTCTGGAAGTGTGGTTATTTTATGAAGGGCGGGCATCAGCACAGTTTAGATGTAGTAATTGCTAATCTCTTTCGTAGATGTTATTTTTCTCCCTCAGACACGGTATACAGTACACGTGTAATGTGAATGTGCATCGATTCCAAGAAGCGACGCTCTGCATAGCTAATACAGGGTGTTAAGAGGCATGTATTGCGTCATAGTGAAAATAATAGTGTCATCTCAACACGTGTTATTGTTCATAATCATTGTTATTGTTTGTTACTGGCCTGACACTAATTGTATTTTCTAAACACATTCCGAAAATATTGCTTGAATTCACGCACCAAATTTGGTCACTGAAGAGAAATGTTGTGCTTAATACTCTTAGCAATATATATTCTAAAACATAAGATATGTTATATATAGAGAGAGTATATAGGGTTTTCCATACTGTACATTTTTATAAAGTTGTGTAGAAGTTTTATTCAGCTTTTACTCAACACCATTTCGTTCATGAAGTTTGAACAACAGAATCACATTCTCCCCCCGAGCCTCATTTTAACCACTGGTGGCATCACCGATGTCAGCACCTTAAACTGCAATTTGAGTCGGTTTAGTAAATATGTGCTCAGAGCTCTCATTTTAACCCCAGTCTCCAAATTATCCCTGCAGTATTTTCCCAAATCCCTCATCTCAGAGTGGCTGTAAACAAACAGCAGGCTGTCGGCTCCTTCCCGCGAGGCCCACCGCCATCGCGCGTTTACCCTTTAGTGACCGCGACCTCTACGTCCCATAATGCACAGAGGCAGTCATGTGACGGGAGTAGGACTCTTCTGATTGCGTCACTACAACTGTGACCCTGGATAAGCAGCAGAAAAAAAACGAAGAAGTGTTTGAACATTTCACCATGCTGGCTGATCTTTATCGGTGCCAGGTAATCCTGCATTACACATAACCGTGTGTTATTAGCTTTCGGCATTTATGATACCATTTCGCAGTAGCGTGTGTGTGGGGGGGGGGGGGGGGGGGGGGGGGGGGGGGGGGGGGGGGGGGGGGGGGCGGGGGGGGGGGGG
>JAODJX010000049.1:6465730-6475945 GCA_026776945.1 Isichthys henryi | reverse complement strand
AGAGAACTTTGCCGGGTGAGCAATGGAGACGATCGAGCGTCGGCTATTACGCGCAGCAGAAGAATGGCACGCCGCCGCCACCGCCCCGGTGACTGATGGATATCATTATTGCCGCTTTGGCAGACGGCAGGTGAGAGGCGCTAATGAGGGCCCTCCTCACCGCCGCTGACGGATGAGTGTCGCCAGGGCGCTATTGGCAGCCGATTGATGGGCACCTGGCAATTAGCTCTCCCAAGGGGCGCCCCTGGCGAGGGTGACCCCGGCATGACACCAGTGGGTAGATTAAGGAAACTTAGTGGAAAACTGACAATTGAACTGTCACAGGGCTGCTGGGGGACATTTTTAAGAACATGATAATATGGAGAGCCTGGAAAAGAAGGGTGGGATGGAGGAAGGAAGGAGGCAAGGAAGAGAGAAATGATGGAAGGGAGGGAGGGAGGAAAGAAGGAAGGAAGGGAGCAAAGAAGAAAGCAAGACAGGAAGGGAGGGAGAGAAGAATGTTGGGAAGCAGGGAGGGAGGTAAGGAGGAAGCAAGGCAGCAAGGAATCGAGGAAGGAGAAAAGTAAGAAAGGAAGGAAAGAAGTAAGCTAGGTCTCAAGGAAGGGAGGAGGAATGAAAGAGGGGAGGGAGGAAAGAAGAAATCAAGGAAGGGAGGGAGCAAAGAAGAAAGCAAGGCAGTAAGGAAGGGAGGGAGAGAAGAGTGGTGGAAGGGAGGGAAAGAGGAAAGAAGGAAGCAAGGAAGGGAGGAAGGAAAAAAGTAAGCTAGGCCGCAAGGAAGGGAGGAGCAGTGAAGGAGGGGAGGGAGGAAGGAAGGAAGCAAAGCTGCAAGGAAGGGAGGGATGGAGCAAAGAAGAAGGGAAGGAGGAAGTAAAGCAGCAAGGAAGGAAGGATGGGGAAGAAGGACGAAATTAATTAATGGAGGAAGGAAGGAAAGTATAAAGCAATGAAGAGAGGGAGGAGGATGGAAGGATGGGAGAAAGAATGGAAGGAAGCAAGGGATGGAGGAAGGAAGGGAGGGTGGGAGGGAAGGACAAAGGAAGAAAGGAAAGAACTAAGGAAGGAAGTGAGAAAGGAAGCAAGGAAGAGAGGGAGGAAAAAGGAAAGAAGGAGGGTTGGTGGAAGATAGGAAGGGAGGAAGGAAGAAAGGTAAAATGAAAAAGCTCCTTCCCACTGCAGGAAAAATGTGTGTAATATGAAATGTAAGAGATCAGATGAGGGAACAGACTGTATGTGGTCCCCCTGTTTACGAAGGAATTCCCCATGTCAGAATACGCACTGAGCAGATGCACAGCCACACTGTGCAGACTGTTCAGCTGGTCAGTGTTGGCACTCTGGTGTGAAAGGACACGCCTCAGAGGTGTTCGGCCATGGCAGCCCGGAACACATGTTCTGATTGGCTGCGGGAGCCGGAGTATCACCAATCGGGATAGTCTCCGTGGATCGGAACAAGTCTGTCAGCCGCGTGATGAAACGGCCACGCAGCCTCAACACGGCAGGACTGGCAGGGATCTCTGCCTTTTTGCATTTGAAGAATACTGCGCGCTCAGCAACGCTGTAAATAATCTTCCCGGGGCAGCCCATGTGTCACACAGACAGACTGGAGGCCACATATATACTTAATATTAAAATAAGCAGCAGTTTCGTTGTGCAAAAGCTGGGCTGTGCTCTCATTTGAAGCCCCGTGCATGCTAATGCAGATGTATACGGAGAAATGGTGCTAATCGAGTGTGATGGCATTTTGGTTAGCCAAAGGGGGCATAAGGTTAGCCAAACGGGGCGTAAGGTTAACCAAGAGGGGCATGAGGTTAGCCAAAGGGGGCGTAAGGTTAGCCAAACGGGGCGTAAGGTTAACCAAGAGGGGCATGAGGTTAGCCAAAGGGGGCGTAAGGTTAACCAAGAGGGGCATGAGGTTAGCCAAACGGGGCGTAAGGTTAACCAAGAGGGGCGTGAGGTTAGTCAAAGGGGGTGTAAGGTTAGCCAAAGGGGGCGTAAGGTTAACCAAGAGGGGCGTGAGGTTAGCCAAAGGGGGCGTAAGGTTAGCCAAAGGGGGCATAAGGTTAGCTAAGAGGGGCGTAAGGTTAGCCAAAGGGGGCGTAAGGTTAACCAAGAGGGGCGTGAGGTTAGCGAAAGGGTGCGTTAGGTTAGCCAAAGGGGGCGTAAGGTTAGCGAAAGGGGGCGTAAGGTTAACCAAGAGGGGCATGAGGTTAGCCAATGGGGGCGTAAGGTTAGTCAAAAGGGGCGTAAGGGTAGCCAAAGGGGGTGTAAGATTAGCAAAAGGGGTGTAAGATTAGCCAAAGGGGTGTAAGATTAGCCAAGAGGGGTGTAAGGTTAGTCAAAAGGGGTGTAAGGTTAGTCAAAAGGGGCACAATAGAAGGCTCATTTTTGTGGAGCTTCCCACATTCCCTGAAATTCAAGCCTATTCAACAGGCCTGTGGGTTCGGGGCAGGGGTGGGAGGGACGGGGGAGGACGAAGCGTGGCGACTGCCTGGCTGCCTAAGTGGAGTCAGTTTGCCCATCTAAGGTTGAAAAACAGCAGCCATTACCTCCGTGAACTGGGGCTATTGGATGTAATGTAGTAAAAGAGGCATACAGATGTACCAGCAAAGCACCATAAAATCAAAAGGATTTATAATTCAGAAATTATGTGACATTTAAACCAAATGTCACCGTGACAAAGACATCCAAGGAAACCTTGAAATCTTCCCAGTGTTGGACATCATCTTCCTCCAAAACAGAAACGTTCTAGCAGTGGATCTGCAACATGTAAACCACATATTAAATTAAAAGTGAAATGTTTGTCCTCATAACTGCATAACATTCAAAATTATACATCGCTGCTGGAATATCCCATGGGAAAATCACAATTTATACGCAGGCAAGCGCACCGACCAGCCCAAGATGAAAATATTTGGTGAAAAAGCCTTACAGTCAAGAAAAAAAAGAGGTAGGATGCCATCAATCAGCATTCGAACACCAAATTTGGACTCTAGCTGACCGTATGTAGCCCTCAGAGCTGCAATTTGGCCAGGATTCAGTAACATAAAAGATGGGTGAATGTGTTTAGCATCTCGCTCCCATGTGACACGGGAACGAGGGTAGCAGCCATAAAGCATGACACAGACACGTCTTTTGCAGGGTCGCTGTTATGACACTTTGTCCTGAAAGGGAGAAAAAAATCATACAGGAAGGAAAATATTTTAAAGAATCCATCAAATTAGTACGTCGATGGCTTGATTGTTATCTCCCAGGACCCTGTGTAACACGCTGCCCGGTCCGCTACGGACAGTCCGGCCGACGTGATTTATCAATGCAAACCTAATAGCATCAATATGAATCTAACTAAAAATCAATATTTCATTACCAAATTGTTAGCGAGAATGAAGAGGAATGGCTGAAGTCGGAGCACTCTCCTAGGCAGGAGCATCTGGAGTTCAATGTGACAAACGGAATGATGCATGATTCGGGCCTGGAGGAAGGACACGGAGAGGACAGGGCACGGTCTCTCTCCGTCTCTCTCTCCTTCATCTCTTCTTCCTCTGTCCCTCGCCTCGACACCATCCTGGAAAACATCTGGAGGTTTCCGACTGAACGGCAAACTTTTCAGAAGGTGTAAAGCTCATTTTCAATTCATTTAGGTGCGTTAGCAGTTCGTATTATTTACACTCTCCTCTCCTTTGGTTATTCATGCCAGGGGATTTTATGTGCTTTTGGAGTCCTGCGTTTTCATTGTGGACCCCTTTGTCTCTGGAGAGTTCCTGAGACGTCTTATTCCTATGTTACAATGAACCCCATCCTTCACGGATATGACCTTGTGAAAATGCACAATATAAAATCGATAGCGACAGTGTGGTCTAAGGAGGGTAACACTCAGGCGCATCCAGGGTGATGACACCATTTAGGCCACAAACCATCGCCCCCTGTGTCCTTCAGGCATTAACAGATGAATAGTGAGCTCTCTGCCGGTTATGCAGGCCAGGAAAACGCTTTCCTTCCTGCGTCGGACAGGACCACTTTCCCAGGTATGGTACTGGGTTAAGGGAATATTCTCGTTGCTCAGCAAGAATCTCACCAATGAATTTTTTTAGAGCAGTGTTTCCCTATCCGGTCCTTGGGGACCCACAGACAGTCCACATTTTTGCTCCCTCCTACCAGTAGCTGAGAGGGAGCAAAAATGTGGACTGTCTGGCTGGGAGCTCGGAGGGAGCAAAAATGTGGAACAGCTGTGGGTCCCTGAGGACCAGAATGGGAAAAACTGTTTGAAAGAAAGGAAATGAAAGAAATGACAGACCTGTTAAACACCAAATCTTATTTATTTACACCACTGTCTACCAGTTATTCTCCTTTTGCCTCACTTGTGCCATTTCAAATATTCTGTGGAGACCTATGATTGGTAGGAAGGTGGTTGAAACCTACATTAAATGCATTAAGAAGCACTTTGATCCTTGAAGACCCAGAGGTTATGAAGAGTGAGTAACAATGGCAATAAGTGCTCCTGAAAATGTTGGTAGATGTGAGGGTCCGTGTAGGTGTTTGGATCATGTGTGGATTTCTTGGTAGCCAGATGTGCTGCATTTTGTTAACATCCTGCTCAGATAAGTGTTCAGTCACTCCAGTGTTCAGTCAGATCAGTGTTCAGTCAGATCAGTGTTCAGTCACTCTAGCCAAGTGTCGCTCCGTGACATAAAGACTTCTAGACTCTGAACTCGCAGACCTCTGACAGTGTTTTCATTGTCTCCCAGAAAAGATTTAATTTTTAATGAAAAACAATGTATTTAGCAAGAATCCTGACTATAAAAATAATATGTGCAAACCAAAAGTGTTAGCTAATTTATCAATTTATTGACGGTTAAGTGGACTTGACCCATGCAATTTTCAGTGGTATCTTTTGTGGCTAGCTTTTAGTTTATTTACGATATTAAGTTATTTTTTTCTAGTCTTCATCACAAATGCCATATTTGTGGAGCGGGCTGGCATTTTGTTCTGTGAACATACTGTTTTGAGCATTCGCCAGGAAATGTGAATCCCTTCTTACTTTGAAGAGCGTGTCAGTAACACAAAATGAGAAGTAGCGAGACACCGGTCGCTTTTCAATCTTGCGGCTACTGTACGTCGGCCTGCATTAATTGAAAATTTCCCTTCCAAATGCTCAATCCAGTTTTCGGTCTCTTAAATGAATACTGTAAAGCAGTGGAAGTCAGAATAAATATGTGCAATTCATTTAGAGATACCAAATTCGCTTTTTTGTCAAATTAATAAAGCGTTGAAACACATAATTTTGATGTAGCTGTTTTCTATTGATTAGTGAATGAAAAACATCAAATACTAAAGAACTGAATATTAATAATGGATATCATTATTAATAATAACAGTAATAGTAGGTTTAAAAGCAACAGTAATAATATTATTACTCCGTGAAATACCCTGAGCCATTATGTCATACAAATGTATATTTAATGTATATAACAAACATTTCACACACACACACAGACACACACACACACACAGTGTATTAATGTTACTGGTTCTTTAGTATAGGATAGGATAATATATATACATATCCTGCAGGACATTTGGTTGCTAATTTTCATCAAGGCTATTTGTGAATATCTTTTTAAATGAAATATACTGTAGCTCGTTAACCTGGGTAAATCAACAAATAAAACCGCATGGCTGCATTGTCTCCTCGTCCTACACCGTTAATTTTCTCCAAGATCGCATGCCAAGCTGCGGAGCCAGGAGAGTCCGTGCTGCAGCAGGAACTTTGGCATCGAGGTGTGTGCTGCGCCAAAATATGCGACAGATACTGATGCGAAAATGTGGCTTTAATTAAGCACAGAGTAAGAGTCCAATTAATCTCCGAATAAATTATATATTGTTATTTTTAGACTGTTGTGTGAAACACACTTGCAAACAGACACAGAGTAAATACAATAAAAATATGAAATGGTTCTGGGTTAAAAATAAATTTAACTGTGTACCTGGAGTAATACAGTTTGTTACCATGGTAACTACTTCATTAACAGAAATATTTCTGTTCTTGTATCTCAGTCTAACTCGCACCTCTTTGTTCTTGCAACAGTCACAATATAATAGCTTAACATCACACTGTCCGCTTGTTATGGGATATGGGATAAATTTTTGTGCCACAGTAATTGTGATGCATGCTTTTCAGCCATGAAAACTATCATGAACTATAATACTTATGGTGTGGGGATAGAATGTATGTCCTTCACAACTAAAATGTGTGTGACAGTAGCTACACTCAGCTAGAACGACCCGGAAAACCGTTCGGTGACATCATGAGCAAATGTAAATGTCACTTGTGGGATCCGACACACCTCCCCCAGACATTAACACCTCGGCCAGCACAGGGTGTTAGTCTTGGCAACAATACGACCGCATTTTACAACCATACCATAGTTATAGCAGTCTGCACAGATTCAAAGCTACAGCTAAGGCTTTACGCTATTCTCAAACACATTAAAAAAAAAAATGGATTTAAACGACATGCTATTTCAATATTACTGAGAACTAAGGAAGCTATTGCTACGTTTTAAACAAAAATGTATTCACGCATCTATCAATTAATTTATTATTTACCCCACTTATGCCACCTTTCCAACAAAATACGTTTGCAAAAAAGTAGAGGCTGGGTAGGAGTGCACTGTTTAATTATACAGAAACGGTTGTGTTTGCAAATGAAGAGGGTTACTGTCATCCCATTGGCCAGGAGGCAGCATTTCCCATGATGCATTTTTCATGTTTTTTTTTTTTTTTGCTCATTAAAACCTGCACATATCTCAACGTAAACATTTAGCGTGACGGCCTGCCTGCTTTGGAGGAGGCCTCACCTTCATGCGTTTCGAAACCCCCTTCAACATGGAAAGCAGACTGAGGATGAACAGAGACACGGCAGCCTTGAGATGTTTGGGGAGTGTCTGTACGAGTACAGTGATGCTGTCCGAACTTCCTTCGCTTCAGTTTTTTTTAAGACTTATCTTCAAACATTAGGCTTTTAAAGTAATTACCATTTAAACGCTTGCAGTTTATTTATCTAAGCATCGGTACAAGAGACTTCAGCATCCACAGACCAGCATGCTTTTGCATCTGAAGCCCCTGGGCAGACTCTCTGGAGGTTAAGTTACAGACTTTCAAGGGATCTTCAGAAACCGGCGTTTGATCACTGCAGTTGGATACACCGCAATAAAAAAAGCAGATAGCATGATTAATGTTCAGATGTCGACGTTAAAACAGAGGAAGTGTGATAATACCCAAAGGTGAGATTGTTGTAGCAATCTTCATGCTATTTGTTCAGGTCTAAAACACTGATACTTTCAGATCCCTCCTTAAGGTACAAACTCATCTCAGACTGAATTTTATAATTGCCGTGACTTTTATTTTCAGTCCGCACAAAAATATTTTCTGGATGAAAAAAGAGAAACAATAGCACTTTAAAGGTTTTTTTTGTTTGACCGTACTCATTTGCACTGTGGTTCCAACACGCTTTTCCCAGAGACCATTTTAATGACACCACGGTGTGACATTTCACGTACAGAAATCCCGTATATTTGCTTTTGCTGTTTAATTGAATGAATCTGGTGCTGAAGTAGCCTATTAGAGGAAAACGGGCTGTTATGGGACACATAAGGGGCCGTGTGGTGTGCCGGCGTGTTTACCAGACTCAGGAAGACAATGGGCCTCTCACTCCTTAAACTTTCCGGAGACTTCCATACCCCATGCTGCTCGATGTAATTATTAGCTGCAAACCGACTCAGCTTGACGATTATTAGTGTGCATTAAAAGAGCATTCCTGTTATTATCAGTGAGAGAAACAGATGTTTATAGGTTTCTTACAAAGGAGGGTTGCATAGGGGCCCCCCGACAACAAATCAGAGGGGGAGGGGGTGGAGGGAGGCAAGGAGAAAAGAGTAAAATTTGCAAATTTACGAGACACTCTCCAGCTCGCGAAATTTCAATGATGTTTCCGATTGTCATTCCAGGCCCTTGCTTGTAATTAGAAGTCATAGAAATGGTATAGATCTGCAAAAGGACAAGCCGCTGAGTGGAGCGTGGAGAAGCATGGAGAAGAAGCTCCCTCGTGTCTCGCAGCCATGGCAGATGTTTGCTCACACAAAGGCTCTCCAGCCTTGAAACCCCCTCTCCCCCTACATCCCTTCCCCACACACCCGCCTGCCCCAGAGGTTTATGCCAGATACATTAAAACTGCTCAAACACACAGCAGTGATGGAGTGGCAGGGGTCTATCGGGGAGATAACGGGGCCGAGCACGGGGGGCCACTTCCCGGGGTCCGCCGTAAGATGCAGGGATAGCGTGAACACTCCCGGCTGGGGCTCCTTCACTTTGGGGGAGGGGGGTGGATGCCACCAGCTGTCAGAAACTTGTTGGAGGATGTGGGGAGAAGCACAGAAGTGGACACCTTGACCCGAGGCAAGGTCGGGGGGGGTGATACCGAGGCCTCGCCCACAGCAGACAACTGAATTGACAAGTGGCTCACCTCCGAGGTGTGAGGCCTCTACTTTACATTCATGCGGGGAGCAGCTCTGCCACAGCGGCACCATGGGTGCACCTGCCCAAGGGGGAGGGAGGGGGGGGGCAAGGGGACACCTGATGGGGTAGGACCTTCGCCCCTTCGGGGGTCGGACACGCTGACCCCACTGTCGTACCGGAGGAAGCCTGTTTCCCTCACATCGTTGCTCTGTCCGACCCAACCCTCCCCCGGGTAGAATGGCACATGCTGTACCCCCCCCCCCCCCCGTTTGTTAACTGGCATGTAGGGAGCCAAAGGGCACTAGGAACCAACACAGGAAAACAAGGTCTGACTTCACAGAGATGAGTAACAAGCAAGCTCGTATTGTTGTTTATAAGATGTATGCTTAATAAGACAACTAAACAAAAAAGTGTTCTTATACGCCAACTTGACCCTTGACCCTGATATGACAGTCAGACTCTCCTCTATGTACATAACCTACATGCACTTCCTGGCTGCATACCTTGAAGCGTTTTTCTTTTTTTTCAAAATGAAGAGCAACATACTTTTCATAACACAACAGCCTGTCTCCTCAGAGCCATCTCACCGGGGAAGCAAAAACCCTTGAGTGGAATCCACAAACTCATAAATCATGCCACTAATCAGGAGCGTAACAGTTGCACAGATGAAACTTTTCCCCGCAAATGAACATAACTGCAAGCTAAACTAATAATTGTACTTCCAAGTCGGCAACACATTGCGCCATGTGCAAGAAGTGGTGGCGTGTTTCACCTCGCTTGCCAGCTAATCTTGTCGCGCGAGAGTCCGTGGCACACTTGCTGTTTTGATTTTCAGCAACATCCTTCACTGTTGTTCTCTGATGAAAGAGGCGAGATCCGTGTTTTGGATTACCGTCCTGCAGCACAATGAATCCTTGTTGAACAAATGCAGAACAGATGGCGCCACATGTCTCGCTGAAGAGCCTCCCACACGGTCTTCAGCTCATTGACTCACCGAGTGTCACATCAATGAATTATCCCTCCACGTAAACATACAGGAGGGATCCACGCAGCGTGAGATGAGGTGCCAGGTCCCGGTGAGTGCTGGAGTCCAGTCCGGATCCACGTTCAGGTGCCTCGTCGATCCACACTAGGCTATGAACGGGCCTGTTGCATTTGGTGTTTTGGTGAGGAGAGAATTTGGACCCGCATGAGGATCCATCTTCTGAGGGAGCTTGAACAACACTTTTGCGTTGTTTATCTTGTGCTCTAACGAAATGTGTTGGTTTTCAGAATGAACAGAGCCATCTGCAAATCTGCATAATGCAGTGGCCAGGCAATACTGCACCTCCAGGGCCAAGAAGCAGCATATCTTATCATTTTTTTCCCATGTCTTTTTGATTTAGTCGTTACTTCTTCTCCATGCTCATGCGTGTGTGTTTGGCAGTTTCAGTAACTGCACGTACGGTTTGATTTCAAGGTGAAATGTGCTGTAATTGATCTGTTTTTTTTCTTTCTTTCTTTCCCACAATTCCTGGTGGTCCCTTATCCACCGTGACATGTTGAACTTTTCATATTTAACCTTCATTTGATAATTATATTCAGTATATATATGTATATCTGCTTATTATAATATTATATATATAGATATCTAGGGGGCGGCATGGTGGTGCAGTGGTTAGCACTGTCGCCTCACACCTCTGGGACCCGGGTTCGAATCCCCGCCTG
>JAODJX010000049.1:6448120-6465630 GCA_026776945.1 Isichthys henryi | reverse complement strand
CATTGCTTCCGGGATAGGCTCCGGACCCCCCGCGACCCAGTAAGGATAAGCAGTTTGGAAAATGGATGGATGGATAGATATCTAATCCGTGTGTGTATGTGTGTGTGTCGGTCTGTGTTAAATTGAAAAATGTATTATAAACGCAGTATTACTGTATGCTTATAAAATATACCGAAAAATCAAGGACGGTCCTATTCGGAGCATTTTCCATTGGCTACATCCATTTGACCTCACCCACAACATTTACAGCCATTACAGAACAGGGATTTGGAACATTTGTCTTTCAGCTTGAATCAAGATGTTGGCTGCCAGACTTGATGTTATTCTTGGCATTAAATTTAATGAGGGAGGCATTTTAACTTTCCGAATGATCATATTTCAGATTCTGTGAAAAACTGGAAGCCTTTTATCAACTGTGCTTTGCAGGACATTTTTTTTCTGATCTGAGACACCATGGAAGGGAAATCATACTGGCAGCACATGATTTATGCTGTATGTAATACAATAAACATTAGCTATTTGATTAATCACATTCCAGAATCTTCCACATCACTGTTACAGATGAACACTTGACTTGAGAACTATGCACTTTTGATTAATCAGAAATATCTGACTCTCCATCAAATGGTGGTCAATCACCTGCTTATTTTTTTATTTTTTTTAAATTTACAAAAACCTCCAGACTGGAATCACAGATCAGAGGCACATATAGTCTGCCAGTATTCTTAGTACATCATATGGATACTTACACAGATTGAATGCTGACTGTTTATCTGAAGCACTCAACAAGCATATCATACACATCACGCAGAGTGACTGGAGGAGTGCTTTTCCATTGCGTCCCACAGACCTACAACTGAAGCTACAGTTGTAACCATTGCAACTATATGCATATATGTGAAGCTTTGGGCCCGATCACAGGGGTAGCCAGCCACCCAGTGACCCTGGAGGGCTTGAGGGCCCAACGGAGATGTCGTTACTCTGCCGAGTATGAGTTTCGAACGGACAACCTTCTGATCAAAAGGCACAGAGATCTGCCGAAACACGCACCGCCCCCTGCTAGCCTGCATACCTGCTTGCATCATGGTAATGTTTAAAGTGAACAATATGATTGACGAGAACTGAGTTACGGCATTTGGCGCCTGTCACGGTGCAGTCTGGTGCAGGCAGGAAAATAAAGGTGGTCGATCCACTTGTGGCTCTGAGACAAAGGGGGTTTATTCAAGACTGAACACAAAAGGCAAAACACAAAGTAAAGGGTCCATGAGGGGTAAAAACCAAAACAAGTAATATAAAAGACTGACTAAATTAATCACAAAGAAAACCAACACTAATGAAGGATCTGCAACAAAAACTGGGAGCAGGACTAGGAACACAGGCAGTAACATACAATGACTTCCACTGACTGTGGAAATGAACAAAGACAGACATTTAAATACTCTGATAACTAGCAAAGGACAGGTGTGGATCATCAAAAACATCAATTAATCAATTAACAAGGCCATGGAACAAGAAGACACAGGTGAAATAACTTGCAGTTCACAAGAACAGGAACCAGGGAACCTAACACACACTAACGGTTAACACTGGGGAAGACCAGGAACATAAAACTATGCAAACAGATTAAAACCAGGAACAGCAGGGTAAATCAAAAGCGAGGACAGAGATACACAATACCAAACACTGATAATACTTAAGTAACAGCAGCCCCCCGCCCCCCCCTTGAATTCATGACCAGAGGGTTTATAATCTCAGAGCCACACACTCAGCCCATTGAGCTATGCGGCAGGAGCAATAGATGCACACTAGGGACTTGGAACTAAGACGGCAGGGAACAGGATGGCCAGCACCACCTGCTGGCCAAACGGTGACCCAACATTTAGGACAGGGATGGATGGGCACCGACACTGATGGGCGCCGTGATTGGATGCTTGCACCTTTTTTGTAATTAGCGTGTTACGTGTGGACTCCCCACTCCCCAGCCCCCCCCGAGTGTGTCATCTCCCCAGGCACCCGACTTCTTGCCGTCAGAGTCCTGTCCTCATGGCAGGTGGGACCTGCAGGTCTCACCACCCTGACTATGAAACTGAGATGTGCGAAAAGGGAGATTCTTCAGCTGTCCTCTGACTTCACTTTCCACCACCGCAAATTCACAGCCCCCCCCCCCAACCGCCAGCCATCAGAGACGACGGCAAAGACGAGCCTGAAATATCATCTGGCACTGATATGTGCCTTCCCCTGTGCTTTAAAAAAAAATCCCAGGAACCAGAGTGGCATGCTAGCCTTAAGGTTTATTAGCTGTTAGGCTCTGCACTGTGCAAATAACTTACGAAAAAAAAGACCCATATTTCAAAAGCTGAGGACTGTTCACCTTCTGACCATTAACATAGTATATCACTCTTCATTCCACTCAAGGATTCCGGAATGTTCTCCGAATCCCGTTATGGATCGGTCTCGCACTTTTGATCTATAACATAATCAAAACACTCTGTTAATTTCTCAGCGTTCAGATGAGAGCCGGTGCTCCTCGGAAACCTCCTCTGCAAAAGCATAAATGCGCCTTTAAAGCGTCTAGTGATCAACAATTTATAACACCTGCTGTTGGTCTCGGGAAAGCTGTTAATTAGCAAAAGAGGGTATTTGGTGCAAGGAAAAAATCGTGCGTGTTACAAAGTGAGTACAAAGTTAAATGCTATAAAAGGCAATCGACTGGGTAATTAATTCTATTAAGTAATTGATTAATTACCTTTAAGTGAATGGTCAATTGTGCCTGGGCACCGTAGAAGTAAATGGATGCAAAATAAGATAATTTCCGGGAACACCGACGGCACACATTAACGGCGTAGCTGTACATGCGGTGAGCAGAAGAGAAGAGCTCGATACCACCGAGCTCCAGAAAACAGTTGCGTGTATCGACTGGCTCTTCCATCGATTAGGTGATTACAAGCTTAATTATGTCAAGTTACAAGAAGCAAAGGCCACTAAATGGGAGTTGAGATTCTGGAGCAGGACCTGCTGAGTTTGCACGTCAATACGCCTCAGCGCGCAGAAGGTCCCTTAGCTCATCCTCACGGGCTCTAATGAAATTTAACATTTCCACAAAAATGTTTGACAGGTACTTTCAACTTGAATTTTTGCATGTCCCTAACTGTTAGTGTCTTGTCGAAAATTTCTGCATGAAGCAGGAAGAAGTTCCTTACCAGCTCACAGCAATGCCCAGGGGGCTGACTGGATCCCGGAATGGCACTGAATTAGGTGTTACCTAGTGGTAGGGAGATATTAACTAACCAGACTTAAAACTGGCTTACGCGTCAGTTTCATTCATTTGATTAATTGCTGTTTCTTCTGACCGTTTAAACATGCATTCACTTATTCCACGTTAAGCATGCCGCCCAACTGTTTGTTAAATCCTTTCGTCTTCAGCATTCAATTACTTCTGCTCTCTGCCCGCTGCTCTGTACATTCAGTTAATCTGCATCATTGCTACCCTGTTGGTCTGTAGGATCTCTTTACTCCCCCATCCTGGCTATTGACCTATCGGGGGTTGGCATCAGAAGAGAGAGGTTGAAGGTGCATATGTTCTCCGAGACAATCGTAATCATTTTCATCCTTTTCATTTAAGTCACTCGAAGACAAGTTTGTGAGAATTTTTTAAACTCCTTTTTTCATTCATCATTGTTTTCTGAGTTCGCAGCTGTTTTCAAGGCGGCATTTCTATTGGGTTTAGAGGCCGGCTATTTGCATAGCCAATTAACAAAGAAAGCGTTTCAAGTCCTACCCCAAAGTACCCAAGTACTGAAGAAGTACCCCAGCTGGTTTGGTACTTTTGGTACTGGAGCTTTTGGTACTGGTACTCAACTGGAAGTCAATGGAAACGCGAAAGTACCAAAAGTACCATATTTCGTGTGGTGGAAAAGCGCCCAAAGTAGTTAGGTACATCCACAGTCCCTACACACACTGTACCACCTAGACAGGAAATACCATTCTGGAAGGGTCGGTTGAGTCGCTCTGCCTTCCATTTGTACTTTGTTGGGCTCCGATTTTCGTCACCTATTCTGCTGTGGTGGAATGAGTCCCCTGTAATCGCAAGAACTGCATCACCTCCGACTTTCCTTAAATTAAACACTATGATATGCCATGTTAAACCGTTGTAATTCGGTTAGTTTGTGTTTGTTCTGTTTTATTAACTACAATGGCAGGTGTTCCTGATTGGCCATTAATATGCTACGCGCCGCTTCCTGGACTCATGTTTTTGTATATTATGTACAGTATGTAACTCGCAGACAAGACTATGGTACATCTTATTTTTTTTTTTTAACAAGAACACAAGTGCGATTTTTGATCTTTATCTGTGCCTTTCGTGTAGGCTGGTGAGATACTTAGGCTGAGAGGTACACAAGGACAGCTGGCTGTTAAAGATGTGCTATTTTGTGTTTCGCTGGCTTTAAATGGTTGTTGCCTCTGCGCTTTGGGGCATTTTCAGACGAGTCTGAAATTTTAAAGCCGAAAAAGGCAACTGTCTTATTCATAAATATTGCCTGGTGGTGTGTGCGATGTAGTTTGTGCTTCTGGATGTGGTTAAATAACCAATCTGGCAGATGCAGCCTTTTTCCATATTAATTCTTAACTGCAAACTTAAACTTAAGATGCCCTGTAAGCTGCCTTAGCCTTAAGAGTGGAAAACTCACCTCGTCGTCATGCGCTTTCATGAGTTTGCACCCTAAGGCTCATCTTAAAACGACATGAGATCCAAAGGCACAGGCATGTAGGCCGAAGCAAGAAGAGGAGTGAAAACCGCTGGTAAAAACAACAACCAGTCGTCAGCTGGCACATATAAGAAATTAACGGCACAATGCACTGGGAAGAGTTCTTCCATGTTCCTCCGAACCGAGACACCCGCGTAGGAGCAATAATGCGTGTGCCGCTGTAAATGAAGAACAGGTTTAATAAAAAACGTCTTGGTCTCTTTTTATGGTGGGATCAAGGGATTAACATCAGGTACCATTGTTGAGTTCCCTCTGGTCTGGTACCAAGGGTGCTGTTGTAAAGCAAGGCTCATTGGGCCTTTAGAGAGAGATTAACGATGAGGGTAAACTGTAACACAGCTCTGCATCCTGTAGGAACCAAAACGTGAGATTTTTTTTTTAAAGGAAACCAAATATTGTAGCATCTAGTGCAAAAATATTTAAAGGGTAGCATATATTATAAATACAATTTACAAAATATATGTCTTTCCTTCTAGCACCATGGAAACTATGCATTAATAATATAACTTACTCATATTTTAGTGTTAAATTGTGTTATGGGGGTGGTGGGTAATGGGTGAGAATAAAACATAACTCAGGGGAACCCCTGGTGGCTGCAATCGGAACCCACTTGTGCCTGTCATGTTTCCATTCTCAGAAGTGCTGGGCATTTTCCAAAACCAATAAATTCAGTGCCGCAGCTTTTCTCGTAATACAAAGCAAATTTTTTTTTTCTCCTTTACAGTGGAAAGAAGAGGGGAAGAGAGGGGAAAAAAATGAAAGTCGAACGAATGGGAGATTTAGAATGTTCATCCCGATCAACGATGGCCATCAGCTATTAACCGTCCCCAGCTGGACGTGCTAACAAATCCAGTCTTCGCTGGGGCCGGCGACTCCTTATCGCATCTGTCCACCTGTCTCGCCCTCCCGTCCATCTTCAGCTTGGCATTCGCTGATGCTATCTGCGGTATTATTGCCAAAGCAACATGGTGGAAAGCGTCATAAACTCCATCCTTAGGGGAGTGTTTGTTTTCTCCCAAAATGAGGAAGACAGTCAACAAGATTGCTTTGTTGAAAAAGTGTGGGGGAGTGAACCTCAAATCAGTGATCCGGAGTGTGTTATGACAGCGGTTACATAGGCGGGGTGTGGAAAACAGAGATGGGATTATTACTGAAGCAAGAACATGGAAGTTACCCCAACTGTAGAGCAGCACAATGTGTGATATCAATATCAGCATTGCATGATATGCACATGCCAGTGTAACATTGCAAAGACCTTCAATAAGTTACGCTCAAACAATTTTACTCGCCCACAGAAAACAACACCGAAATGCTTTGCAACTCAGATCATTGTTTCTTTTCAACGTTATTTATATTTTAACATTATATATGTTAAAAATCAGTGTAATGATTACCGCCATTGATATCGCCGGAGCCCTGCATGTGCTCTCCAAGCCCAATCATAATTTTTTGTCCTTGCTGTTGCACTCACTCATAGATAGTGCAGCGCGTTTGTGAGAAATTTAATAAAAATGACCGAGGAAGAGAAAACCAATTTTAGCCCGTTTATACTCTGATTAGTTAACATGAACTGCTAACCAAAACACATCAGTCTTCCTCTGTTTGAATATATATATATATTAGATTCCATAAGGATTTGTCCGCACCGCTTTGTGTCAGCGCAATTTGTGGCAACACCACCGACTAATTTGACAGACTATATTGTTTTATAAATATTGCGATATTTATCGCAAAAATTTCAAATAAAATCACAATAGGAATTTTTTTCCATTACCATACGACCCCGCCCAGCTGAAACGTCTCCAGGGCTTGAAACGCAGAGACTACGGATGAAGCGAACGTAGATTTCACACCAGCAAAATGACTCTTTGAATTTCAGAGCAGAGGACAATATGCACTAAAGCAATTTACTGTTCGCCATCCATCCATCTTCCATAACATGAAGATCAAGATCTGCGGCGACCCTGAAGCCTATCACAGGAAACACAGGGCACCAGGTTCCCTGGGTGCCATACAGAGACCTTAAAGGCATATGATAAAGATAATACAGACACCCCAAATGATAATTACATTAAATATTTAAATATGAAAATAACACATCCTGTATGTTTAGGGTAAACATACAGTCCCCCTGCTGTATAGAGTATACTATCAGAATATACGAAAAACAAGTCACATTTGTGACATTCCACACAGAACATATCAAATATTTACCTTAGCATTTGTCGTTCTTGCAGGCCCAGGATTGTGTGACCTCCTTTACATTAGCGCTGTTTCTGAACCTGCTCCAGATCCGAGACACGTGCTACTTTTTACCGCTGCACTACCAAACATCTGAGACAAGTGAAATTAGTTTTTTTCTGGGTCAATTGACAAACGAGATGGACGGTCTTATTAACAACATGATTTTGAGCTCCGCTTTTGTTGCATATTAGTCAACAAGACACTCTGGAACCAGGTGAACGCTGTTAAATTTCTGCTCATTAAGGGACAAGTTAATTAATATACCGAGTTAACAAGCGAGCATGGCTGAGCTGATTGAGTGGTTTGCGACAATGTATTGGTATCTCAGATAGCTTATCTTGCTTTGTCGATGCCCTACACAGATCCACTCTTTCATTTCCTCTTCTGAAGTGAAAAACCGATTATCTGATGATGCACCAGTTTATCGGACGCGACCACGTCAAATATATGTGGTCACGACGCGGTCTACGACGATGGAGACCTTCCACATGCCGAGGGGTCCCCATGTAACTAGAATCTATTTTACTTTACATTAGTCTCTTTCTTTCTTTTTTTTTTAACGTTTATTTGCTGGTCGTTGAGTAAACATCTCTTGCTTATAATACCGGTTGCATAGAAACAGAGGGGAAAAAATATTCCACTAGATTCCCTCTGTCGTCCATAAAAGCCTGCCCTGTACAGTATGTGGTGAAGGCTTCCTTAAACCTTTCTAAATGTGACAGAATCACGCCTGTCCCCTCTGGAGTCGGGGGCAGTAAAGTCAACCCAAGTCCAACTACTGCAACCCAGCAGACCACCAGTGAAACGACTTCTCACGCCTCACAGTTATCGACGGTGTAAATTAGACTTGTTTACAAGACGCACTCCCGCCCCCCAGTCCCCAGAAGAATCTGTTCGAACAGAATGAGGTCATTCCTTTATTATGAGTGTACGAGTAAAGATTTGCTAGATTGAATTATTTTGAGCCGTTTGCAGAGTTGAGATAGTTGTCCCCGAGCTGGGGTCTGATGATGGTGTCGTAGCTGCCTGTGATTTGCATTTCACATTGGGCGGCTCTCTGGCGTCTCTTCCGTTTATGTAAATAAAGGTGTCATTCTAAGAGTGACCTGATTTTAGCCAGGCGATTCCTGACCACGTCATGAGGAAATACACAAACCAGAGCCTGATTGATCTCAATAGCATAGATGTCTCTCAAATTAAATTCCATTGCACCATGTTAAACTCTGTAGGTCACTGGCAGAAATGTGTGGCAGTAATTCCGATTTTTCTCCCAAAACACAAATTCTGTCACGTTAGCAGAGGATAAACCCGCTTCTGTCGCGTGGGCCGGTGTCTGACATGGAGAAAATAGGAACGTCTGCACGTCCTCTGTGCCGAAAACCGTTTTGTCGGGGGTTGTGTAATATTCCCGTTTCCCCCTATTCTTCATAAAGACCCGTTTCCATTGTTCCATTGTAGCCTTTTCTGGCGTATTTTGTTCTCTACCTACTTTTGATTTCCCCGGATTTGAGGGGCAGAGAAAGCGTGATTGTCTAGCCCGAGGTAAGATTCTGGAGGTTTACATATCAAAGTCTGCAAACAGAAAAACGTAAGCCAAATTTTCGGAAGAAAGGTTTCTCTTCCCACACGTGAAAAATAAATCCACCGAAACAAATGGGTTTATTGTGTTCCAGAGGCATTTTGCTCTTTATTTATTTTATGGATTTCCAGGGTGGCGTATCAGTGTCAGAAAAATCAGCACTTTGTACGTAAACACTGCACATGTTGCCTGCGTGTGACACAGTGGTGAATGCTTCTCTGATGTCAGCCGCAGGTCTCTTCTGTTGATTTTAAGCTTTTAATTCCACTTTTGCCTTTTTCTATATTGTTGGCGTGTTGTGATAAATCAACTTTCGATCAACTTAGCGAGCAGGTTGTCCCCCTCTTTTCAAAACTGCCTCATCGCCCGCTGTTTAATCTAAATTAAGCACTCATATTTTAAACATATATGCATAATATACATTGATGCTCATATGTGTAACAATGAAACAATGAAACTTGTAATTAAATAACAATAATTGTCAAATATTTTCAGGATATTTGTCCCTATGACCCATGTGCTGGATATGTGTGCAGATAGATGTCAAACTGGAATTGTTATAACCCACAGCTAAATCAGCGAATAATTGTAATTTACTAATTAATAATAACGATAATTTTTATTGTCATTATTATTCTCCTGATTAATAGTATACTTCTGAGAAATGGAATCCACGGCATAATTATTATTGATTTTAATGATCAGTAATAACACTTTCTCTGGGAATTGTCAGTGCTAATTATATAACCTCCTCCCGCCCTCCCCCCCACATGCATTTTAAAGCATAAAGGAAATAGCTATAAATAAATATCCCTTGATTTATTTTCCTCGGGTGGGGCGGGGATGTTTTTAATCTAATACAGGCCGGAGGAGGCGGCTGGGTCACTCTCCCGCCAGGGGTTAGCGCGCACGGGCACGTGCAGTCATGTCGACCGCGTTGCGAGCGCGCCACGCCGAATTACGACTGTGCGGAATGGACATGGCAACATTTTACACGCACGTCGCTCTCCTCTCTGTCAGCGCGGGAGTGCGGCACGGCGCAGGCGGTCACTCAGCGGGGGCAGCATGCGGCCGACACTGATTGGACTTGAAGGTCCGGTGGCACTCGCTGATGCTGAGAGTCACAGCCGTTCGTGTCCTCAGCCCGGGCCTGTGGCACCTTCCTGATTGGACAGCCGGCAGTTTCCTGGAGGGAATCATTTATCATTTAATCATAACGCATAACATGCGCAATAACAGATCATCACACTATGGACCCATTTCATGTGCTGAAGATGTGAATATTTATATTTGTACCTGTACCATCATCGCTATCGGATTTTATCACTACGCAGTTACACCTTAAATCACTTGTCTTTTATCCCTAGAAATGAATCCCTACAGTGCTGTTCACGGATCCTTGGTACCAAATTTCATGTTCATGTTCGCAGAATGTCAATAAAGCACCTTGAGTCTTGAATACCACCTGAATGTAGATGGATCCTGTAGATAGTGGTCAAGTTCTGTCTGTCCGGGAAGGGTTAAGTCTGCCCATAGCAGCCTGCGAGAACCTGGAAGAGGGAAACAGAGATAAATTTTTAAAAATAGTGTTAGAATTACACCTAGATAGATGGATGGAGTTAGGATGGGTGGACGGATAGATTGGTTCCACAGTCCTAATAGAAGGTAGTGCTCCTGTGCTGACATGATCAGATCACCCTCTTTGTAATTACCTTAGGTCAGTGTTTCTCAGCCCAATCTCTGGGAATCCACAGCCGGTCCACATTTTTCCTCCCTCTCAGCTCTCAACACACCTGTACTGGTATTCACTGTTCTTGCTTGCTTGGCTTATTCTTGATCGATTGGTTCAAGCTGGGATCTGGGAGGGAGCAAAAATGTGGACAGTCTGGGGGTCCCCCGGGACTGGATTGAGAAACATCCCCTTTTATTCATGACTCCCCCGCCCCCAGCCCCCTCTGCTGTTGTCTTGGGAAGTCCATGACTGCTGTCCCACCACCTAAGTCCCCACTTCCCTCTCGAGGAGGACACGGAAGACACAGGGACAGGACGACAGCTGCAGAGGGGAGAGCACCGCGCCTTTTCTCCTCGAAGGCGTGGGGCAGCGTGAGTAGTGCTGTGCTGTACCATAGCCCGCTAGCCCCCTGATCGCCGTGCTTTGTATTTACAGCTGTACCCTTATGCGCAGTTTAACAAGTAAACGTGAGCTGACTTTATGTTCTCTGGCGCCGCGCGCTGATCAAAGCGCTAACCCTCAGCAGCGTGTTTCTGATGCGCGAGCGGAAACTCGCGCATTTGCATAGATCGCAGACGTCGCATGCAGTCTTTTTATTTTCTTTTCCTCCTGCGTGGCATCAGCGTATAATATTTCGCAAGCATCAGTTTCTATACTTCAAGAGAAATCGCTGTCAGGGACCTGGGGACACATTTAAAAGCCAGAAACAAGAAAGCTCGGCCATATAAGTGGGGGGGGGGGGCTGCAAAACAGGGAGACGAAAGTGGGCATGTCTGGCCTTTGTGCTCCGTGGCGTGCGCGAGGCTCATCTTGCTGTGTCTGACTGCGAGGACAGCTCCCATGGGTGGCTATGCAGAGCTTGTAGCTGCTAATTGGGCCTGTTAGGGTCAGCAATTAGCTGAGAGCTATTGAGATTTTCTGACAGCACCGACTTTTCCACGGCGCTGTCACTCTTCCTGGCAAGGAGGGGAGAGGAAAAACGTGACACACCAAGCCGTCCCGGGGGTTGACGGCAGCGTGCAGGGGCCGGCATCACACCACACGCCGTTCTTGGCTCTCCGAGGGAACCCGCGACTGCTCTGATTGGACGTTGACTGGAAGGGGGCGGTGTGACGATGGCGCTAAAATACATCGCGCATTTCCGGAAAAAACATGCGGCACGGGGTTAAAGCTACCACACTGACGATCGAATTACGGAAAACTAGATCCTCGGATCCTGCAACAGAGCCTCCTGGCGCCATTGATATATCACCGCATTATCGATAATGAATGCGACAGCTCTCCGTAATGACCACTAATGTCGGCGTCTCCACTGACGAGCAGTGTCAGGAGTGCGAGAGGCTGGCCATATGCTACCACGCTGACGTCCGGCTCTGGTGTGCCGACCTGTCAGGCGGGCCGGATTACGGTGGCTCCAGCGCACCGTCGCCATGACTACAGGCACCGACATTGTCAGCGACGTCCCCCGTCAGCCCACGAGGCTGGGCCCGTTTGGCAAAGTGGCGAGGAATGAGATGGCGTTTTAAATCCGTCTCACTAGCTGGACGAGGTTAATGTGGGTTTACATGCCCAGGGAAACTGCAGCGTGAAGGGATCTGGCCGAATGGGGACTTTTTCGGAAAGACCGCGAGGTTTTATGGACACTGCATGTCCATGGGAGGACCACAGGCATGGAAAGCTGGAAAACCAGGTCGGGAAAATGCTTCCCCACTTCCAAGATTATTGTTAAATTATTTCAGTAAGACCCTGAATGCAAAACCCCAAACCTACTCCACTGGGATGTGACTTAGCAAATGAGAAGCACCATGACCTTTGACCACTGTGGAATCCTTCTTCATTCTTACACAAGATGGGTAGAGATCACTCCATCTCCCAAATTAAAGGATGCTTTGGTGTCCTTACCATATATACCTACATAGTGTCTTCATGCAAGTTTGACCCATACATTTGCCCAGATTAAGCATTAAATTTCAAAATATTCCACTTTGAAATATGTGTATACATTGTTTTACTCAACAAAATGGGATTGGGGCAGCACGGGGCAGAGTACCATGGCCTCACACAGGGTTTGAAGTCTGAATCCTTCTGTAATCACTTAAGGAATACATGCTCACAGAGAATGAGATCATTCTCTGGGGTTCCAGAAACATCACATCTTTGGGCTCTACATCCTGTTCCCAGACCAGTCCTCAGGTGGAATTCTAGGGAACAGCCCTTCCTCCAGGTGTGGGTCAAACGCTAAAGCTAAACCCGTTAACGGAGTGCAGATCTCATTGCTTTTAATCGCAATCCGCATGCAAAGCGCTCTGAGCTCCTTTATGGGGATTGACAGCCCACAGTGGGATCTCGGCACTTCAGTCAGCCACTGACTTGTCAGAATAGATGTCTAATGACAACCCATCAAGCAGGATCTCCCCATGACTCACAGTCGCATCCGTTCCCCAGAAGACCCAGGAGCGTCCTGGCAGGCAGCTTCACCGGCTCCTCAGCTCTCATTTCCATTCATACGTCATCTTTTCAACTGACTCGATATCTGTACCAAGAAGAGATTACTTGCTGATGGGATGATATTCAGGGCCAAGTTGCTGTGTAGTAAAGATAAGCTGACGGGTATAATTGTCCTCCTGCTCACGGTTACACTTCAACGTGCCAATGGAGGAGGCTGACCATATGGTTCTTTTATAGCAGACTGAGACCGAGAGCTGATTGGTCATTGGGAGCATCATGTGACCTTATTTGTTAACTCCAAGACACAGTGGAGTCAGACTCCGGACTCACTTCCTGTCCTTTTTGCATGATGACTCCAGAGTGAGGCGGCCCTTTTGAACACATTAGCAACATTCCTCTTCTTATAAAACAACAGCCATACTGTGTGATGTTACTGGCCTTCAACAGGAAGTTGATCCTATGGGGAGTCTGTCTAAACCTGGGTCGCAGTGCCAAAGAGCTATCGATGTATGATATCGACACTCAAAGAGTCGGTTCTCACCAGCTCACTGCTATCATAGTCTGAGTGAAAGGGCAGTGAGCCAACCCTACTCATGCGAGTTACCATGATAACAGTGCTTTTGTGTGTGTGTGTGGTCCAGGGATACCTTACCTTATAGGGACAAAATGTCCCCACAACGTGATGAATACCTTTTTTTTTCCCTTATGGGAACCTCATAAAAAACTCTTGTATTTTGCTTGGTTACTTATGGTTATGGTTAGGGCAGGGTGGGGGTTAAGGTTGTCATAATTAGCGTTAGCATATTTCCCATAGAAATGCACGAGAGGTCCCCACAAGGATATATTTACCCGACATGCGTCTGTGTGTGTGTGTGTGTGTGTGTGTTTTGTTATCATCATTAGCAGAAACAGATGAATATGTAAAAGCTGTGACAGAGGATAAAAAGATTCTAAATAAATTTTACTAAGAAAATGACAACGGCACGAAAAGTTGGGCTTAGTTAAATGTCTTAAGAACAAGATATACAAATATACTCCCTGAAGCAAAAAAAAAAAACTCCAGAATTAAACATGATTATGAACAAATCGAAGAGTTTTCATTCGTTATGTATGTAGATTTAATTGATACAGTACAAACAAAACATATGGCAGCCTGCACATGTGTGAAAGTAATTTGTGCAACAATGGATGTAAATCACATAAGGAATTTATTATAAGAGTTAGGTGTCAAGGGGGGGGGGGGGGGTACATTTATATTAGGGTTAACATTGTAACAAGCAAATGGATAAACTGACAAAAGTCAGTGTTAATGTTAATAGTAAAACGTAATTTATAATTAAAATTACATTAAATACAATTTAAATTTTAATTAGATCCTCCATGATGCAAGCAAGATTGACAAGGAAACTACCAGAGTTTTTCAACATGAGTAATGAAGTTAATGCAGAAGAGAAGCTTTCAGGTTTTTAGGTTTGCAATACCAGCTCTTACGTGTTAATTATGCAACTTTGTTAATTGTTATGTACAGCATTACTAATTGAGCAGGATAGCTCTCTGGTATCACGGATACATGCATAGATCTACAACTCAAAACATTTCCACAGGAATATTGGAAGTTACTGGAAAACACTTATGTATTATTCTTAAATATAAAATATTATACGAAGATTTAAAATAATCCATCCATCCATCCATCCATCCATCTATTCATTCATCCTTCCATTTTCCAACAGGTGTTGCTATAATCATCTTCAGTATTTGGGTATTGTTTTCTAATGTTTTTGTCTAAATTAACTAAAATGCATCCAGAAGTAGCTTGGATGTCTTTAGTTTCCACCACCGCATAATTGTCACAAACACATACTTCACATACATTATTATTAATACGTGACACCTCTTAACCCTTTCATACATATGTCAATTATGCGGTGGTGGAAACTAAAGACATCCAAGCTACTTCTGGATGCATTTTAGTCTACTTCTTTGGAAACTAAAGACATCCAAGCTACTTCTGGATGCATTTTAGTCTACTTCTTTGTCTACTTCTGGAGCGTAACTTTTGCTCTTCTGTCCATTTTCCATACTGACAGAAGGTGGCACAGACACATGATGTCAGTGTGGTGTTGATGGCCGTGTCCCAATGCAGGGGCTGCATCCTTCGAAGGACGCGGGCGCCATAGCCTTTATAGGCCGAGTCCTAAAAATCCACTCAATGAATTTTAGGATAAGTTCAAGACCTGATAAAAGAATGGTCTATTTATAGGCTGCATTGATTTGATGGATGCTCCAGTTTTTAATGTGGTGGCCCAGTTAGCATCACAGTCACAGGGTTGTGGGTTCGGATCCCCCTCTGCTCAGGAGTTTGTACGTTCTCCTTATAGTGCACAGATTTCCTCCTGTAGTCCAAAGACATGGCTGCTCTACTCTGCCCATAGTGTGCGTGTACATGTCCGACGATGGGCTGGCATCCTGTCTGGTGCACAGCCCAGCTCTGTGCCCGATGTTGCCTGGGACTAACCCCGTTCAGCATAAGGAGATTAAAGTTGGATTATGTATTTATTTAGATCTGCAGAGTATTTTTTGAAAAACTAACAGCAAAGTTTATTTTTCTTTAGAGTGAAATATAGTCAAAAACAAAAAACTGTGCATTACCCTTATTAACTATAACAAAATAATTAGGGTCAGAGGTTTAAATAGATTTAGATGAGCAATCAGGCTCGAATTGGGCCTCCTCCTGACTCACCCCCGCCCTTGGCCAGCAAACAGCCTTTAAAGGCACATCCTGCCATAATTCCTCAAGATCTGTGCAAAACCGGCGTTGATACAACAACCCACCAAATAATACTCAAATAAAAATCTAACTATATGACCTACATTGGGAACGATTGGGAGGCCAGTCAGTCCTCATTCAAGCGAAAAGAAGTCACTGAGAAACCTAACGATCTGCAAGCTTCTCTTTTATTAAGCAAGCGATCATGAGCAGGAGCCCAGGAAATGCACGGATACCCTGGTAGATTTAGGAGACCCAGCACTTGAATATGTAAAATTGGTGTCCTTGGGGGCAAGGTGATATTCTGTCTGGGGACCAGAATGTCTAGGTACACCATCAACATGAAGCTGGCAAAAAATAGCAAGATACATGGATGGACACCGGATGAGGTCAGTAGCCACGGCACTCTGTAAAGAGAGTAAATGTTGGTCAAAGCCACCTGTAATGGGCACAAACGACAGGGTTACCACTCTCATGCTTTCTGACTCTCATTCACGCATGAAATCTCGTGAAAAATATATATTATTCCATTATATTACGTACATCAGCTACATCGAAAGTGTTGGGTAGTTTGCGAATTGAAAGTCTTACGCCAGCCAACAACTTGGAAACCAACCGAAAGTTTAGCTTCTTGCCAGCGAGGAACCCTTCATGTCAGAAAAAAACACACAGCCACAGTGAGAAACTGAGAGCAAAGGTCAAGCATGGTTTGTTTATGAAGCTTTGGGGTTGCGTTGCTGAATCTGGACCTAGAGGGCTTGGCATTACTGAAGGAACTCTGAATTCTGACCTGTACCAGAAAGTCCTACAGGAAAATGTCAGGTCACCCACTCGTGAGGAGAAGCTGAAATGAGGCTGGGCCGTAGAGTGAGACGTCATCTCAAAACAGACCAGCTAATCTACGTCAAAATGGCCGAAGACCTTTATTGTTTTGGGCCGGCCAAGTCAAAATCCTGAGCTGAACCCTTTTGAGGTAGCGTAGGATACTTGAAATGAGCAGGTTCCACCTGACACACATCTCACTGATTCGAACCAGTAAGGCATGAAGAACTGGGGGCAAAAGCCTATCAATGTCACCAGATCCGGATTCACCAACGTCAGATCCGGATTCACCGATGTCAGATCCGGATTAACACCGGGCGACATCCGCTGGCAGCCATTATTGCTGAAGGTGGCATTTATTGAGAGGATGGGTATAGATTTACACTCGTGAGCTGACTGCCGCTGGATGCTCTCCAGTAAACTAAAGATATAAGTATCAAAATTAACGTTATTTATTCATTCAGGCTCACTTTAATCTTTAATGTTAAGTTTAGCTTGAAGATCAGATCAATTTCAGAAATGTGCAGAAAATCAGATGGGGCAAATAATTCTTCACGGTGCTCTAGTCTATATAGTGTTTCGAAACGTTAATAAAAAATGAAAAAGGCTTTCCCTCGAAGGGGATATGCCATTAAGGATTGCCAAGAACCCACTGCACCTCCCTTAGGGGTTAAGCTGCACTTAACTAGTACAGTTTGCCCTTGTGTAACCATTTGTTTCCTTTTCTTCCCTGTTTTTTCCCCTCTTTTCTGTTTAGCTTCATTCAAATGAGTTCTGAATGAATTCTGATCTGAGTTTAATTGGGAAGCCATACTTTCAATTTTCTTCATAAGATTGAATCAAATTCTACGGCAAGATATTAGAAGCAGGGAACTACTTCAGCAAGAGATGCATCATTATATCAACTGGACATACAGGCCTCGGCTTTGGAAAATGCCGGATGTTTTCTCAAAAATGAACATTATAGAAGTGGATTCAGAATATGCAGTTGGGAATCAGACAGGAGGGCCATCGGTACCGACGAGGGGTAACATGATTTCATCGACCTTATGAGCACACGGATTAATAGCAGAGACCAGCTCCAGTATTTCAGAGTCAATCCAGACACTTTACTTCACTGTGAACTGAGCTCCACTTTAAGATCAGTTC
>JAODJX010000049.1:6424560-6436635 GCA_026776945.1 Isichthys henryi | reverse complement strand
GAAAAATGACAGAGAAAGCCAGATGACAGCGGAGGAGAGGAACCAAAAACTCCCAAGTAGGGAGAAAAAAAACCTCTTTAACTGCTATTAAACGTCTTTTAAACTTATAATATGCCTTGCAAGCCTTGTTTTTTAATCTATAGATTTTATTTTATTGCAGTATCTTGCTATTTGAAAGTGAGAAATCGAAAGGTGGTTGGATACAGACTTAAAACAATTACATGATAATATTCATTACTATATATGTCGGCGTGCTCAGAGCTGGTTACAATGCTGGTTCTTGGTCAAACATTCCTCACTTCATTTTGTGAGCGTGTTTTGAACTTGCAGTTTTGACGGATGTTGACATTTTTCCAACCTTTGCTCGACTTTGCTCGGGCTACGGTGAAGTATCAGGATTGTGTGCGTGTGTTTGACGGGGCTGGGGGAGCGGGGGGGGGGTTTAGACCTCCGCCCGCTACATCAACTTTTCCTTTTTTTCTTTTTTGCTGATTTCCATCTTTCATCTGATAGGCCTTTTTCTTCGCAACGCTGTAAATTGAGTCGTGTGTTATTAAGTGGGAAACAGAGAAGGGGACGGTATTGTGCAATTTCTCGGGGAATGCGTCCTGCAATTTCTCAGGGAGACGTGAGGATTGAGCGCACTTACAGATGAAAGGGATTACTCCGTAATGTAACACAGCACAGCGCTTCAGAGAAGAAGCCCCTCGTTTCTTGCTGATCTTCAGAGAAACAATATTTATTCTATCAGCAGATGTGAAATTTACATTTCCAAATACATGACCGAGCAGCTAACAGGAAGTGCTAAGTTGCTAGTTGTGCTTTCTGGGGACGGCTTACTGCCGTTTTAGTTTTCACCTCGGGTCATAAGGGGACGGGAATATTAAACACACACGCACGTTGAGATAGCGTTCATCGTCCATTTTGAGGCTCTCCCCGATAAACATACTGGTATTTTTCCTGCCCCTGTGGGCATCCACAAACCAGCAAGTTGTCTTCGCCCCGGAACCATATCACTGCGTCCGGTCTATGCTAATTATCAAGGGTACGGTAGATTTTCAGCCCTGGAAAGCTAATTGTCTTAAAGGTACAAATCATCCTGTCTCCCCTGTGCCAGATACTTGGCTTGTCTCTATCTCTCAGTAACAAAGGGGGGAGATCTGAGGGGTGGGGGGGGGGGGGAGTGCTATTTGTGGGGGAGGTGACTGTCAGAGGCTCCCCACTGGCTCTCAACAGTTACTTTCTCTCATCTGTGATCTATAGGGTGATGCTGACAGTAGATTTTCTGGCAGCAGTAAAGGTGGCCTGATTCAGAGGATAATTACTGTATGCAAATGAATGTGATTTCTTTGCTGCCCTTTTATGGATGGCTCTGCTGTGCTATCCATCAAGGTAGATCTCTGCAGTGCAAGAAGGTGGATTTAAAGAGACAGTAGAGGAATAACCCCGTCCCACCCTCCCGTTTTTTCTTCTTCTTCTGCAGCTCCCCACTTTTAAAAAAATTATTTTACTCTGCTTTCTAGAAAACTGTCGTCTTACAGCACTGAAATGTTCATACTATCCAAATGGTCCAGGCTTTTAGCCTGGCCATTATCTGTAGATCCAGGGAGGCTGGGCCCAGCAGCTGGGAAGGTCCTGACACTCCCGATCGAAAACTAGCTCTAACCCCCTTCAAACGCATGCCTGCACCGGTAGGTGTGATGTAAGCCGGAGTGAGCACCGCTGAGGGCGGCAGGTAGCCTAGCCGCTAGGCACACAGACCTATGACCATAAAGAGACACTGGTTTCATTCCCAGGAGGTGTCTTGCTGTTCCCTTCACCACAGTGCTTACCTAGAGCTATTAAGTTGTCTAGATATGCCAATGCATGTGATGCAGTAAGTGGGTTTTGGTAAAGGTGGGCAGCTAATTGTTGATTAAGAATCATATTAACCTTTTTATATTCACCCCTCTAGGTGGTTATGATCAGCATACAATAAGTATGTCTGGATTACAGTAGTATACAGTGATAAACAATACTAAGCTGCTACATTCCACAGTTGTGTTTGAACAACAAATCCTATGCCGGCTTTGGCTCCGACATGCGGATGAAGATGCAGGGAAACCGTAATACACGCTCGCTAAGAATAGCCAGCGTGTCACATGCTCTGGCATGTCATGTGACACCAAGCGTAGACTGGGAAAACCGCACAGTTACTGGCAACTTCATTAGCTACGTAGCAGTCGGTGCCGTTGCCCAGCCCTCTACCGTTGTTCACGTTATTTTAGTATCTTTTATTCTGAGTAAAATGCCTGCGGGGGCCATTTTGGTTCAGGCCCCCCGGCTCACCCAGACCTGAAGGCTGCTGCTCCCCTCGTTGCTCCGGAGATGACGTCAGCAAGCTGGCTGCTTATTGCTCATCTGATGTGTTATTTGCAATGATGCTACATGCTTTGTACGAATAGCTTATTGAATATGCGGGTGCGTGTTTAGCTCGGTGACGGATCGCTGCTGTTCTTTCGTCGCAGGGTGGTGTCGTCGATCCCCCAGCCTATTATTCGCCGCATCTGGCTGCAGCTTTATCGCATCTTGTTTACAGTGCCTGGTATCTCGCCCGTGTCCTTCCCACGCACTACTCTGGAAAGGGATGCTTCACGGGGGCAGGAAGTAGCTAGTGAGATTTGCCTTTTTATGGGATTTACCAGAGTTTTGTTGAACTGAAATTTGCCTCTGGGTTCAGAGGGTAAATTTCCAATTCCTTGTCACCGCTGCCTTGCAAGGCCAGCTTCAATTCCTGCCATCAATCCCATGATCCCTTGCGCCACCGCTGAAGGCATTTTTCTGATCTCCTCCTGGATGGGGCTGACGGTTCTCAGGACGCACCTCAGCTGGACGTCAACATGGTGCCAGACATCGCACATTCCAGATGAGAGCTTGGCCTGCCTGCGTCGCTGGGGATTAACTTTACCTACAGCAACAAAAGTGTCACAGTCAGCTGAAAGCAGGTCACTGCCTTTTCAAGTTCCACACACAGCGCCCGTCGCCTGTCCAAATGTCCGACCGTCTTCCAAACGCCTATCCGGTGAAGGATAAAGGGTCAGGGGGTGGATAACGACACCAAGAATGAATGATCTGAGAGCTTGATTGATGAAATAAAATATGGGGTGTGACGCTTAACAGAGTATGCGAAATAAAAATATTTATAGGAATTCGTATGGAAATTCATGTCTTGCTGGGAATCACTTTAATATATGAAGCATGATATATTATAATGCGTGTGATGTAGTGCGTACGTATGTTGTGAAGAGGCCTGATCTTCCTATTACTCGTGATCTCCCAACTCTCACACCAGACGAGCAGGATAGGCAGTTTCCAGAGTTTATTTGAGAATTGCGCTTTACACCCACACCCCCCCCCCCACAGGGTTTTGGTAGCACCCCACCCTGAAGGAATGCTGGCATTCTGGCTCGGGCCCTGTCACCACTCCTTATTACACGGCCGCTAATTAAACGGTGGCTGATTTATAGATGGACATCGCCAAATCCCAGCCCGGTTTCCGTGGCACCACTGCGTGGAGCACCTCTCCGCGAACTGCAGCCTCGCCGCCGACACCGGGCATAAATTACGCGATGAGAAGGACGAAAAAGTCTAATAACGATGTAAAAGGGGGGAAAAGGAGCATTTGGAAAGAAAGAGAGAGACGGACTGACAGCCAGCAGATCCTCCAATTTAGAGCCAGTACACTGGCCTCGCTTCAGGATTGATCTGGACAGTCTGACATCAAAATAGAAACTGGCGGATGGACAGGGGTGCGTTCATGTGTGTGTTGGGGGGTGTTAGAAAGGAAACTCACTTGTAGATGATATTACAATCACAGTCCACCGCGTTTTACCTCAGGGAAGTCGGCGTTATTAAAAGTCACCTGACAGATGCCAGTATCAGTGCTCCTGACAGACGTGTCAGTTTCTCGGTGCTATTTTCTTGTCAACATCCAGGCTTCCTCCACCCCGGCTGTCAGTCCCTCTTTTTCCGGCTGAATGGGGGCTTCCTTTCATTCTCCCCTTCCAAAATCACACCAAATCACACACGCACCTCTTGATTGCTGCATGCCTCACACTGGGACTGGCTGGGCTATTTTGCATGGAGACTCACTGTCCTTTTCTGTACTGTGCAAAACTCTCAGGCAGTTTTCTTAGGCAGTGTTTAAAGCTAGTAAGTGTGTATTTGTTCAGATCAAAAAACACCATTTAAACATATGCAAGTTAAGAGCAACACAATAAAAACTAACAGGAATTTCTTCTGTTCTTCAAAAAGTTACTGATATCTAGTTTGGTGGCTAGATGAACACTGCTTCGGTTCCCAAACCTCTCCTCATGGACACTGCAGTCATTATATAATTTCGTTAAATTTCACCAACAGCTTACTTAATTACATTAGTTAAATGAATTGATGAGGTATTGTTTAGTCAAACATGCTACGCTCGTGGTCAAGCGATAAAAAACTTGATTGTATTAAATGGTTGCTGGAAATGCTTGAGATTTGGTTTTGAAATGGATAAGTTAACACAATTTTACAGACATAGCATATTCTGCGTTCCATTTGAACTTGTAACTTGGAAATTCCAAGTTCCTAGTCAGAAATTTCTACTGGAATGCCCCCTGAAATCGGAATTCTGACTTGTGAAGACAGAGGAATCTACACAACCCTGCACTCAGAATTCAAGATGGTATATATAATACCTATTTGTAACATTATTATTATTATTGTTGTTGATATTGTGGCTGTTGTAATGTTGTAATGTTTGATGTCCTTGTAATGACTGTTATATTTCTTATGGTTGTTTGTACTCTGTATTCCCTACACTTTGTTTTCTCCATCCCACCTTTATTACTATTCTGATTATTATTTCTGCATATATTCCCCCCCGCCATGGTGATTAATGTCTGTTATTGTTACGATTGTTGTGTTGGTGTCCCCCTCCCCTTTTTTTTTCTTAAATCACGGTACTAGGATAGGTGAATTTGGAGCGGCCACACTCTTTACACTGTACCTTAAATTTAATTTAATGTAAAATAAAGTTGTCCTCCGAAGAGGGGGGGGTGGAGGTGGGCAATAAAAAAAATGAAAAAAGGAGAAAAAAAAAAAGAATTCAAGATGGCTGCGCCCTTTACCAACAGAAGTAAAAGCTGTAGTTTTATACTGTTTTTGTGGCTCATTAAGTTAGCGTAGACACAGTACTTTCCGACTGCTATCTGTTGCCATGGTGTTTTTATGCACAAAATACCACATAATATGTTCTTTTCAACTGATATTGCTGACAACGGCTAACAATTACCCAGGGTAAAACTGGGGCCTGATTCAGGAAGCAGGATTCCTTGATTAGCCAGACAACTTGTCGGATTTAAGGTAATCTGAGCTAAACAAAGATAAAGGCCATTTAGACCTGGCTAAATTAAATCTTACAGGTTATCCAGCTAAGCAAGAAAAATTGCTTTTTGAAACGCAGCAATAGTTTTGCATTAACATGAAAATCGTTTAAACATTTTCATTGACTAAAACTTTTGCACAGTTCTGTAGATAGATAGATAGATAGATAGATAGATAGATAGATAGATAGATAGATAGATAGATAGATAGAAGGGTGGTTGGCTGGATGGGTGAGTGGATACATAGACAGACAGACAGACAGACAGACAGACAGACAGATAGATAGATAGATAGATAGATAGATAGATAGATAGATGACCTCTAAGTCAACCTACAAACCCACAAATCCAACCACATCCGAAATCCACAATGATCAGCCATAACATTCGCACCACTGACAGGTGAAGGGAATAACATTGATTTTCTCGTTACAATGTCATTATATTTTTGCCAAGTGTTGATGTGTCGGAAGCAGGTAAAATGGACAAGTGTAAGGATCTTTGACAAGGGTGAAATTGTGATGCCTAGACAACTGGGTCAGAGCATCTTCAACACAGCAGGTCTTGTCGGTTGTTTCCAGTATGCAGTGGTCAATACCCAAAAAAAAGGGCTCCAAGGAAGAGCAACTAATGATCCTGGGATGGGGTCATGGGTTCCCCAGGCTCACTGATACCTGTGGGAAGCAAAGGCTGGCCTGTGTGGTCCAATCCCACAGGAGAGCTATTGTAGCACAAATTGCTAAATAAGTTCATTCTGGCTATGACATGAAAGGTTTCAGAACACACAGTGTATCGCAGCTTGCTGCGTAGCCACAGACCAGTCAGAGTGCCCATGCTGACTCCTGTCCACAGCTGAAAGCATCTACAATGGTCATGTGAGAGTCAGAACTGGACCATGGAACCATGGAAGAAGATTTCCAGGTTTGATGAGTCACATACATTTTACACCATGTGTTGCACACCAGGTGCACCCCTTCATGGCAGCAGTACCCCCCGATGCCAGTGGCCTCTTTCAGCAGGATAATGCGCCCAGCCAGACTGAGAAAAGTGTTCAGGAATGGTGTGAGGAACATGAAAATGAGTTCAAGGTGTTGGCTCGGCCTCCAAATCCCCCAGATCTCTATCCCATCAAGCATCTGTGGGACGTGCTGGACAAACAAGCCTGATCCATGGAGGCCCCACCTCGCAACTTACAGGACTTAAAGGATCTGCTGTTAAGGTCTTGGTGCCAGATACCACAGGACACCTTCAGAGGTCTTGTGGAGTCCATGCCTCAAAGGATCAGAGAAGAACCTAGATAGCATCAGACTGGTACATAATGGCTATTGGTGTACTTTTGAATACTGCATATTAGTGGGAGCTGGCTTCCATTGTTCATTTTTGAGTGAGCTGAATAGTGAAAAATTCCATATCCACCGCAATATTTTTTAATCCCCTCCGGGTTTCCTTTAAATGATCCGAGTCCAAACACCGTCGATCCAGCCCCAGCACCTTACGCGCTTGTCGTTTACCGTACAGAACAAAGTACTCACACCAAAAAGAAGCAGTGATCTAAACCTGACAGACTCTGAAGACGATCGAATCAGGGGAGATTCTGGTTTGATTAAATATTTATTTCACTGTTTTGTTTTATATTTTAGATAGAAATGAGTGACTGGGAGGAAAGTTTACCGTCACGGGCTCTGTCAGTGTTGACAGTTTGATGTATGGAGCTTCTCAGCATCTCTCCAGACAGGGCTGCTTTCCTAACATCTAGCGCAGGTGATACAGATGGAGAAGTGAAAGAAAGAAGATACTTTACAAGACAGTTTGGAAGGAAACATAAATATTTAATCAAAACCGCATTTACGCACACAAACAAACAACAAAAAAAGTGCACGCCGTCTGTCTGCGCGTCCTGTCCCACGGCACTCTTTCTCTCACTCCTGAAAAGTTCGTTCGGCAGCGTCGGCATGGCGACGGGGGGCGATTGATTTCTGTATATGCGCTTGTATCCCTCCTACGTCGGGTCTAAGCGAGCAGTTCAGCCGCGATCTTCCTTTTTTCTGAGATCACAGTGCTCTTTGCTCGAGGTTTGCGGAGGTGCTCATATGCCGTGTAATGTGTCAGTTTACTCTTTGCTCGCGAGCAGAGTCATCCCGACAGACAGCGCTCAGAAAGCTAAGCGGTAGGATAAATCACACATCCATGGTGGGCGGGGGACTAAGACAGACTGGCGTCCTCTACAAGGTGTCCCCCGCCTCACATGCTGTGACTCCGAGGACACCATGAACCTTTAACGCATAAGAGGTTATGGAGGATCAACGGTTGGATGGATGGATGGGTGGGTGGATGGATACCAAAGGGATAAAAGACTGTTAGTGTTTTGCATTATTAATTTTATTGCAAAAAAATACATAGCTGTGAAATTCAGGAAAAAAACGATGAACAAAAACCCAGAAACCATCAAAGCGCTACTTGTGAAAGAGTGTAAGGAATTATAAAATGCTAACACTTAGCATGTTTATTAGCATGTTAGCAAAAACAGTAAACAGCAAGCAAACCTCTCTGGAGTGCAAGTAAAGAGGGCTGTCCCAGCTCATTTAAACTCACGCTGTGTTAATGGCCCACCATCGGGGGTGTAAACGCCACCATTATACTGAGTGTTTCGTTCTGCGGAAAAAGCACGAGTTTGTGTACGGACTGGAGGCCGACTCTGCGTAATGTTTGCGTGTCCCCATAGTGCATAGTTTCACACACATAGGTGACACTAAAGCTGAACTACTCAGCTGGATAAACATATCGATATCTGTTTTTCTGGCGGGAAGTGCTCTCTCTTGATGCCATTTATTTGTTTGCCGTTTAGGAGGCACAGTGGCCCCAGCTCCAGTCCTGGCCACTCCCTCTCCCCACCCCCACCCCACTCTCTCCCCACCCCCTTTCGGATCAGAGAGCCAGGGCTGAGGCTATGTATGCAAATGCAAGAAATCGTCAAATGTTATCGCCGCATCTTCGGCGGGGAAACGGTGGCCCGGAAGATGACAGCTGGCATCAGGGAAGCACCTTCACTTCCCAAAAAGCCACGTTCCCGGGAATGCTGGAGAGCCACGCTGACAGGGGCGATAATGAGGCACTAACGGCCGCCACGATCCAAAGGGGGAAGAAATTAAAGAAACACAAGGAATGCGAAGGGGGGGGGGGAAGACCCCTCGACTGTCAGCATTTGATTTAATTTGCCATTTTAAAACTCCATGCAAACAAGTCGCGTTTAGCGATGTTTTTGACATCCCGCAGACCTCCCCCGGAACAGACGCGGGCGTCACACCATCAGCGCGGAGGAGAACCTGAGGAGTGCCACATGCTGTCACTGCAGAGTAGCCTCTGAACCGTGAGCCTGCTGCCCCCGCTGGTCTGCGGTGACTCAGTCTGCCCGTGGGACACAAGCGCCCAGCCCTCTCCGTCACACCGGGATGGACGTTTAGGCCTGCACACAGTCTACATTTTGATGTTCCTTTTTCTCGCTACAGGACACCCCCCCACGGAGCCCCCCAGGCCCGCTGAAGACCGCCTCCGTGGCACGCTGTAACCCCAGCCACATGTTTTCTGACCTGGCCTGCCTGGCGTTGCCCATCCACCAGGTCGGGAGCCCAGCAGGTGAGGCCCAAACATGGCGGGGCTCTGCCTGCAACAGGTCCACAGCTGCTCAGCCCAGGCCCTGTCTGACTCTATTCACAGTGACACCGCCTGCGCACGTCAAGATCTGCAGCAGATCAAAGATCCAAGGAACTTATCTGACTGGGTTATTGGTATATAAAGTGGCATGTAGCTTATGACACTCCTTACCTGTTAGAGAGATAATCCCACAAAACATGATCATCTTCTTCTACTCATCACTTTTTACTCATCTTCTTACTGTGAATCCCAAGCAAAGCAGATCCTACCCCCCCTTCCCCCAACCCCGCTAATGTCATTGTTTTACTGGTAATTATCGCCACTCAATTAGAAGCCGCACAGATCTGTTGTAAGAAAAACTGGGATCCCCTAAGGTTGGCGACGTCGCCCGAGTGGGAAGACGGGTTTTTTTTTGGCCAATGGCGAGATCCGGCAGGATTCATCTCGCCGCCTCTCGCCGTGCGTGTGGAATACGGAATGTTCTAGAATACCAGACAGGCATCCCCCCCCCCCCCTACTCCACCCCTTTCTTTTTTCTCCCCCTTGCGAGATTTTGAATCCGCCACATCGAGCAGCTTGCCCAAGCCGACATGTCCTGGCACGACGCCTCACTTCCTGTCTTGTTTTGTGTGTGGGGTCTTGTGAAAAATCACGGCGCAAGTGTTGGATCAACAGCGACAAGCGTCTCGAGCGCGAGCATGTTGAACCCCCTTGCTCGCGCTAAACCCGCGTCGCGCGCGATTCTCACGTCGCTTCTGTTCCAGGGGCCTTGCGCACTTTTTCATTAGTTCCTCGAAAACCTCTCTCCCGCCTTCCATTCATAACTGTTGACACCGGGATATATTTTTTTCCCCCTACCCTGTTTTTATCAGGAATCCCCCCCCCACCCCACCCCACAGCTTGCCCCACCCCCACTTCACTCCATTTCCAGCCACTTTGATGGGGTGCCAGTAAGCTCCCAGAATCCTCTGAGTCATCTACCCCCACTATAATGCCACCCTTCTTCATCTCCCCATCTCTCTTTCACTCTCTGTTTTTCATTTTCCCTTTTATCTGTCCAGTGCTGCGTTTTCTTGGCCTTCACTAAGGACAGTATGTGTTGGATAGCAGCTGCAAAAGGCCTCACAAACGCTGCCTGACGAGAAGTGACAGCTCTGTACATCTCTCAGTGGCACTGACAGCTGACAGATGGATACCACTCACACACAGCAACACAAGAAGAATAAGGCGGGGGGGGGGGGAGCCCCCCGGGGATGATTCGCCAGCATTACTCTCTGTTCATAGGGCAGCTTTTGATTGAGTGTTGCTGAGCATAATAAACCCACCAATACCCTGCCAGCTCTCCCTCTATCTCCCTCTCTCATTCTCTCCTTTTATTCCTCTCTCTCCAAATGTCCTGACTCACCCCATCTCTATCTTTTCGCTCTTCCTTTTTCTCCTCTTTGATTCCCTCTCTGTTTTTTGTTGTTTTTTTTTTCCCTTCACTCTCTCCACGGGCTATTTTCGCCGAACGCACGGGAAAGGGCAGTGTGGATGTGTTACCCCATTCATGTGGCACGGAACAAAAAAACAAATAAAAAAAAATAAAAAATCAAGCCGGCAAAATCCCCCACAAATGAGACACATTTTGCAGTTTCTCTCTGATTCTTGCTCACGTCATTTGAAACGCCTGTCCTGTATTTCTTGTGCTTAACGCTCATCTAGAGAAGGACAGAGGTATAATTTAAAGGACAGGCTGGCTCAGAGCCCAGCCTCTATCGCTTGTCTCGGACAGTGTCCTGAATTTTAGCGGTATCAAGTCCACAGCCATCCCGTTCCGAATAAATGTCTATGACCAGGTGAGCTTTATGGTAAAAATAATTTGCTCCCCACTCACAGCGCTGAGCTGCTACTGTAGCCCAGATCCTAGGAGGTCTGGTCTTGGAGACTTTGAGAGTCAGGGTGTGATGAGGCGATGCTGTGGGTGGGGCCGAGGAGGACACCCCTTCCTCGCATAACATGTAACGAGTCCATTCGAGTCAATCGGTGCTGAAGCCATGTGAGATTCAGGAAAGATTCAAAATGGACGGAAGACGGGTGAGACCAAGATGTTCAGGAGCACATGGGAAGCTGATTGTTAGGGGAACTCGCGCTCTGTTTTATCATTTGTGAACGTGGCTATGTCCTACACTGTCATCTAAGTCCTAAAGACCTTCTCCTTAAGTACTAGAGCAGAAACGCGATCTCTTTGAGCAGGCAGAGGAGGAATGCTTCGCCATCAAGCCGGCTATCACTGGGCTGTCACGTTCGGTTACATAGCAACAGGGAAAAGTTGTAGACAAAAAAAAGAGGAGAAAAAAGAGGGAAGGGCCTAATTTGAAACATCCAGCATCCATCTGTTTATGTTTTCAGGAACAAAAAGCGTTATTTCCAGTTCAATCAATAGGCATCCTTATTAGGCCAGGGAGGGATAGTCTGCTGGTGAATATTGATGGCCGTCTCGCTCTGTGATTTTGACGTGGCGAGGACAGGGCCGGTCGAGGCATGCCAGCGCTCTGTGGAGAGCAGGCAGTCGCTACGGCGACGGGTAGAGATTTTTTTTTTTGATGGGGAAAAAAAACTGCTCCATTTTCTCTCCTCCAGGAGGTCCAATCTGTGGCCGGATGCCAGCATGCTCCCCCATGAGCCAGACGGTCTGTTTCTTTGCTCCAGATTTAAACAGATAGCGTGGCAGGAGAGGCTGCTCACAGCCGCCCGGCCTGACTTGGGGTTTGAAGGTGCATGGTGCGCGGATGGGCGCCATCCCGGGGCTGGACCCCCGGGTCCCTGGGCTGGCACGCCTTCTGCCTTCCATACCCACTCTGTCAGGGTGCACATTGTTATTCACTGACACTGAGTGGCCAGGCTTGGCAAAGCACAATTACAGTAGTCAGTTCTAATCTAATCTAATCTAATCTAATCTAATCTAATCTATCTATCTATCTATCTATCTATCTATCTATCTATCTATCTATCTATCTATCTATCTATCTATCTATCT
>JAODJX010000049.1:6402783-6416899 GCA_026776945.1 Isichthys henryi | reverse complement strand
CCCAGGCGGGGATTCGAACCCGGGTCCCAGAGGTGTGAGGCGACAGTGCTAACCACTGCACCACCATGCCGCCCTCAATAATATACAATATAATTTAATTAACAATACAATATACAGAATTAGCCATTAATGATACAGATTACCATACACCAACCTATTCTCCGTAACCGGTGCAGGGTCACTGACCTGCTAAGAGTCAGACGCCTGTTTTATAACCACTCCAAGCTGAATTATTATACAGGACAAATGTGTTGCCAGTCACTTCCTGGTTGATCTCAAAGGGAACCAATAAACCGGGGTCTAGAGGTGCGTTCAGCCAATGACTGACTGGTAGTGCAAGATATTCCCACCTACCTTTGGTTTCAGTTTTAAATGGTGATGTATAGAGGGTTCAGAAGGGCCAGTACTGCTCTGTGTTGGATAACAGTATTTCAACCAACATTCCTTGAATATCAAGTTGTTTAAATTGGTTCCTTTATAAGGCAGCAGGTACTGACAGGATGGCTGTTTGTTGGTCTTTGCTGTGCGAATGTGGCGTAATCTTCCATATCGGCCAGCTACTGGAAGCTTGAAATGACCTAATTACAGGGGAGTGAAGCCACCTGTTGATCGGTAAGAAACCGGCCAGTTCCACCCTGTTCTATCACAACTCAAACATCTGCAGACTTCCAACCAAAGTAGGTTTAAGCAATCGATTATATCAAATTATTATAATAGTAAATATTCCGAAGTCTCATGTATTAAAACAGTGAGCAAGTGCTACGATTCTTTAAGGAGCTGTTTTTGGTTCCTTGGGCATCCCAGGGCCGCTCTTATTGGGTTAACTGAGATCCAGCCCCCAGCAGGTCATTACCAGCATCAAGAAATCAATGGCTTCAGGGATAGGAGATTCAAAATGGGGGGGGGGGCCTTGTTTCCGCAGAGGAGAAGCAAGATGGACACCGGAGATTAAGAAAATGCAGTCAATCTCGAGAGCCTGATCACACGACCCCTTCATATCGGTCAGAGGAAACGGACGAGCCACCCCCCCCTTCACCCCCCATCGTGCCCGAATCAGAGATCAAATGCTGAGTTATAAAGCAAACGGTTAAAGAGCCGCAGTGAGAAAAAAAAAACACTCAAGGTCTCATGGGAGACATTACCTTCTTCATTATTCTGCTGATTGGCCTTATTTCATTCCAGGATTCCGGAATATTCCTTCAGACGCCTGATGAGCAACTTCATGAATACACCGAATAATCAGACAGCACTGGGCCAGCACTGATTAGAAAGGGGAACACGCAGGAAGCTTCCTCCTCCAGAGAGAGAGGGGGAGAGCAAGAGAGAGAGAGAGAGAGAGAGGCCCCTGGAGTGGGGGCCATTATGACCCCCCCCCCCCCCTTATGTTCCATCCCTGCAGTTATTAGCTCCATCCTTCACCTCAGACACATCCTGGGCTAACTGGTCATTTGAACTAAATACACAGATGCCGCAGAGGATGACACGGACACACGCGCCCGCACACGCGCCCGCACACACTGGTCACTGTAAAGATGGCACTTCTGAGGCCTGCATGCAATTTTTTTTTGCAGCTTACTGTGGAAGCGGGTCAGGCAGGCACTGGGCTAGTGGCAGCTGTAATGCATGGGAATTAATTAGCGAAAGACGGTAGCAGCCATCGGGGCAGGGAGTGTGGCCGGTCCTCTGCACCTCGGAGTCTCAATGCGAGAAAAGCATGGCCTCCCACAAAAGGCCCAGGGATGCAAGTACAGCTAAATATGAGCATCCATAAGCAAGGTGACTGGGAATACCCTAACACACCCTTAGGCACTGTTGGCCTTAAGTCTTGTCTTGGGGTTTGGGGAAGGTGCTCACAAAGAACTACGGAAAAGGATGAGGGTAGATTGTTTTCAACATCAGTGATAAGAAAATGAAACAAAAATACTCATATATGCATCCCTTTGGGGTAGCATTTCTGTCAGATCGCCGGTATCTGAGCACGCTCACACGTGACGTATCGCACACGCTAACATTACCGCTGGAAAAGCCACCTGAAGTGATCTGCCACCGCTCAATTGTGTACGTAGCTGAAATGCTGTGACACGCTTTTCCAGGCTGTTTTTATGTTTTCATTATTCGGATTGTTTTGAGATTAATCAGGGGTTTTAATTTAATCACAGGAGGGAGACCAGCGCTTCGGAAAACACGCTGCTGTGGTTTAGTCGGGAACAAAAACATCCCTTTAATAATTATGGCAAGTAACAACATGACATATTTTTGTAATTACTATGAAAAGTATTATTTTTTGACAAATAGCACTAATTATTTTGCTGGAATGTCCCTGCAGAATGCATATCCAGAACCATGATAGGTAGCGCCCATACCACTCATTTTCTTCCTGCCGTTATTTAGGAAAATAATATTAATAAATACTACATGAATTATTAATAAGCTATAAAGTTAAAGTTTGTTAACAAGATTAGTATTATATAAGTCTAATTATTGTGTTGTACCACAGCTGTGCATAAAAGTTATATTAATACAGCCTCTTTTAATATCAGGTGAAAGTTTTGAAAATGTGGTTAATTTTTTTCTTCTGTCCCCCATTATCCCATGAATCTTTGACATTTTATGTAAAGCATATAAAAGATTTTACACATTAGTAGCAGCTAACAAGCTATAAACCAGAAAGATTGCGCTGTACTACATATCCTGTGACTATTGTGACTCTAAGGGAAGATGTTAAGGTTGGGATAACTCGATAATTACTTATAATTAAATCACTATAGCCATTTGAATAGTGTATATCTTTGAAATTTAGTTTGTGAATTAGGGCTGCTGGATTGCATTCTAACATCTCCTGACACTCTCGTGTGAGACATTTGGTATTGTTCTGGAGAATTTAAGTAATCTTCTCAGATGTGAGTGGGTCAGGTTCTTCCATTAGTCGGAAATGCTCATGGCTATGAAGCTATGAGTTTAGTATTAAGGACGCATAGCAAACGCATAATAAAATTCAGAAAACAGTCCTTTTGAATAAACTGCTTCCACATAATAGATTAAACTTTCTATTGGCTCCTACAGCATCGGTGTACAGGAGCAATACTGTAATTTACTGTACAGCAGATAAGACATGTTTAGCATATATATTTAGTATCTATATTCTCATACAAAGCTGCGAAAGGAAGGGCCTGCATTTCATTACACGATGGGTTTATTTCATCAGTTTAGCTTGTCATTATATCAGCGAACTTTAATGGAAATATACCCACAACGTCACACCTTTTTTTTTTTTCCTTCCTGCACGCTCACAGACGCAGATTTCACACGCTGACAAAAACGACAGATGACAGAAATAAAGTGCGTGTGTGGGTGCAGTGTTAAGCGGGACAGCTGTCCGCATTGTCTCAGTCTTCAGTGTGCGCTTCACTTCTTGACTCGCGGCGAGGAGATGGCTAGCTGTCTCCCAGGCAGTGTGAAACACGGAGATACAAAATCAAAATATGCAATATGTGGGAGATGTTAATTTGCCCATAAATGGCAACCGAAAGAGGAATTTAAATATGTCTGCATGTGTCAGCTCCAACTTCTGTAACTTTGTTCTTTTACTGGAGGTTTCCGACCAATTCTGAGCTCTCAGAAATGTGCTAATATTCAGAAATGGAAATAACAGCGACATCCAAAGAAAATCACCATGAATTCAGGGTCAAACCCAGTCATCTATCTCTCATCGGCCGCATTATTACTATTATTATTCTAATTGGGCATTGCATGTGAACTGCCAATGACCCAACTCAGTATAACAGCTAGATGCAAATAGCTCAATAAAAACAAGCTGCACACCTGTACCTGACATGTATAAACCTAAATTTAACACTTCTGCAACGCCTCTTCAATACTGCCATCCAGGTTTGAGCTGCATGTTACCCTGGCATCCGTCCCAAGCTGCACTCTGGATGGCACCAGTCTATCGCGTATTGCGTATAAGATCGCATAAACAATGAACACGCTAACATTCAAGGTTCCCTTTCAGCTATCAAAGGTCTTCAGGAAGGACATGAAATGTTGACTTTCTTTGTTCCATTAAGGCTAACATATAAACTGGGGCGAACAAATATCACTTCTTTCAGTGCCGTACAATGAAAATCTAAATCTAAGTCTGTCGTGTGTCGCAGCTACAGGATCAGACTTCCTGAAGGGAACATTTGTCTTTCTCGGTCCCAGAGGCCTTCAGGCTGACTTCGGCACTAAACTGACACGCGGCACAGAAGATAGATTTTACCTTGAGAACAATGCATAGCCCCTTCCCCATGTGCGTAGGGGGGTTTCTGCAATGAGAGACGAAGACTCTGGATTGGGTCAGGTCAGGGAAGGGGACAGTAATCCTGCCACATGAGGGTGCAGGGGTCACCCCGTGCTATGCGGGGTGTCATCCGGCCTGAAGGGGGTGCCAAGTGGCCTTTCGGGAGGGCTGGGGAGTCAGGAACACTCAGCAGAAAGTGGTGAGTCACCCTGTCCCTTTCTCAATCATGCAGATGACTCCAGATGGCTGTTTGGGCGAAATGGGCAGTAGGCTATAATCATCATCATTACTGGGTAAAGTCTCGCGACGTGAACGGATCTGTCAGCAGGTAATGCAGCCAGCGATCTGCGCGCTTCACTACTAACGGGTGATTTGCGAGCAGACGAGGTCTTCCCGTATTTTAAAAACGCGGCAGAGAAACACGTTGGCCTTTGTAGAGTAAATTCAGCTGCGTGTTTGGTCCAGCGTGGAGGACCGAGGACTGATTTCCTGTGTACAGACATGGGCATTAAGGTGACGCCATTTAGCGTGGCGACTGCCCCCTCCCCACCCCACCCCAAGCACCAAGCCACGGCCACACCGTCCGGCGTGACTTTGAACGACAATCGACCCGGTGAGCTCCGTTGCGACCTGCTGATAAATCTGGCCTGGAGGGGGTATGGAGGGCTGGGGGGGGGATGGGGACAAGGCCACTCGCCAACATTAAGCCCCCCGGTGCTCAGTGGATGAAAACAGATCCCCCACCCCCCCCCAACCTGCTCACGGACACTTAACCCGCCACAACCCACCTGACATTTCACTGAGTACAGTAAGAAAAATAGTGAAAAAACACGTTGGCTTGCTGCCATCACTGTGGGGGGAAAACAGCCGCTGTACTTTTTTTGCATCTGCTGCTCCAAACCAGACACTGTATTTATTTATTTATTTGTTCCTATGAAACAAACAGAAAATCACAATTGTAATTAACAACTAGATTTGTAATTGTAATGAAATGGAAAGAAGTAGTGCGTACAACCCATTGTACCCCGTCCTGGTTTATTCACTGCTCGGTGCCTAGAATAGATTCTGGAGCCCCACCACCCTGCATAGGACAGACGGATGGATGGATGGATGGATGGAATTTAGTCTTTTAAATACTCAGTGCTTCAATAGTGCCGAATACAGAAGTGAATGCAGTAGTAAGTCTTCTTCATCCAGCAGCTTTGCCATAACACCTCTGTTTTGAAATGGAACCTGGTATCACTGTCACTGAGATCTGCGGAACATCACCCCCACCAGGGCTTCATAAGCAGGGTCACCTGTAAGGCCCCTGTAAGTGAGAGCGCCCCCTGGTGGAGATCCCCTACCTGTTAGCGTCCCCAGGACGCCCATGGAGAGTGAGCATGAAGAGTGTGTCTCTGCTTCACATGAGCTAAACCCTTGACGGAAAATGGCTGACGTGTCCAGAAGGACCTTAAAGTTCTTGGGAAAACTCTTTGGTTTGTTCAAAGGGAAGTTATGATCAGCAGAGACTGGAAAAACTTTCACAGTAATCTTACAAAAAACATTTAATATTTTTCGTCACTGCTCTTTACCATGCAGTTTAAAACAAATATTTTCTTAGGTGCTCTTCTGCGGTGAATCTCAGTGACTCCTACAGATTCCTGGAGATTTCGGCTGTCTGCTGCCTTGTTGATTCAGCTGACAGAACCTCAGCTCTCGGTCAGCGCGTAACACAGAGGAACATGTTTTCCATTACTATCGGGATCTAGAGTCTGCCCCGGTGCATTGTGGGAATTCAAAAACTGTGTTACAGTGTCTCAGTTTAAGTGGCTAATACATGTAAAGTGTTCAAGTAGGATATGAATACATGGCGACTCCTCACTGAGATCCAGTGTGGAGGGTGTGGTCTGGACCAGGGTAAGCATATTGTTTGGAAGTTAGTATGTAGAAGTTAGTATCAACATTCGTTCCTTTAATAATCCTGGGTTCTTCTCCCAATCTGATTTACAGTAGCCGGTACTTCTGATCATTTTGCTCCATGGAGAACAGGATCCCTGGGCTGTGGTTCCGTGTTAAACTGACCAAGACCCTGCTCATTCAGCACATGGAGAATCAGCGGCCATGGGAAAGGTCAGGCCCACGCAGCTCAGGAGTTAAGGAGCTGGACTCCAGGGTCCCTGGCTGGCTTGGTCCTGGAGGCCCGCAAGTCAATCCATCAGCGTCGGTTCCCAAAGGCTGCTCTCAGACAGTGTGCAGCTCACCAGAGGTCTGGACGGCCCGCCGGCAACACAGGCCATCCGTCAGCTGACCACCTGACCTCCTTCTTACCCCAAGCCCCTTCTCTCAACCCTAACAGGAGTGTAAAACAGGTCTGCGTCAGGGCCTGGGGGTCAGACAGGGGTGGGGCCACATGCTAGAAGTGTGTGTTATTGTCCGCAGATCTAATTTTGGCTTGTGGATGAGCTGGCTGTTTTTTACACACACGTTCACATCTGCTGCTGGAATACTGATGTAATGTTACTGGAGATGCAGCAGGACCTCTTCACTCCACACAGCTGTGCCCAGAAAAAAGAAAGGAAACAATAAAAGCAACATTCCTTCTCATGGTGTCCCCAGCACCCACTGCTCAATATATTAGCATAATGGCTATTGTCGTTATTGGATTCGGAGTCAAACTAATGAACAGCATTACCTTGCTAATTGCAATCCCCCTGCCAGCATCGTAGCACATTTTGTGTGGGAAATGATGTCTGTCCCCTGACTGGTATGACCCGTAAGCTTCCCCTTAACCGTCCGTCTTAGATGCCTAGCTAAAAGGGCAGCCATATTTTTTGCATGTTAACGTATTGAGTGTGGTAATGAATGACAGGACATTGCATGCAGACCGAAGGCACATCAATCAGCTCAGAAATAAAACCCGAACACTTTTCATCAAAACGCCCACCGTTCATCCCTCGTTTTTGCTCCCGTTCTGCCCATCAGGTTTGAATTACTTATCTTTTATTCATACACTCATGTCTCCGTTGTAAACATTTTGTTACGACGCGAGCCCCTTTTATACGTGCGCATGCCACAGGAACTTTGCCGTTCGTTAAATCCCCCACCCCCTCCGCTCTCACCACGGAAGAGATGCGACCTAAACAGTCACATGGCCGCCAAGTCGGGAATCAAAGAGGCTCGACGACACTGATCGCCGACTCAAGGCTCTTCTGACAGCCGCAATTAAGCGAGCTAATTAGCGAGGGCGCACAAAGAATAATATTTGCCATAATGAAGGATTCTCCTCCGCATGTTTAAATCTGATCTAGAGGACGCTCACACCCGAAAACCCTCTCCATCATCGCCCTCGCCGCCATTGTGCCTGTCAATTCCACCTCGTAGCCATTATTTACTGTCTTGCAGAGTGTCACTGCTTCAAACATAAAAATACTTCCAAGACTCCAAGGGATTAGCTTTATGTCCTCTGAAATCTCCTGCAGCTCTGTGAGCTGGCTAATATCTGAGGGACAGATTCCTGGCTCTTTTGTAAGCTGAACTTTACATCAAAGTAGTTGATTAATTACTGATAAGGGGCTTAATAAAATATTAATGCGTTTTGTAATTAACACGGTTTTGAGCTACGTCCTACAACCCCCAGCTAAGTCTTGCCTTTTTCAACTAAGTTGCATTCTGCTGTCCTGTTAGTGACTGCTCTTTGCCACTTTACATAAAAGTATTCAGAATTTAATGATTATCCAGCAAGAAATAAACAAAAGTGCTATTTTTCAGTCAGTTTAAAAGTATTAAATTGGGAGAGGTGAAGAATGGGGTCAGCAGAGAGCGACATGCCGTCTCTCTTTAAAACGAGACCGATCATGAACTGATGTCCCCCGTTCAGTGGGGGCTCTTGGCCTTACAACTTGATGGAATTTATATAAATTTTTGGTCAGTTTTTAAAACTGCCTTAATTTGAATTTCAAGTTAGTTTTTTTCCCTCGACTTTGACTTGTTGAATTCTTGTGGTACCTATTTAAAATAAGGAGCCTCATAGTTCTAAGAATTAAATTAATTCCATGTCTTTTTTTTTTTTTTACAACAAACCACAACCCCTACCAAATAAAATGACTTAACGAAGAGTGATTAGCTGGTATAGGCTATTCAGCAAGAGTTGGTTTTGATTTCCTTTCCATGGGAAGGAATGGTAGCTCATTCTGAGAACTTCTCTCAGACTTTTCCAGAAGGAATATGCTTCCATTGACATCTACAGCTACATATTGGCTGTACCATTGCTGTCCTGCAGGGGTTCTCTCTCGCAAGGTGTCCCTCCCCTCCCCATGCCCCCCCCGGAGTTTCTTCATATGGAGTGTCCTGCCACATAACCCCTGGGTGTCCCGGACATTCCTCCCCTTGCGTTCTTTATCAGCATCAAGTGGATGGCGGGATTCTTTAAAAAATGGACAAAGCAAAGCCAATATGGTTAATATTTAAAAAGCCAGAATGAAAACCGAAGTGTGCAGGTTATGAAGCGTTTGATATCACATCAGCACAGATGCTGACTTCAAAGGCTGCTGTCTGATAAGTATTTACATCCAGATATCTGGATTCAGATCCAGCTGGGATTATATTCGCTGATTTAAGACACCCATGAATCTTTAGGGCAGATGCCACCATCACACTTTTAGGTCAAATTGTGTTTTACCTGAAACATTTAAGAGTCGTGACCAGGAGGCAATGCACTTTTCTCTGAGGACTGGTAAATGTCCTTTCATCCATCCATCTCCTGGCTGCTTATCTGGTACACACACTCACACACACACACACACGCACACACACTCTCACATACACACACATGACGGGTATACCTATCCTTTTTATCGGGTCTGCTCATTCACTTCTATGGGAACAATGCTAACGCTAACTATGACAACCTTAACCCCCACCAAGCCCTAACCATAACCATAAATAACCAAGCAAAATACAAGAGTTTTTGCTTTTTGTTTTTTAGTTTTTTCATAGCAGTCACTAATTTTTACAAGATAGAGCTTTCCCTAAAAAAAAAACAAAACGGATATTTATCACGTTATGGGGACATTGTGTCCCCATGAAAATAGGTATACCCACTCACATGCACACGCACACACACACACACACACACACACAATGTACAGTTTAGCTGCTTTATTGTGGCTGGAAACCCCTGCACCAATCTGACAAATATTCCAATATCCTAAATCCTGGTGCATAAATTCTCTTATCCATAATGCGAAATAAACACAATGCTAAAGAGTTATTTTTAGCAATAGAGTTACCAGTGAATCTAGCCGGAAGGCTACAAGGATACTGGAAACACTTAGCACAAATAAGCACATCTATCCGTTTCCTGTTACACCAAACGGAGGGTCACAGTGGCGTACAGCTGCGGTGATGGTTGTACAATTTATCCATTTTAATTCTATACTCATATCCCGAAGTTTCATGAATAATTCAGGAGCACAAATATAAACTGACACTTTTTTAAAATATCTGAAACAATATCTTTTAAAGTAAATGATCTTTTCCAGCAAAAGAGAGTGAGCTTAAGGTTGTTTATGATAAGACAGATTGCATTGTTTTTTTTTTGAGTTGGTGAAAGTAGATTTGATCAGAAAATTGTTACTCCACAGTTTTTCAGTGAGCGATATTCCCCTGTTTTATACAGTAGATTGATTGTTGTCCTAAACTTTACCAGGAGTCCTACAGTCCAAACACCTAATAAGAATGAAATCAGTATCCTTTTCATTACATAAAGAACAATCACACCACAGGCAGGGATCGCTCTGGTTACCTCTGATTATTGAGGTATTTTACCTAACAAAGATGAAAGAATTATCTTGCATCTAAGCGTCGGATAAAGGTTATCAGGACCAATCGGAAGCTTGCACCATTTATCTGGCTTGTAAACGTATATGTGTGGGCTTTCAAGCAGGTCTTCAAAGTTGATAAATGTTATTCACCTAATCTCTCCATTTCACAACATGATATATGCAGGAATGAACTTTGAATTATGGCCTAAACAGGACTCCATAAATCTTGATTTTAACATAGAATGTGGCTTCAGAATTGCATTATACACACTGTGGCGAAGTGGGGTGTGTAGCAGGGTGGTCAGAACTAGTGGTTTGAAACGGATGACTTGAGTTTGGGTCAACTTTTGAAGACTTGTCACCCATCCCAGTCAACAGGGTCTTAAGGCCAGTCTTAATAACAAGCTACAAAATGCTAACAGACTTTACCTTTATGTTATTGCTATAAATTTGCCCCCCACTGGGGGTCTACACCTTGTCAGGATGCACATGTGACATTCTTGTGTACTTGATGCAGGGGCATCAACACAGGGGAGAGCATCCAACTCACCAGTGCCTAAAGTGCAGTGAGGGCCCAACATTCTACTTCCAGTAGGAGATGCAGTGGCAGACAGAGGTGGAGATCTCTACATGGCCCAGTTTGAGAGGAATCATTTCCTGGAATTATGGAGTTAACGGCTGAGCTAGTGTCTAGCAAAAGGATCCCTGTGTAAGTGCCAGTCTCAACTCTTTACTCTTCTATACTCTTCTCTTATATACCACAGCATTTTTGCACAAATAACCTTCGCTGCTACCATACAGTAACTTTAATACTGTATCCAGACTGTTACCACCGTTAATTTGCACTGCATGTTGTCTTGTCTTGTCAATTTGTACTGTTATGCTGTCCTGTCTGCACTTATGTAGTTGCTCTGTTTTGTCCTGCTCTGTGTTGCATCATGGTCCTGGAGGAACGTTATCTCATTTCACTATATACTGTGTGTATGGTTGAAATGACAATAAAACCTACTTGACTTGACTTTACTTGAAGGTCTTCAGAATATTATGCAGGAACATGCTGACAGTGGCCTTTACTGACCTGTTGGTTCTGTATGCAAACTGTAGAGCAGAGGTGGGGAGCCTATCTGTGGAGGGCCGGTGTGGGTGCGTGATTCTGGAATGACCTCTCAATCAGCCAATAACAGTGGGTCCCCATGACTGGCATTGAGAACCACTGCTTTCTTATTGGCTGGCTGAGAGGTCGTCCCAAAGACCTGCACCCACACTGGCCCTCCATGGAGCAGTTGCTGTATAGGGTCCAAGAGTTGTTCTGTGATAAATTTAAGGAGTGTCTCACCGTGGAACACAATGGAATATTAAAAAGAGCAAATAACAGAATCTTACTCCTTGGGCCCATGAATTTTAGCGTAGATGTGACATACTCATTAGTTTTTCTTCAATTAATACCGACACACAATAAAAAAGATCAGACACCACTGCCTAAAGTAGTAACAAATCAGAGTAAAATGAAAGAATCTTCGCTATTTTTTATTAGAAGCCTGTTTTTAACTTACCTTGATTTGTGGAACATCCTCTAAACAAGGGTATTATTTAGAAGATGCTGATTATTTGTGCAAGCGCCAAATGACTCACTGTATCTCGGTGTAGCTTGTAAGCTAATAATCTCACTGTTTTCACATGTTAGACAGTGAGCCATTCATTTTATAATGATGGTGGTTTCATCATCTGGTGCGAGTTGGAAGCCACTCTTGATCCCTTGCTGTGTCTCCATGTGTACAGAACACGTACACAAATCTCCAAATGTTCTACCTTGCTGAAAATACGGACTCAAAAAAATTATTTAATTTTAAAATTGCTTCGTTAATTGCTTAACAGATGCTACTTTGCAAATGGGCTCCAAAGTTTACATCTAATCCACTGGTTGAATATTCCCCTGAAGCCTTACCTTTCGGAAGGGTTTCGTAAAGCGGCTGCCCCACTACTTGGATTTGAACCTGCGACCTTGTGGTCATGCATCCAACTCTTTAATCGTGTGAGCCAGCTGCCACCTATTAAAGATTAAAGTGCCAACATATTCACAATAAATTAGTCATAATACAGAAAATGGGTGCATTAGGATTCAATAGAAAATGACCAGATGACCGCCAAAGTCTGTTTTGGGGACCAAACGTTCTTGGATGTAGTTTCTGTGGTGTTTCGCCAAAAAGATCAGACTTTTGTTACCACGAAGCTCATGGACGCCGGTGATTCCCAGAAATGTGCCGAGGTTTCACAGCTGCTCTTTGGTGGTTTCTTCTGCTGTCCACAATCACTCATCATCCCCACCGACAGGAACTGAATAGCTCATCAATCCGCTACGCAATTAAGTTGATTCACTTCATAAATTTTAACGTGACACCCCTTGAGAGGGAGTGGTTGGACAATATAATACATCCGCCATGGATATCCCTTACATTCCACAGCCAGTAAATAATCGGCAACGGCGCAGTTAATGGTATATCAATTAAATAAATTCAGCAGTGTTGGAGGAAGAGGGAGACTGAGGGCAGGCATGAAGGTGTAACTGCTGCTCAGTCACTCCCTCACTTTAAATTCAAAAGGCCGCTCTTCACTGCAGGTGGACGTCCAGCTTATATAATGGAAGAGAATTACAGATTCTCAAGCATGTTTCCTTGAAACACAACTCAAAATGTATATAATTATATATTTATATCAGGGCTCTTCAATCTGGCCCTCGATTCCAAATCCAGGCCTTGTTTTCAGTTCTCCCAGGTAGTTAGTTTAATAATTACTGATTTTGATTGGCCACAGAAGCTTCACACCTGGCTCGCAGGGAATGGAAGGACAGAAAATCAGCAGGGCTCGGACCTTGAGGGCCACGATTAGAATATCACAGATTTACAATTTATTCGTTTATCTGAAACAACATACAGAAGAGAGAAGGATTGCAATTTTTTGTGTGTGATTGTAGGAATTGGGACCCACAATCTTTGCATTGCACACGGCTTTACTGCTTGAGCTTCAGGAGCTGCCAAACTTGTCTGGAGCGTTTGTCTTTTATCCTGTTTTTCCCTTGGTTCATATTTCTTTGTTATCACTTTACGCCTTGGTCCGGACCACACAATCCGCACATGCCATCACAAGGCTATCTGCTTTGTAAATAAATGGCTGAAAGGAGAGACAGCGAGCTCTGGGAATCCACAGGTGTGGAGAAACATCACGGATGTGAAGGTAATGCTGCTTAATGTCCCTTTGGGATCATAAACTTCACCTGCACATTTTCCATTGCCCTGCTGTCAATACCATTACCTCACATCCCATCACTCACAAACCGGCTAAAATAATTTGGTCCTGTCAGGTCAGACAAAACTAATCCTGACATGATAACAATGTTGTTCAGGGCCTGGACAGCCAGGGCAAAGTAAACGTCAATCGACCCCAAAGTATGGTTTCTGTATGAGATATTTTCCTGTAGTCTTATAAACATACAATATTTTTTAGATATTGGCTTCAAAAGTCATAAACATGCTTCTTACAATTATGAATTTGCATTACATATATCTTTATATTATATGTTATTTGTTGTTTTTGTGTCTAAGATAACCACAGTTGTTGCTCCTGCTGATGGTATGAATGTAATTCACAATTAGCTTGTGGGACAATGTCTGTTTTGGCGTCTCTAGCTAGCAGATTAGTGATCAGCACCCAATTAGCATTAAATTACCCGCAGCTGCGTGTCTAACATTTAAGGACAGGTGTTTGTGAGTTTGTGAGCACTTTTCTTTGTTTGCTAGGAAGGAGTGACTACACAGTGCTGCTAGCCTGTGGCCAGACACGAATGTGGCATCTATGTAGGCTAAACGATCATTCAGATACGTTGCTAGATTTCCGGATCCATCTAAATCAGTTAATCTAAAGATTTTAAAAGGAAAAGTTGTATAAATTATTTTCAGATATCCATCCATCCATCCATTTTCCAAACCGCTTATCCTTACTGGGTCGTGGGGGGTCCGGAGCCTATCCCGGAAGC